>BMAW01038537.1:0-141840 GCA_019974015.1 Nephila pilipes | reverse complement strand
TAAAAAAAAAAAAAAAAAAAAAGGAAAAGTACGCAATAAGCTTGTTAAATTAGCCGAGATAGACTTGATAATAATCCATTTACTTGATGGGTTTTTCTCACAACTTTACCCTTTAACTGTAGATTTTTAGTTATTTTTAGCTTGGATAAATATTTATGCTCCAGATACTCAATAATGGTGCCAGTCTCTGTTGTCACCAAAAAAAGAGCATCTTTCATGATGCAGTATGTTTTACAAACACAATTCTAATGACACCTGATTTAGAGAAAAGCTTTCTTTATCCAAATCCTTTTCCCGCAGTATAAATTTCCCACCATAAAACGAAATTAATGCTTCATACTCTAACCGACTGACCTACGTGACCTCTATTTTTCTGAAGATGGACTTCGGACACTTCCGCCAATTCTGTTTGTATCTTCTCGCGACAATGATTTCAGCGTGATTTAAAAAACTGGTTGTCCACTGTTCAAGGTCGATTGTTCCAACAATTTTTCGATGCATAACTTTTTTCGCCCCATTTTTTTGGTTCTCGTTATTAGAGTATTTGGGTGACCTAATTGAGAAGGTACCAATGAGATTTACATTCACTATAAAGGATTGTCTGGACGGGGAAAAAAATTGTGTCTTTAATGGTAATAGGTGATTTTTACAATTGAAAGAAAAGGAGAAAGAGAGGACGAAAATATAACAAGCAAAGAAATAAAATATCGTTTTTATTTTCATATATTGTTAATTTTTCATGTGACATAGATTTATCGTGAAAATTCAAGTTTTTCTTATTATGGGTGAATTAGAACGAAACCATTGTAAATGCGTGATGTTTAAAACAGTCGTTCAGTAACAAAAAAAGAAAATAATCACGAAGTGAAATGAAGATTTTCATGGCATTTTTCCTTACGTTAATTTTGAATATTATTTTGCGTGCCATTAATTCGACAATAATAAAGGGAAAAAACATGCTAAAAACAATCTTTCTTAAGAAACATGCGTTTCGCGACAATTTTTTTTATATTTAATTTGTAATTTCATTTTATTTCTTGAAAATATCCCTATGCAACCACACACGAAGTAGAAGGTTACTGCATCTTCAAAAAGTTCAGTGGACTTCTAGGGTACTATGACGCATGCGTAATAGATACCTATATGACAAGTATACGCTTTACTTGAGTTTTAATTTTCTTACAATATATTTATTTCGGTATATTTATGTTTTTCGTATACAATCATTAATTAAATAAATATTTTTATCTGTATAATTGTATATAGTACTCTGCCGCTGAATCCGGCAGATATCGAGTCAGAGCCCCACCAGATTACCGGAAACACCGGATTAAAGGAAAATCATTAATAATAAAAAGTTTAAGCTACATTAAAAGTCTATCCGGGTCTAAGAGGCCCGGTGCTCATCTCCGTTTCTATAGCTATTGTACTTCGGAGGCGGATTTCTTGCTGGTACTCAAACTAGCTGGTGGCTCACCAGATACTAGACCCCCCCCAGTTAACTTCCCAAGCTAACTTGGAGCTCATTTATTGACACTCGAGGGATGAAGAGTCGAGCTACCCAAGCCGAAACCACCGGGAATCGAAATTGTGTAGGCAGTTAGACATGCTAACCACTATGCTACCGAGCCATATAAAGCAGCAATAGTTGTGTATTATTGCATACAATTTAATGCAGTCCACGCAAATACATAGTATCAAACGCACAAATAACTAAAAGTACAAAAATATATATATTTTTTGTCGTTAGCCAACATTATTCCAATGTAGTAGAAGGCATAAAATAACATCTGAGAAGCTTGTTTCCCTTTGTAAAAACGCCGGATTACCGGTAGAGCCAGAAAGGTAAAGTGCCAAATTATAGAAGGAGTACTACATTTTTTAAAATATTACCAGAAAAAAATCTTTCCAAAAATTTCTTTCTTTAATAAGAGGAAAAAAGGATAACATTTTTGAAATGCTAAAGTAACAAAGGGATTTTTTTAAAATAGATGTTTGTGAAAATTAATATTAAACACGAATTCTTTCTCCCAAATTGTTACTTACGAGTTTTTGAATTACTGCTTAATCCAGTGTTTTTGTTACACTCTATTTAACTGTTATCTCAGATTTCTTTTTATCTTTTCTAATCTATCTTTTCTTTAAAAAAAATTTACTTATTAAATTTAAAATCTCATTTATATCCTTTTGAAAAGCAAACGAGATAAATTTAATTTGGAAACGTGACAAGATAAATGTAATAAACAAAACAAAATGAAGTATCTAATAATTTTAATAAATGCAGCACACGGATAAATGACTATAAATGTAATGCCTAAATGTAATATCACATTGCATGTTCCTGACAGAGAAAAGTAATTTCTTCAGGCCCTTTTCTCAAAAGAGGAAAGTATTATAGAAAAGCATATGCATTTTTTTAATCGGAAAAAATTACTAAAACATTTATAAGCGCCAAGATACGCATTTATTTACAATTTTCACACATTAATTTTAATTTATATGCTATAAACATTCATATGCTTAGAATTACTAAATAGAGCTTTGAATTGCGTTTGAAGACATATTTCCTCTCAAGTTGTGAATAGTGGTAATAAACTAAAAAAGCGTTGTATTAACATGGCACAAGAGCAGGGATATCTAACGCATGAACATTTATCTTTTCACTCAAAACGGGACATTTACTCATTTTCTGGTCATAGTGTATATATTCAAGAAAATACATATTTCTTCGTAGTTTATAATTATTATTAAAAATAACAAGACTGGAAGAATGGAAATAATGTTATTTATGTGGTCTTTTATTTTTTATGTGGTCTTTTATTTTTCTGAAGAACAAATTTGCTTGAGTGTATTTGGTGTTGACTTCAAATTAGAATGAAATTCTTGACAGGATGTCTTAACATTTATTTAGGTGACTAAGATTGTTTTCAGAACTGCGACTTACTATCTACAGATAACTCTCCCGTTGGCGTGGTGGGGGAGTTAGGAGAGGGGGTGACAGCTCAGGTGTCGACCTCGTCACTTGATCGAGGTTCAGAATTACGAGGTCCGTCGCCAATAGCCCTCATGTTGCTTTTAGTGCGATGTTAATAAAAACTAAACTAAACTAAACTCCAAATAACTCGAATCAGTCTGCAAGAAGAGTTTTTTTTTTAAAGAAGTGATCTGCAAATTTCCATATTAGTATATATTTGTTTCATCCAAATGTATATTTGATTTTGTCCATATTAGTATATATGATTCACATTCTATTCATTCAATATACAAATAATTTTCTGTAAGTGTATTTTAATTTCTTTAATCTCATTCTTCAGATAAACCGGAATTTTGCTATCCTGAACCGTCTCTGGTCCTAACTAATCAAACGTAAAGAGATTTTATAGAAATTTATTAAAGATAGTTCTCATCTTTTTCAGTGGCCCTACAGAAAAAGTCGCTGAAAAATTAATTTGCTCAATCAGAGATCACAGAATGCCAATATGGCACTGTGCATCCCTGCACAGTCTGGTAAGTTTATGCATCCCTGCCAATAAGTTGAGAATAAGTCTATTTTTCCTTACCTTATAAGACAAGAATGTGAACTGAGTAAGTCTATGCATATCTGCCTTATAAAACAACAATAAACCATAATTGAATGCTGAAAATATTTCGAAACGAATTTTTTTACAAGATAATTTTTTTGTCTTCTTTATTATATTTTGTAGAAAAAAAATTACAACTATTTTTTTAGAAACAATGTGACAGAAGCTCTCTTTTAAAACAGTCTCTTACTCTTGATGATTTTCTACAAATCTCAAAATAAATTGAAAAATATATATTTTTT
The DNA here is from genome assembly GCA_019974015.1 of Nephila pilipes. Lineage (NCBI taxonomy): Eukaryota > Metazoa > Arthropoda > Arachnida > Araneae > Nephilidae > Nephila > Nephila pilipes. Next base: position 138,017 of record BMAW01038537.1, on the reverse strand, counting down.
TTTTTTTTTACAGTTTTAGTATCTGTATGTCAGTTGGTTATAATATTTTTCTTATATTTTCCTATTCACGAGTATTAAAGAAAGCTTTTGTCTCACTTTACATCTTTTTTTTTTCTTTTATTTTTAGAGGCAATAAATGTCATCGTTAAATATGTATTTTTTCGAGAAAAAAAATTAATTTAATTATTAATTATCTATTGCTGCAATAATGAAAACCATAGGAATAAATCACACCGCAGTTGTTTGCAAGAAATATTGTAAAATACACGACAAAAATGCATTCAAAACTATTTTTAAACACGGATCTATTAGTAATAATTACGTTTACAACGCGAAAAAACTCTTAGGAGAATTTCTAGAACATGGGGTAAAAATGACTACTGATCCAATTTCGGTTGCCATTGTTTCCGTAATAGAGAACTTGGTGAACAATAGGAACCCAAGGAAGTCGTCTAGACGAAAAGATGAACATGATTTGAGATTATTAGAACAATAAGGCACACAAAAACATCAAATACCAATTATTAGATGAAATCACATACTTCCGTTTCGTAACTGTAACACTGGCTTATTTAGATTTGAATATTTTTCAAGGGTATTATGAATTATTCAGTTATGATTGAGAATATTTGCATAGAGTTTGATTTTGAACTTTGAAACGATTCTCACGTTAAGAGATACTCTTAAAATATCCAGAATATTTCGGTCTCAGTTAAATGGAATTTTAATCATCTCTTTTGAAATTCCTAAAGAGCAGGTTCTGAAACACAAGGCGCGCCATTGTCCTAAATAAGGACCAGTTATACCTTTTAGAATCAATTATGAAAATCTGTCAAAATTTGTCCAATATTAAGTTTATATCATTTTTCCCTACCAGTTTCTTACATTTATAACTGCTCACATTTAGTTTTAAACCACTCAAATATTCTTATCGGCTATTTTGTAAATTCTGGGCAGCCGTAGCCTATAGGTCATGGTCGCAGACTCCCTGCCGGTGTTATTTTCATCGAGTTGTGGGTTCGAGCTCTGATGCCACTAAAACCCCGCTGTTTAGCGGGGGCTGGTACACGTTAAATCTGGTCGAGATCCAAGTTCTCCCGTTGCCTTAGTGTAGAAGCTTAAAGAAGGAAGTGTCAGCTAAGGAGTCGTTCTCGTCACTCGACCGAGGTTCAAAACTACAAGGTCAGGTACCAATAGTTCTCATGTTCAGTGAAAATCAGCTTTGGGTTAAATTTTGTGTGCTTCCAGAAAAAAATAGTAATATTTTTGCTTTTAGAATATCATCCCTCCACAAAAGCTATCAACCGACCATCTTTAAATTTCTAAATATTTTTGTATGAAAAAAAAGTGGATCTATGTACTTAAAAACGTAGATTTAGATATCTCTTTTATAATATCCGTTGATTTGACAGCATAAAGAATATTGACAATATTTCCAGGGAAATGGATGTAAAAGATTGATGTTTTTGCGCAGAAACCTTTTAAAGAATGTCAGTCGAAAATGAATGAATAAGCTAAAGATAAATTTATCAAAAATAGCGATTTATTTGTTTCAGCGTATTTTGCTGAAATAAACTTTGAACTTTGACAATGTGTAAAGTTTTTTTTTTTTTTTTTTTTTTTTGGTAAATACTTGTTATGATTTAACACTGTCTGTATTCAACATCTAAGTAATTTCCTTTTCACAAGCAAAATATCTTACAAATTTAAGTGCGTCACTTATGAGAAAACAGAGTTTTTCTTAGACATGGAAGTAATAAAACATCCATAAAATAAACAAAAAATGCATCAAATCTTGAATTAAAAGTTGAAATAAAAAATTAGGGTGAGAATAAAAAAGATTTATTTATGTAAACTGCTTTGATTATTCAATTTATTTGAAGAGCATTAAACTCTAACGCAATAGCTTTTATCATTTGTTGTGGGACTACAATTTTAACTCGCAAGATCTGAATTAAGATTTTAAAAATATGAAATATTTAATAATGGGAAAAAAATCATTTAATGCCTTTTAAAAGATGTAAAAAATGGAAATTAATCGTAAAATATGAAATAGCGTGCAATCACAGCTACAAGGAAGCTGGCCTCGTAAAATGAATGCTCTTCATGCCCTCGTACATACGCTTGAATTATCATATAACAATGCTTTTTAAGATCTTTTTTGAGCTTTTTAACTACTCACATGAAGGGAGACTGTTTGCAATGCCAGGTACTAAAGTTCTTTACAAGATAATATGTTAACTGGCATGTTAGATCATACAGGTTTTTTGAGTTAACTAAATCTGTTCCTTTCATCTCAGTGTGTGCGAGAGAGAGAGAACATAATATGAGTTTGCTTTGCTTGAATTCATAACCGATTATTTTGATTTTAATGAAAATCAGGAGAGTGTGAGAGAGAAAAATGATTTTTTTTTTTGTCAATGTATAAATAACTATAATTTTTTTCTGAAGTTTGTAATCATAAAGGTTATAATTAACATATGATTTAACTTTAAATCGAACACTTTTTTTTTTTTTTTTTTGCATTTTATGGTTAATTTAAAGCCTGCCCAGGCCGAAGAAGTTCTATCAGGCAGTGCCCATCTTCGCTTCTGGAGCCTTTGGGCTTGAGGCGCTAATTACTAGCTTGTGTCCAGGCCGAGTAGCTAGCCCGAGACGGACCTACCGAAGCCAAAACAACCGATAATCGAACCTGGGTCGGCAGTGATCGCAATCAGACAGGTTAAACACTAAACCACCGCGGCTACATAGCTGAGAACCCTTTCAGACATACACGAATCGACAATTTTCTCTATAGAGGTGTTTATTTTTCAATGTTCCCATTTTAGTATTCAACCTCAACTATATTAAATGTTTATTTCTTTGGGTATGCCCCTCATCTCTTTTATTAAATATTTGTTACATTTTAAAAATCCTGCTTCCTGGATAAGGTTCTGAAAAGTGAGGAAGAGCTTTATTTATTTATTATTTTTTTGAGGCAACATATTCATATTAAAAGCTACTCCCTCCTTTCTTTTCCCTGTAAGGATACGCTGGACAAGTTGTGTTCCCCATTTAAACTCTCTTAAGTTAAAATTAGTTACATTTTGAAATGAAATGTTCTTATACAGATTTATAAAATATTTCTCTCTCACTACCTAAGATTCGATGAATATCCTTGAATGGACAATACTGTAAAATAGTACTTTGATACTTTTTGCTTCTTAATTCCGTTTTTATTTACGATAAGCATCACACTTATCAGCTTCCCACAAAATAACTACATTCCGATTATTGCCTGCATCTGGAGTTTCAGCCCTGCGTGAAATTTCATTCAATATATTTAGCTTCTAATCTAGGTTATTTTTAATTCATAATTCTAATTAATAGCATTATTAACTATACCACTTTTTTAGGCTTCAGTGCTTTATATTTCCTGTCAAGTTTTTAGACGAATCATTAAAAAAATTTCTATTGTTCAAGTAAAAACACATCTTTTAATGAATTTTCTTGCAGTAAAACGATCACACCAGATGCGGATATAATTACATTTTTTCCACTCCCATTTTTTTTTTTTATTTTATTTTTTAGTGTTGAGTATTCCATTTATTGAAACTCCCATGAATTATATGAAAAATGCAGGTCAAGGTGCACACGAGCACTCATGTGCTTCTGTATATTCCTCTATCCAAGTCCACCTACGCAGCTTGATATATCATTTACTTTCATTTTCTGAATTTGAAACCATGAGTCTGCCGTGAGTACGTAAGTCTTATTATCTACTGCATATCATGTTCAAATCCCTTACCTCTTTAAGATGTTGGAAGTTAGTAATACACAGATGCGATTACTTTGAATCCAATGTACTCATGCATCTGTCCCAAATAATTTTCAACAAATAAAAAAGGAACACACACAACGGTATTTAAATCCTTTACAACAAGGGATGTAATAAAAAAAAACAAATAGCTCGCTAAATACAACCAAAATACCATATCCTGGAGATCATCTTAAAACAAATCGTTGCTGTGTGTATATCATTACATCGTTAAAACAAAACTAAAGAATCCGCTTATCTTCCCAACACGTACGAAGGGAAAGATAGTACTTCCGTTCAGGTGACCTTCACTGATGATTACGTCATTAGATGGCAGGGGATGGAGGGAAATGGGGGTAATGAAGAAAAACCTACAAGACTCACCGCAGAAAGGTATGCCTTCAGGGTACCATTTGCCGTCGACTGAGCATACTCGGCGAGCAGGTCCAAGTATTTCGAAGCCGCTATCGCAGATATACGTTGCCACTGTTCCTGGGCCGATGACCTCAGTGGAGAAGGTGACGGTAGCATGGCTTGGAGATCCGGGATACCCGCAGGCGCTCACTAGGTCAAGAATGAAGGAAGATGATTGTAAGAAGAAAAATTTCAATAAAATACACACAAAAAACAGAGGGTGTAGCTAGCGTAATTTTTGTGTTTACAGTTAGACCGGTGTGTAATGAGACAGTCGCACTGGATCACGAAAGGCCACAGTGAAGGTGGGTGTTGAGGAATTTGGGACACGTTCGTTTGGTGGGGTAGCGGAAATTGGGGTTGCTATTATAGGTACTTCTTATTTCCCTCAAAAGTTCAAGGGTGTAAGAAAAATTAGGGGTTTATGTTTTTTAGGTCTAAAGACGGAAATTTTTTTTATTTTTATTTTTTAAGAGTGAATGATTTTTATTTTATAAATAGAGAAAGACGTTTCTTTCATTAAGAAAAGGCAAATCATTAAGCTGAGTGAGATAGTAATTATTTTGATTTCTTCATTCTTTATTTATTTATTTCGTACTGAATTGCTTCATTCAAATAAATTTTCTATTTCCAGAGAATTTTTATTTAAGAAAGTTTAATTGCGTTAAGTTTGAAAGGTTAATTTCATGCCAATGAGCTATTACTGTAGTTTAATTATTAAATGTTATTATTATTTTACAATTTTTCAACGAAAAGGAACGAGCATAAAATTTCTTGATATATTCTTCCCTTAGAAAAAATTAACAGCAATGCATTGGATCCTAAAAATCTGTTGACGATTTATGTATTTAATAATTACAATGAATATGAATAAGAGAGAGAGAGAGTAATAAACGAAATTTTTTAAGAAAATGACATACAACTGTGATATTTATTAGACTATTATACTAACTGTTATTCTTCATTTTCAAAGCAACAATCTGGTTTTAAATTAAATAAAAGTTCGAAACGTATAATCCATCATTCTAAACTACTTCATCGAAAATCAGTAAATTAATTTTTTAAAAAGTGAGGGTTCATTATATTTGTTTATTTTTGTAATGTAAATCAATTTAACCTTCTAATCGATCTTGATCAGATCCAGTAATACTTTAGACGTTCTATTACTACATAATCTGAACAATTATTTTTTTAAAAACATTATCCTCATAATGGCCTGGGAATAAACAAGTACAACTTAGAAAACATCTAAATAATTATTTTCGTACAAGATGGCATCATTATTATTCATAAAAAGTACATAAATACATACATACACACACATTTAATCAAAAACAAATATAATAATAATACAATGAACTGATTCATCCATAAAAACATTTCACTTAAAATTTCAATAATTTATATGTGCTGTATTATAGAATTAACATTTGTATTTATGTTAAAAATACGTAATGCGCAAAATTTATACCTTGTGAAGGCAGTGGAAAGTAAACGTATTTCATCAGATTTTTTTTAAATGACAGAAATTTCAAAATGTAGTTAAATTAAAAATTCTAATCTAAAAACTATTTTTATTTATTTATGTTAAAAGCATGTAATGCTCAGAATTTATCCTTTTTAAAAACTGTGGAAAGTGAATGAATATCATCCGTTGTTTTTTAAATGATAGGAGTTTTATAGAGAAAATGAAGATTTCTCAGTACATTTCTAAACATTTCAATATCGAAAAGTAAGTAAAGAGTTTACTAAATTCAAAATGCCATGTAAACTATACAAAATAGACGTTAATTTTTTTCTAAGCCAAGAAATGACATATATTCTTCCTGGGTCAATAACTTACTTGCGGTTTTGTATGCATTATTTTTAAACTTTTCTTTTAAAGTTATTTCTTATAGAAATAAGGTCACCAAAAGAAAGATATTTTGTTTTTTACAAGAGAAATTATTTAAAAAATTACTGGTTAAACCACATAAAATGTCATATAAACCAGGCGAAACTATGTTAATCTTTTGACAACAAAAAGACAAAGATTCTTCTTGGGTCAATAACTTACTTGCGGTTTTGTATACATTACTTTTAAATTTATTACATACTTAAATTAGATTACAAAAAGACAGAAATTTTATTTTTTAGAAGAAATAATATTTGAAAAATAGCTTGCTATCTTCTTACCAAATTCATTAACTTTATTTATTGCTTACCAAAATCAGGTTATAAAAAGAAACAGATTTTATTTCTTGGAAGAGGAATTATTTAAAAATTACTAACCATCATAGCAGCAAAAATCAGTCACTAGATTTCAGATGTAAATACTCATAGATTTTTAATGGGGATCACATATACGACAGATTTATTTAGTTTGTGAGGTCTTCTGATAAATTATTAATTATTTTGACACAAAATTTTGAATGAATCTTATTGAAACAAGAAAAAAAAAAAAAAAAAAAAAGTGAAATTCAAATTACTGGAGATAAAATTTATCAAAAATATTTTTTTACCAATATAAGCTTAATGTTTCTTTTCCTTTTTTCATAAATGGGACAAAATTAAAGAATGCAAATTATAAAAATCAGTATTACATATATAGGTATACCTAATCATTTAAATGCCTAAACTGAATTTTGATCCCAAACCTAATTTGTTTCTTACTTTTAAAGATATTTAAGGAATTATAGAATGATTACACAAGGTAGTACTCTGTTGAAAAGAAAACACAAAAAAGTATACAATTTTATTTTTTTGAAATTTTTCGCTTAGTAACGTTTTTGTGTTTGCTCAGAAAGCATCGATTCGAAGCATTTTAAGCGATAATGATATTCTCAGGAAATGATTATATCATTTAATGATTAAGAGAAAGGTTTATTCCTGAGTATACATGAATTGTTTATTTTCACATGGATCAGAAAACTATTAATAATTATAATTTAATGATTACAAAAAAAGTACAATTTGACAGCTCTCAATGTTTGTTGTTGGGAATATCATAAAAGATTAAACGACATTAATAAAACTTTAAATATTCCAGGAGTCAAAAACAATAAATCAAAGAGTTTAAAATAGTTACATACAACGCAATACATACCAAAAATGATTTAAAATTCTGACTTTGAGACGAGCGATCTCCTCGATTAAAATAATCTTATAATTTGAAGGTCATTGTACATCTTAATCAATTCGAAGAGTAAAAACTTATTAAAAAGAATATTTTCTTCGCCTTCTTTTTTATCCATAGGTAACTCAACGTTTATAATATATCAAGGAGCTTTTTTACCCTACCTGTATAAGTAACCGTACTTCTGCCACCAGCATCATTTTTTGAATACTGAAAAAGCGAAGTGACTATTTGATTTTACAACTTTTTTCAATGACTTCAATGCTATGGGCTCATTATCTTATGATATATGGATGATTATTTTGTAAGTAAACGATCGCAAATAGGAAATTTTAACTCATGGGCTTTTTTAATAATTTCCCGTAAATTAAAAGATAAAAAATAGCTAATTAATAAGAAAATTTCAACAACAAAAATTGAATGCAGGTGCTGATTACATCTGTTGTTTTGGAGGAGATTTAAACTGCCTATCTGCAGGTTCGCAGACGGGAGCGCGTTTACCAACAGAACAGATAAAAATCTGTATTTAAACTACTTTGTCATGGCTTTTATATAATTCTAGATTTATCACATGCGGAAATCTCATTATAGTTTTTAAAATTCTTTTATATATTATAAAAGGGACATAATGAAATTTGGATATAAATGACTTCAAAAGAAACATTACAGATAAATAAATTATTCAGGCAATTTTAATGACAAAAAATATACATTAGTATATTTCATTGTCTGTTAGGATCTCATCGAAAGCTATTGATTTCCATTTTTAGAAATTACGTGATGTATATTTCTATGACTAGATTTCTTAACCCATACTTCGAATTTTATTGCTGAACGGCTATATATAAGTCGATAATTTCAAGCACATCGTGTATTAACATAAAAACGCACTCTTCTCCTGTACTCATTCATAAAGTCCATTTAATCTTTCAAACTTCTGTGTAGTCATATTTGTACTAAGCATTTAATAAATTTAATTTATTTCACTTGATGATAATTATGATAATTGAAAATCTCTCTTTATATATTATGCAACAATTTTTTTAAAAGTATGATTTGCCTGAAATTTGCATGTTTTTTCTTTGTAAAATTGAATTATATACTAATTCAATAAACATGATGGATAATAATTTGTGAGTTGTAATAAATCAATTTATAATAGATCAAATTACTTTTTTAAAATCTTGGAAATGAGTACCGAAATTATATTTTTTTTTATCTAGAGTGCATATTCGGTTTCAGTTTAAATGAGCTGAACCATATAAGAAACCACCGTACTTATTAACAAACATTTACGAAATATGGTATGGAATGCAGCGGACGATAAAAATGTCATTTCATTATAAGTATGTATCATTATTACAAGCCCATTCACGCATTTCTCAAACAATTTATATATACAAAACCAGTTTTGGCTGAATTTTTTTTGGTACACAATAAACTCTTTAACTACATCATCCTCATTATTACAATTTCCTTATTCCTATTCGGTTCATATTTAAACAAGATTTTCAGAATAAATTACATTTTTATAAAATAGTAATTAGGAGTCTTTCTCATGATGTTAATCTAAATAGTTTACTATAATCAGTTGTTAGGTATAAAAACGATTCTCTTATCTAAAGGAGGGTTATTACTCCAGTAAGTGTTGGTTTACACATCTTATGTCGACAATTAAAATAGTATATCGATATAATAGCTTCATCTCTCATGCTTATTTGTTTTCTATCAAAATGATTCGAAACAAAATCATCAAATTCACCATGTAATATTCATTTATAAGTAAACATTTTTAAATGCTTTACAGTATGTAAACACTACCTAAATTTAGCCATTTATTATTACTCGGTAAACAATTGTGATTGTCCAGGGAACGAACACGCACACTTGTACAAATTATTTCAGATGAAAAAAAATATTACTTAAACAACCAAAATCGAACCGCATCACTATATGTGCATTGCGAAGTTAAAACTTCTCATTATTTCCCTGCCCAGCATATTTTCCAGGGGTTTCCTGTGAAGAACCGTTACTTAATGTGCGAAATTATGTACCTCAACAGGAATTATTCCATGTGGTGTTAGACAACAGAGGTTTCGGTTGTTGGTATCATAATAACAGCCCCTCTTCTTTTCTAGGCCACGGTTATGACCCCACCGACGGTTAACGAAACAAGTTGCCCATTCATTCGCCGTCTAATAAGTAGGTGAACCTACTGTCCTTGAGAAAGAGACGAAAATATTTTTGTGTTGCCTCCAGGTTTTGCTTTGAACTCGGGTTGTGTAATGTTGCCCAACATCATTTGTTGAGTTGCGGCTAGAGATTCTTTGAATTGTCTTTTCTAGCAAATGTTTAAAGAATTTTGATGATACTGCTCGCAGAACTTCATTATGAGGCATTTTCTGCCTGTTTTTTTGTGTTTTACGGGTAGAAATTTTATTCTTGCGCGCAAGGTTGATGTGTAAGTTTAAATTGAAAACAACCTGAGGTTATTCTGTTTGTTTACAAAATCGAGCTTTCTTGAATCCATCAAAGCTGTTTATCTATTTTTGACGAAATGTTGAATATGAATGAAGGATATGTTGAAAAGAAAATTAATAACTGTTCTTGAGCGAATTACGATCTTCTTATCCTTGAATGATAGGTTCGCTGCTTCTAAAGTTGATGAAGGCAAATTATTATCAGAAATTTGCGAACACAATTGATATTTATTCATTTTAACTTAGCAAACAATAACAATAAGAGCGCAGAAATGTTTGCCTAAAAATATCACGCATGAATTCAATTGATTAGTTCAGAAATGTATGAATATGGGATTTAAAGAACTATTTAATTTTATTAATTTTCTGCAATCCTTTTTTAAAAGTCAGTTTTCAAAGTCAATAAACCAATATAAATGTCCTTAAAGATATCAATATCAGATGACAGTTATATACTTTTAAATGTATCATCATCTCATACATTTTCACTAGTTTTTGAGGTCACACCATCCAAGAAACTTTTTTTTTTTTTTTTTTTTTTTTTTCATATCTGAAGTTAATTTGATCAATGCATTACGGAAAAATTTAAACTGTTTTCATCTTTTGCTTTTATGATTAGTGTTATAAAAATAACTGCTGCTAAAATTAATTTTATTACGATAATACAATAATTAAACAAATGAAATGTAATACGTATTTCCCGATTTTCTTAATTGCAGCCTTTTTAAAATCAATGTCCAGGAAAAATTTTGATTTTTTGCAAGAATTTCCACATGTCCGTTACAATGTATTTTTACTATAGTTGAAATTCAACTTAAAATCACTTATAATTAAGATGAATAAATGTGTAGTAAACACACTAACGGAAAAGTCTTTGCAAAAATATAAAAATAAGCGAATCTCTGCTTGAAATATTTATATCTTGCTTTAATATACACTTATATAATTTTTTAATAGAATTACTTTTCTAATATTTATTTAAAGTTAGTAAATTTAGTAAATCAAATGAAAATTAATCGCTTATTATATACTTATAAGTTGTGAAAAAAAATTTCTTTATACTCTTCGAAACTTTCAAATTCACTTAACTAAGTTTTAATTATACATTTCAATAATTGAATAAATTTATTTATTACATTTATATTTAGCTCTGGTTTTTTATGTTGCTTGCTTTTAGTTTCGTTATGCTTATATGTCAGTTCGTGATGGTCATACTTCAGCATGCTGAGGGAGAACGTTATTCACGCTTTATTTTTATGAATGAATTCGAAAAATATCATTCAGTTATGAAAATCCCTCAAGTTCTACAGATAATACACATATATGTTATATTTTAAGAAGATTATGCATATGTATTATATTTTAACAAGAATTTGTATATGGGTCATATTTTATGATGAACATTCAAATGTTAGGAGAAATCTATCATAAGATTCATAGTTAATGCATTATTATTCTAAGGAACTATTTTGCTCATTGACCGAAAAAGTTTAAATGCATGTTTCAACTTTTATATCATAGTTTACATTGAGAGATCTGACGAAATAAGCTAAGATTCGGTGGAAAGGAAACAAATCAAGTTTAGTTTAGTTTTTATTAACGTCGCACTAGAAGCAACACGAGGGCTATTGGCGACGGACCTCGTAATTTTGAACCACGGTCAAGTGACGAGGACGACACCTGAGCTGCCCCCCTCTCCTAACATCCACACCACGTGAACATATTTTAATAACGGAAATGGGACTGAATTAAACACTCCGAATTATTCAGAAGTCTTAGAAGATAAATATTTATTATATAATGCAACAACACTAAACTTGAAAATATCTTATTGGGTTATAAAGTAGGTTTTGATCAAATACATATTTTTCTCAGTTGATTATTCTGAAACATAATTAGATAGTAGATAAAATAATTATATTGAAATGTGTACGGTTTGATACTTTTATGCTTCATTTTATTTATTTATTATTTGTTATATTCCCAATTTTTTTTTTTTAAATTATTTCAAATTTTTCTTTTACAGTAAAGTATCTCTCCGTTATGCGCCTTTCTATAAGCATAATTTTCACTTAACAATCTTTTACGAGATTTCCTCAGTTACATATTGATATTTTGAAATAATCCTAAATACAAATATCCGTAAAGTTAAAATAAATGTTTTGTTTTGAACAATATGTAAAATTTGAATGATGTATAGTTGTTTTTAGCATACTAGTCATGAACGTTGTAAATAATCATAAAAAACAATTTTAACAAGCTCAAAATGGGACGTCCTTCTTTCATTATTTAATTCTACCGCCATCCTACCGTTTAATAAAATAGTCAATAATTACTAAACTCAAAATGAAGAAACGTAAAAACCAAATTAAATACTTCATTAACCTCCAAAGAATAGATAAGGTCGCTCTTTCTCTAATCTCTCTTAACTCATTAACCCTAGATCATTATCTGGCAATAAAGTCTTAGCTTACTAAATCACTTGTTCTGATTCAAACACTTCTCGCTAACAAACGATTATTATCTTTGTACTTTAACTAAGAATCGCTTCAATTCAAAAGATTAATTACGATGGTTCAACCCAATTTACAAATATTTATCAGTCTGTTGCTATCCTCTACCTCCCTCTTCTTTCTTTCAATTCTGATTAATTTATGTATCACTGTCTCTCATTCAATATTCACTGCACTTCTTTTTCTCTTCCTTTAATTTACCTAATCACGTTTCATTTTCATTGGGAAGAAACAGTAATTTTAGGCAATTCAAATTACTAAAAAGTCCCCGAGGTTAGCGAAGAGAAAATCGCGAATAGTCCAACGTCACTCAAGTTTCAGAATTCAAAATGATACCATTTAGTAACGGTAAGAAAAAAAACCATTGATAAAATTCCTTTGCATCAGCTGGGAAAAATGCAACGTTATGCATAAAAGTCAAAGAAAAAAAAAGCATTATTCTTTTTAAAAGCCTTATTTTTTGTAGTATATGCAACTATGTTAATGTTTCTCCTTTCAGAGGAATTTAAACAGCCGAAGCAACTTCAGTCATCCATGAAATTGAAGCTTTAAACACTACTTTAAGTAGCAAGAAGCTTTATTTCTAAGCTGTTTCACTCGCTTAGAGTAAACGCTAAATATTATACATTTGCTTAAGAATGACCCTTAAGACAAACATTTTTTTCGTTGAATTGATAAGCGCAACAAATTTACAACAAAAATGCGTCTTTTTATTTTAAGTGTGCCGATATATTATAAAAATACTTCACTGTCAATGTTGATTTATCAAAAGGGTAATTCATATATCTCTCTCACTTGTTTAACTGAAATTCCAGAAAAAAAATTTACAAATTAAAATTTTTCAAACGACTCATAGAAAAAAAATGCTCAAATCTCTCAAGGCTACTAGACATTCATTTCATTTCGTAAAAATGATTACAAAATATTCTAAAAGTTTCATTCGAAAAACTTTTGAAAAAAATCCGATCATAGGTAAAAAATTTTGAACCTTATCGATGGTACTTAAAATTTCTGAAATTATCTTCATATGCACTGCAACAAAATCAAATAATTGTATCCAACAAATTCTTAGTAAAATTATTAAATTAAAAAAAGCCTTTCATTTGAATTCTTAAGCCTTAAAGTGTGGGTGGGGGGATCTATAATTTTATACTTTTAATTATTCACATGTACAGTTTTTTGCTCTTAAAGAAATCAGATAACTTTATTTTGATCTGAATACTCTGAACAATAAAAATTCTATCAAAATCTAAAATTTTTATCTCATCTTATTTTAAAGATATTTCGCTAACAAACAAATTACACACACACACACACACACACACACACACATATATATATATATATGTGTGTGTATGTATGTGATATATATATATATGTGTGTGTGTGTGATATATATATATATATGTGTGTGTGTGTGATATATATATATATGTGTGTGTGTGTGTGTATGTGATATATATATATATGTGTGTGTGTGTGTACTTATAGGACTAATAAGTATCATAAATTTAATATCATCTCCCTTTCAAAATTACCTTAAGAACAATAAAAACTAAGTTAATTAACACAGAAAGAAATACTATTCCTAACTTTTATCATCAAAATAATGACGAACTTAAGCAATAAAAAAAATTGCATGGAATTCGACGACATAATTTCAAAAAAATATTTGATTGGCATCTAAAATCGGAAGATACTTTTTCTGAGACATCAGAGAGAACCACAAACTACGAAGCCTGTCTCTAATGACTCATCTTGGCTGTTAATAAACAAAACACAACAGACTTGCAGCTGTAGAGCCCCTATCGCGTGTTAATCAATATAACTCATAATCAGCTCGTAGATATTTCTTTTGTTTCGGTACACCCCTCTGTGTCAGCTGTAACTTAGCTTTATTGCGCTATAAATTAATTCTTTTAATGTGTCTTTCAAGTTCTTTCACAGAACTTTATTATCTCACTTCATTTCTTCTACTTCAATTAAAGTTTATCCCAGCTCAATTACGGTTAAAACGTGACTTGAAAAGAAAAAGCCCGAAACGAATCGATGAACAAAAGATTCTCTTAGTCACAGGAATTACAAATAAAACGATGAAAGAAGGAATACACAGATGTGCTGAAAGATTGCATCATTGACAGCAATAAAATAATGAATTGATGGCAAAAATTTAAAAGTTATTTCTATTTGGAGAATCACTTGTTAATAATGTTGCTTTACAACTGAACTAATAAGACAATACTTGGAACAAAACAGAGGATGTTGTAAACGGATTAACTCATTTTCAGGCAATTAAGGAGATTCAGTATCCTAAAAATGACCCAAAATTATGAAAACAATTTTATTATCTTACTTTTAAATTGTATGGGCTTTTTAAAAATATATTAACAAAAATGCATAGCTCTAGATAGATTATGCAGCGAATTGTTTAAATTTTCTTTGATAGTTGCTAAATAATTTTACTGACGGTTAAAAATTTAAATACTTTTTCTCACCTTTTTATTTTTCACTATGGTCACTTACTTAAAATGATATAATTTTTTTGTAATCAATATAAAGATTTAAAATTTTTTTCTGGCTATTTTGCATAATATTTTAGATAATTCTGCTCACGGAATAAGGGTTTAGACGAATATATTAGACGAAGGGTTTATGTAAAACTATAAATAACGTAAATAAAACCAATCCAATCCAGTAAAATTAATTCCATCATCTCAATGACTTCAATATAACAACCTCAATTTCTTAGTAAGGAAAATCGTTAACCCTTCTCTATCACCTAAAGGGTATACATTAAAATTTTCTTAAAGAAATATTAAAGGCGAGTCACCACACGAGTAATATATGGAACAGGACTTTCGGTTAAATGGTTTTCCTCATGTGGACCCAAGAACCTAAAAAAAAGGATGACTGGACCATGTCCTAAATATAGCAGACAGAAATAATTGACGGAAGTAAAAACGTATTCTAATCCTGGTCATTGGCTTCCGATTTCACGTGGCTGTGTAACTGTTTTAATGTAATCAGGGTAATTAAAATGCAGCTTGCCATTGTTCTTGTCTTGTAACAGTTAATGGAAATGCATCTGTAAGTATCATTGTTAAGAAATGATGGATTAAATAAATGAATTTAAAATATTTATTTAGAACATCTTTCGTTTCATCATCGTTTTATAAGTACCTAATTTTTCATTCGTGATTTGCTTAGAACGAATCAGAATCTTAAAAGCTTAAATAAATTACAGAGAGTTAAAATTGCTGAATTCAAAAGAGAATTTGTTTTAAAAAGTGTGTAACTATTGCTAAAGATTTGAGTAAAAAAAACTAAAGAGTTTGGTACAATATACCTAGATACCTTGTGATGGTATCCTATGACCCGTCTTGTTTGTCGTCTCAAAGTGAATCACAAGATCTAAATTTCAACTCAAACAACTAAATTTCAAGTTTAAGTAGAAACTAATTAATTAAGATAGTCAGTTATATCTAAAATATCTTTATATTACTCCTCAAATTAGAGAGAATGCTCTGTACAGTTAAGTTTCCTTCTCCTCGAGTACTAACAAGTTCTATAATCTTTCAATGAGTACTCTTACCGGAATAAGATTGCGAGTACCTCTTGCAATTGCTCCGACAGTGTTGAGTCCTTATCTCATCAAATCTGCTGTACACGCCAGCATATTTCCGCGCACACCACACTAACATTCTTCTTATTACCATATCCTTTTTTATATCATCTCCTATTTTTCCGTTTCCCCTCTTCCAAGTAATCTGCCTCACTGCACTTCAGCTTTTGTATGAATTTTGCTTTAAATATTTAGAAGTTGAGTGTTAGAATCAAATACTGTCCAGGAAATAAGGACAGTTGAAGGGAAGGGAATTCCAATTTGCTACAACCTTAAAACAAAGAGATGATATGTTCGAATTGATGTTCTGCGAAAACGCAATGAAAATTGCTTTGTTAGTTGCTTAACTAAAAAGATACTTTTCAATTTACCTATTCATTTATCAATTATGAATTTAATTTAATAGAATACAGTACAAAGAATTTCAAAAGCTAAACATTAATAATTAGCGTTTAATAATTAACAAATCTAAATATTAATGAATTCTGTGAGACGAAAGTCATCTATACTAACATAAAACTGTATATTTTATTTCTAAAGAATGCACTTTTGTTCATTTATACCTACAATGTTCTTTCTTTTGCCCCCTTACTATTTCTTATTACCTATCATTTGATATATAAGCTTAATTATGACTATCAGAGTTGCAATGGGTTTTCAGCACGCACATAATGAGTAATAAGAAGAAAATGACAATCGTATTTTTTTCACTCTAATACTTTGCAAGCAACACAAGGGGGGGGGGGAAATTGATATCTTAATTCTAGTATTTAAGACTATCTTATTCTGAGAGCTATAATCAAAATTCCATACAATCTGATCGTACAAATCTTTGACAGCTTTTAAAATGCAATAAAAGGTTGCATAAAATTGATAATTATTCCCTTTTGGGAAATACCCAATAGGATCGCGTTTCTTTTTTCGAAGAAACTAGGGGCATAACACTACTTTTAAGAAAAGCAATTTTGAAGAGCGTTTGAAATACTTGTGCTACTAGAAATCTTTGGTTAGATATTTTCGGACCATAATCGTACTTGAATCCGATACTAGATACAATACAGTGATATCTATAGTAGTTTTTACAGCGATATTTGAGCTATTTTACATGGAGCAGCCTGCTGTTATTTTCAGTTACACTTTTCTTGTGATTTGATACTGTTCGTTGACTCCAATATTCATTTAAATACAGCGTTAATCTACCTCGAGAACTGTTAAAAGAGCAGAGTGTGTCTCATTGCGGCTTATTTTAATTATAATAATCAGAATACGATTGCTTGTATTTCTATTTCTTACAATGATGGCATGAAAGTTATCAATTTCCAGACAGTTATTTTTCAACTTTGAAAGCATTTTTCAAATTGATTATATTCAACTGAGATTTATTCTAGTTTTACAGCAAATGTGTATAACGATACATAAAGATATATACTGAGTTTTCAGCGAAAGGTTTTTGATGAACCACAATAAAAAGATCTCGATCTCTAAGCTATTTTCTTTCTTTTCTTTTTTTTTCATTTTACTATTTATCACCCAGAAAGATTTATTTATTTATTATGTTTATTCTATTTATTTATTATGTTTATTCTATTTATTTATTATGTTTATTCTATTTATTTATTATGTTTATTCTATTTATTTATTATGTTTATTCTATTTATTTATTTTACGCTTCACAAGGAAAAGATTCCTTATTGAATAAAAAATAGTGAATTTCATTCACTAATAGTTTTCACAAACAATAAATTTGGCCGTCACAGTAAAATTGATTGATTGGTTTTATTAACATTGCACTAGAAGCAACTTCCACACCACGCCAACGGGAGGACTTTGAACCTTGACAGATTTAATGTGCATCAGTCCCGGCTACACGGTGGGTCTTTAGTGGCATCAAGACTTCGAAGAAAACCGTCGGCTGTGAGTCCGTGACCATGACCACTAGCACAGTAAAATGGTAAAATGGGGAGGCAATCTACAAATTGATATTAATTAAATCCTCATAATATACATATCCTTATGACATTTTTTTCATTATTTTTTTTCCTTAAGAGAAATATCGCAGAATAGAAAAACAAAAATTATGTTATGTGTAATATTCGCATACGTTTGAAATACATTTTTGTTCAGTTTTAGTGTAGATTGTATTCTCTGTTCCTTTCTGATACAAAATATCTCTTAAGAGAATTTATGCTCGTTGAAGAGTCTTTCTTAATACAGACTTTTTGATTACCGGAGTGTCTGAATTTTTACAGAATTGTTAATGTAACTGGGCAATACAGTGCGTTCAGAAATTATACGCCCACTAACGAGGTTGTGTATTTCTGAAGAAGAAGACATAATATACAAATTTTAAGCGCGTGTTATTTAAAGCGAATCGGAAAAAAACTTTCTGTACTAATAGCAACTTTAAAAATTAATCGAAAATTTATTAAGATCTAATCATTTTACTAAAAATTGAATAAGGTGTCTGTTAAGAAATTATAAGACCACCTGAGAAAATTAGCATATTTACGTCACTTCATTACAAAACGCATGCGTATTTCGTGACTGCATAACCTGAGAAATAAATGTGCAGCTTTTGATTGTATTATCCACGATTCATTTGAAGATACCGCGGGGTAAAGAATTATTTGAGGGCGAAGGGAGATATTTTATTTTATAAAGGTACTGGTAAATCTGTGAGAGAAATAGCTAGGCAATGAAGCGTTCTAAAACTACCATTCACAATACCTTAATTAGAAAAGATAATTCAAACAAAATAAAACGATCTAGAAGAAAAAAGATTTTGACAGCACCTGGATGGTCCAGGTGGCTGCAAATACTACTGGCATGACTTAAAACACCAAAGTTATTAAAACATTGAGATAAAAATGTCATGTCGTGGAACGATCAGTGGAAACAAATTATATTATCTGATGAAAACAATTATAACTTTGTTGGTTCGAAAGGCTACAAGAACTATTGGCATGACTTGAGGAAGGAACCGAAAGAATGTTTCATTCGACAAATGAGAGAAAAGGATCAGTAATGGTTTGGGGAGCTTTAAGTCGTGTTAGATTGTACTATTCACAGAGAATTTAATGACGCATGGACTGTGCATAATACCAATCTTTGCGTATGATCATTTGATACCAATTGGATCTTTATTAGGTGGTGATAGCTGGATACTTCAGCAGGACAATGCTTCTTTCCATACATTTAAATCCACCGAGAAATTCTTTTAAAAAGTAAAATTGAATATTTTGCCACGTTCAAGTCGAAATCCAGATTTGAACACCGAGGAAACCCTTTGCTGTACGTGATGTCGCAAAATTTAGGCTAACAATAAACAACTTTCATCAGACCATGAACTTGAAATAGCCTAAGTAATATCATGGCACAATATTTCTGAAACTAAACTTAACCACCTTGAGGCACTTCAATAAGAAGCAGTGTTTGAGTTTATTAGAGAGGACCAATATCGTATTAACTTTCACTTTTTTTTCTTTTTTTTTTTTGGTCTTTAGACAAGTGGTCTTATAACTTGTTAAAAGTGATTCTTATTTATTTATTTTCAATATTTTTGTTAATCTAATCATTTACTACATTATTCAAAATTAATGAAATCTAATTGTAATAAATATGTTGTGATATCATAATTCATTTATTGTAAACTTTATTTATTTCCTAATTTTCAAAATTAAAATGCTCTTATAATTTCTTATATATAGGATTGTTACTATACAGAACCTAAAATATAAGCAAGTCTAATTTTGGCAACAATAATAAAAGTGTACCTTAGAAAATTTGTATAGAAAATTAATTCCTAACCGTTTCAAACTACTCTTTTTGTATTTCATATTCTTTCAAAAGTAATAATAAATCTTGGTTTATCTGAACTTTTTATAATTAATTACAAAAAGGAAATATCTTGTACCACAAATTTAATAATAATTACTCGTGGTAAACTATGTGAATGACTCTTCTTTTAAAATATTATTATCCGCAACATACAAACGTTTAATAGATCTAAAATTAAACACATAATTTTTTGGTATAGAAGATAATATTCATTTGAACGAATGCCCAAATACTTTATATCACTCTGTTGATTCCCTGCATATCATTTCTTCTTAGTTCTACTTTTCTTTAGAGCATGTTAACTGTAATGTAACATAGTTTTTTTTTGTCCCTTTTTTACTTATTTTCTAGGCCAGGAAATAGATATAAGTGTAGAACATTTGTATCTTTTTTCGCTGTCAATATTCAGTGATGCCTTTACTCAATATGAATAAAAATGACCATAGTACTTTTGTGTTTTGAAGTACAGTCGAGCATCAATTATCTGAAGCAATTTGGGGCTGAAAGCGTTCGGATAACCGATCATTTACGAGAAAAAAAATATACCAATGTTATAGTAGCAATATGAAACAAAGAAACTGTGATATTAAGCACAAAACTGTATATATTTTGTATCACATGGCTTACAAATAACACAAAGAACTGGCTAGCGTAGTTTGGCAAGTTCAAAATGGTTATTTAAATAGCCCTACGATTTAAGAAATGGAGTCATTTTTTTTTTATTTCAGAATTGAGGTTTGTATTTTCATCGCTAAACCTCGCAAACGTTTTAAAGACATCAATTCGACAACATCACATTCTTATTGTTACTCTAATCACTTCGTAACTATCCCAAGGCAGTGAAAATCTTCCGCACTTGATGGTTCTTTTTCAGCACGTTCCGTTCGTCACGAAGTTTGGATTTGCCGACTGGAATGCTTTCGGTTAACCGATGCTTCGGTTGATCGGAATTTGGATAATCTATTCTCTATTGTATATAGATAAAGAATATCCTTTACACATATAAGTTATACTCTGAAGAATGGAGACAGAAAATCGAAGTAAAGAATAAGCTGTAAAGAACAGGTAATCACAATGATTTAAAAAAGTCACTTAGCAAAACGGTTATATATTTGAAGGGTAAGAGAATACAAATACTTTTAAGCCTACATTATGAAAATAAATAATATAAAATTGACTTATATTGTTTTCAAAAGGCTTAGAAAAGAAAATTCAAAATTAGATAATGAAAGCAAGATAAGAATTGAAATTGGCTTTGCTAATTTCATTTTAACATTTGCTAACGTTCTTTTTCTCTCAATCGGCAATGAAAATTTCGAGTCTTTTTATTAGGTAGCCATCATCTTTCCAATGCACATCACCAAAATGAATATTAATTAGCGTAAAGTAAGCGTACTTCAGAGCCTCAGGCTCAACAGAAGCAATTGCTATCAAGAAAAGAAAATACCTTCTTCAAATTCCTAACGCATTTTTTATTTTCACAAGCAAAACACTCAAAATTACAAAAACGTTCGTTGCCAATGTTAACAACGAAAACAATAAAAACAGACGATTCTGCCATAAAAATCAATTATTAAATTAAATATTAAAATAAGAGCAAACGATAAATTAATAAAGTTGACAATAATTCTGAAAAATGTTCCATACAAGTTGACATAAATAATTTCAATGATTTTTGTTTTAATTTCTTGTCCTTCCCATCTCTAAGTCAAAGAAAATGTGCTATTGCATCACTCATAATATCGTTTGATTTCGATGTGATTTTTCTCTACTTTCAAAACGGTTCGATTTTGATTTCATCCTTCTTTTTATATCCCAAGCAATGAAATGTAAAGAATTCTGATATTTTCTGATAAATCATAGGAGTAATAATCGTTTTCGTCAAAAAAAAAAAAAGAAGAAGAAGAAGAAGAACGTTTTTCACGCTATAGGTGAAAAAATAAGAACCTACTCAAGGCCTCATTGAATAAAAGGTACTCCTTAGTCATCCGAAACGAACTTGCAACGCTAGGATGATTTCGGCATTTACAGATAATCTGCTGTGTTTCACTGCGACAGATTTACGCCGCTTCGATCTTCGTTTGAGGAACTAGATACTTAGGGGTAATCAAATAAGCGGTTTTCAGGAGCAATTGGGATGCGAGCAAAAAATAGCATGGCATGAACAGTAACCTAATTTGGGTAATCACCAATGGTTACTACGCGGAAGTTTGAGGTTCAGATAACATTTTTTTTTTTAAAATAAATTGAAACGTTTGAAGACAAAAAAAAAAAAAAAAAAAAAAATTCGAGCGTGGATGAAATAAAATATTTCAATTGAAAATTTTACTCCCAAGCAACATTTTCATATTTCCATAACAATATTGTCTCGATGTTGCGTGTAAATGTGTTGCGCTTTATTGCAATGCTTTGTATTGCAGCAATTTTATTGGTTTTTCAAAGATTTTTGTTTATGTGGAAGAAAGGTTTTAGGGCTTGCAATGTTTTCAAAAATAATTAAGATGCAAAGAAAATGTTTTAGCTCGACTTAAAATCTTTAATATACTAAAATGAACATATCATTTTTACCGCAGTAGAGCAGAAATATCTGCTGGAAATAATACAAGTTTTTTAATTATACATACTCTCGGTATTTTTTGCCAAAAAAAGAGGGAAACTAAGGCATAAATATAATTCGTTATGTTGTATAATGTTGCTGTCCAGCGTTTTACAGTAAAATAATAGGATATGGAAGGTACTTAGCACGAAATAATACTGCATTGAGTGTTACTATACTTTAATTATTCATTTTGATAAAGTGAAGTAGAAGTGAAAGCATAGGTTTATTGGCACAAGAGACAAGTTTGATTTCTGATCTAGATGCTAGAAATTGGAAGAAAGCTAAAAATTGGTGACGAAATGGAGGGTCAAAAACTGAAAAGGATCGCTAAGGTATTTCGGGGGCCTTTCACCCGTTTTTACCAAAGACAGTACACCTTACGGGAAAGAAAAAGGTCACTCGAGTTCCTCAAGGCTATGATGCCTAAAAAAGGTAAGCACCTGAGAGGATTATACATTTTGAAATTATAATTCATATTATGCAATTCACTTACGGTTTTACACCCAATACGAAAAAGTTTTTTTTTAATAAAATTGAAAATTTGTGTATTTTCGAACATTATGAACAAGTTAAGATTTCTTTGAACTGAATACCCAGCCAATGAATGAAACGTGATTTATGTTAACTGGATTGTAATTATTTAAGTAAAATCAACTGAACTGAAGCGATGCATATACAAGGAGCGAAAAATTTAATACTGATGTTGGTGGTTAGCACGTGATAAAGATATTGACCTGAAATTAACAAATGAAACATCTGTAGCAGTATATGAAGCCTCTAGAGTGATCGACGAAGGGTCAGAAAATCGAACCCTTATCTTTTGTTCGTCTAAGGCTTCGTAACAGGTAGGATTGGTGAGAAGAAATATCTTTTATTTAACTAAACGTTATATCACACGCGTACAGAAATTATTATCTCAGAAAAAGTAAGTTAGGAATCAATTATTGAATATCCATTGATCAGAATAAAAGAGCTTGGTTATTATTCCTGTGAATTTCTATTCAGCGGACTATTATTTAGTGATTATATAAATGTTTTTTAATGGAAAGTGAAGGTAATAATAGAGAGGCACTACAACCTGATCTAGTACCTCTCTTTCTCTTATCTTTCACATTACTACACGTTAAAACATTGAGATTTAGTAGAATTTAATGTACAGTGGTATATTTTATTACTCTACATAGTAGTATTTGATGGAAAAAGGATTTAAAATCAATCACGATTCGAGCTGACCGCCACTGGTCATAAGGCTCTCCAATTTGACCACGGGCTATACCGCGGTCAAGAATACTTAAAGTAAAGATAGGAAAGAAAGAAAAAAATATTTCACGTTTCTATGAATATATTGCTCTTCTTCATCCGTTGCAGTGAACAAATTTAAGTTCTTGTTAACATTAAACATATTAAGTTATTCAAAGGAGTTTTAGACAAAGATGAAAGCCGGTAGCTAGAAAAAAAGCGAAAAGCTTATCTTTCATGTACTTACAAAAAGCTCGAACAATGAGTATGAACACTTGAACGCACCGTTAATTCTCCTATCAGAATATACTGAATGGGGAGAATTCTGGTGCTTTATGCACCGCACTTTATTTTCTACAACTTTTGAATTTTTGAATACACTTTATTACTATTCACGGTGAAGGTATTGTATTTATTGTGTTTTTGAATAAAGCGGATGTATATATTTTTAATAGCGTGCGGAATATGACCGTTTCTCAGATTACTGAAAACGCTATACATGTATTTCCTAGTTTCTAAAATTCGGTATTTTACACTATATTTTTAATTTTCTATGAATATCATAGCGTCTGCTAGTATTCTACATTGTTTCTCAAACTGTGGCTCACAGACAATTTGTGACGTTGGGCTGTTCGCGATTTTGTCTTCACTAACCTCGAGTACTTTATAGTAATTTGAATTGCATAAAATTACAATTCCTTTCCAACCAAAATGAAACGTAATTTGACAATTTAGATGGAGATGGAAGTGCAGTGAATTGAATTAGAGTTAGTGATACATAAATAAAATATAATTAAAAGGAAATTGAAAGGATATAGAGGACAACGGCAAGCTGATATTTATTAGTAAATTGGATTGATAATATCATAATTAATCTTTTGGATTGAAGTGATACTTTGTCCAAGTACTACTCATATGATACGGAGCTACTGAGTGAGAATTGTTGGAATCAGAACGAGTGATTTAGTAAGCTAAGATTTTATTTTAAAAACACAATCTAAGATTGTTGAGTTAAGTGGAATTCGAGAGAGAGCGGCCTTTCATATTCTTCAGTGATAAATAAAATATTTTATTTTGTCATTCCGTACCTTCAATTGGAGTCCAGACTTTATTGACTATTAAATTAAAAGGAAAAATGGCATTAGAATTAAACAATGAAGGACGGTCTCACAAATTTTGTTCGGTTAGTACTAATCTTGGTTGGTAGAAGAATACTAAAGGGTTATTAGGTTGCAGTCAACATGCTACTCAGTGGACACGTGGCTGCGGTAATCTAGTGGTCATGATCGCGGGCTCGAGTCATGGGTGGAAGTCTTGGCGCCACAAAAGGCCCGCCGTGTAGCGATCCTGAAGCACGTTCAATCTTTCGATGTCCCAAGTCCTTCCGTTGCCGTGGTATGGAGGTTTGGAGAGGGAGTTACGAGCTCAAGTGTCGCCCTAGTCACTTGGCCGAGGCTCAAAATTACGCTGTCCGTCGCCAATAGCTCTCGTGTTGCTTTTCAGAGAGCGACATTAACAAATAATCACAATCACTCAGTGGACATGGCGATTCATAATGGCATGGCCGCCATTTTGGGCCAGTTCTCGTATTTATTGGACAAACTCAGAACGCAGGCGATTTTTAAGGGAATACGCGAGTATCCTTGCCAGAAAGCAATTGCATTGTCGACGAATAGTTTCGAAAGAGAATACTAAATGCAAAATTGTTTCTAAAAAGAGTCCATGAGGCTTCTACAAGCAATAAATTACATATCCAGAGATTATTTTAAATGGAAATACTAACTGAAATAGAATATAACTTTTCTAATTATTACAAAACTAGCATAAATATTTTTTTTAAACTCCATGACAAGCAACAATAAAATGACTTAAATTAAAACAATAGTTGTATTTTAAGTAAGATTCTAACACAGCATTATATTTATTTTCTTCATATCTAATTTATTTTCAGTATATGAAAAAAATGAAGGCAAGTTCACGATTTCAAATGCAGCCTCAGAAATTTTTTTATTAATTCGATGTAAAACTGTAACGTGTTAGGCTCTTTATCCGTGATTTTCTCTTAACTAATATTGGGGACATTTTTTATAAATTGAATTGCATAAATAAAACTTTGACCCGACCAAATAAAATGCGATTTAGGAAAATTAGATGAATTAAAGAGCTGTATTGAATTGTATATATATGGAACAAACGAAGCCAAACGACAAATTGAATACAGAGAGATAGAAAGTATTACATAGAAATAACTCTTACCGTTTAAATGCTAAATCTTTTTTTGTCTGAAGTTTTGAGTCTTTTTTTTCCCCACTAACATTTTATGCGTTACTTTATAATGTTTTCTTTATTTTGAAGCTTCCGTAGTCCAATAGTTAATTCTTAACCGAAATATTGCATATTCATAATTTGATAAAAATAAAAGGTTTGCACTTAAATTGGACTGTTTCATCTACTAAGTGTGAATTTCCGTTACTTTGGCTTTTACATAAGAATTACATAACTCTTAAATAAAGTCCATCGTAAGGCGTTACAAAGCAATGGAAACAGTCACATGTGCATGTGCTTTAGCGACGACTTAGAAAGAGTAAAATCACAAAAGCTTTAGTTTAAGTAATTTGGAATTATATTTTAAGGACTTCCAAGCAACAGAACATAGGCCAATCAACAATTACTATATGTCAATTAATAGTCTTATTATATTCGAAATGCCTTAATCTCAGAAATGTAAGCTTTCAGTATTAAACAACCAAATTGGGAGATGGGAGTTATATCTTAGAGATCTCCGCTCACAGAAGATTCATAATTTAGAATCATAACAGGGGCGTATATCAGAAAAAAAGTTGGAATATCAAGGGGTACATCAAAAACCACAAGTATGCATTAACTGAAAAATTCTTACAAAGGTATTTTTGGGGCAAATGGTTCCGATATCAAACAATTCCAATGGAGTTCAGATCTGCATTATTTTATTCAACTTTTAGAACAGAGACTGAACATGGAGGGGGGGGGAAATGATATTTCGAAAAAAAAAATACAATCTTTTTATTGCAATTCTACGGGGAAAAAATTTTAAAAACAATACACAATGGTATTTTCAACAGATATCTTTTTTTCTGAGCTCATGAAAATGGTCTTTTAACAAATATCGTCATCATCATACACAAATAATAAAACGTATATTTGTTTTTAGCAATTCTTAAAATTTAAGAATTTTTTTATGTGCAATTATAGAGTAAATATAAATTATTTCATTAACAAAAAGTTATATTTTCACGAATTTTTTTTACAAAACTCGGTCTCATTGGTAACGAAAAATGACGATGGGGCGGGGGAGGGGGATTGAAAGTTCTTAAAAAGTAAAATTAGTTTTTTTTTTGTAAATATTTATTTTAAAAGTTTTCTTTCAGTATTTCTTTATTTTATTTTACAGAGAGTGAGAAATATTCAACTGTGTATGAGAAATTCAATATGCATTTATAACTTTTTCAAAATTAATTACGAAGTGGTACTGCGTTAGTTTATACTTCTCTTACCTATACTTTCAACAATCTATAATTACTTGTTGATTTTTCTCTTATATATTAATAAGTAGGGTTCTCGTTTACAAAACTGTTCTGAAAGATTTCCTTTTTTGCCATACTAAAATATTCAAAGATGTCAAAAATAAAAAATAAACATCGAACATCGATATTTATTTTACTTTTGTCCCTATTTTCAGTTTTTAAAGCTCTAAAATGTTGCTCGTAATTTTTTTCTTCTTTATATTTCTAAGGTACTCAAAATTTTGTTACCGTAAATATTTTTGTTGGAATTCTACTCAATAACTCTTATGTGTGACTGTGTGTAATTTTTCCACTAACCACCATTCAACAAAAATACTGTGCATATAATTTTTGAATGCTTATTTATTTTCACGTCTGAAGGGCATAAACAATTCCTTTTATAAAGCTATGTAAAAGAAGTTTTCTCATGTAACCACCGTTTTTAAATATCTTTTTTAAAGAGCTTCATTTAAATATCTATTTTTGATCTGATGGTAAATAGATATCTGATTAAAGAGGGAGTATGGTAAAATTTTAATTATTTTACTTCGAAATAACCCAGATATCTGAATACCATTTATTCTGTATATTAATTGATCCTTATGAACATAATATTGTAAATAACAGCAATTAATATTGATTTCTATGGTTTTAGGAAGTAGTAGACTGAAGTATTCGCAGTATGGAGAAAATAGAGTTTACTCTACTGAGTTCAACAATGACGATCTTCGAAAGGTCAAGAAACGCTGGGAGAAATGCATAACTCTGGATGGGGACTACGTAGAGATTGTGATGTGATTGTTTTTTAACATCGCTCTGAGAAAAACACGGGGGGGTTGGGCCACGGATCTCATAATTTTGAACGTCTGTCAAATGAACCTGAGGTGGGACCTCCCTCTCCAAACTTCCAAACCATATCCACGGGCGGACTTGGGACCTCGACCAGTTTAACGTGCATCAGCCCAGCTAAAAGGAGGGTCGAACTATGTAGAGAAGTAATAAGAATAATAAATACAAATTTCTATCTCACTTATTTTTAGTAAAAATTAAGACTCTGCATTATCCTGGAAAAATAATTAAAAGTTAGCGATACTGCAAAGTTACTTCAATCTACGGCTTCCTGAAACTAAACAAATCAACATTAATAGTTGTAATTTACAACATTGTGTACACAAGGGACAATTAATGTACAAAATAAACTTTATTCAGATATCTCGGCTATTTCTTAGTCATAATTAAAACTTTACGATACCCTCTCATATTACTTTCATTTGCGGAAAATTTAGAAATGAAAAATTAATATTACAAATAAAAATTGAGAATAATTTAGTAATTTTCTCAATGTGATTAAACATGACTAGCGTTTTTCTTACAATTTAATTTCCAGTGAAATATTTCCATCTAGAAAATTTGCATTTATTTCCTCTCTCTCTCTCTCTCTACTCCAAAAATTATTCCTTTCCTATGTCATTCGATACCATGAATCAAAATCCAAATTTAACCCTCTTTAATACGCACGCAAGAAATAAGAAGTCTCCTTCATGTCTTATAGAATAAGGTTAAATTTACTCAGTTACTTCATTTCTAGAAAATTATTTCTCAGCCATTTTTTTAAATTGACAAGTATATAAAAGTAATCAGCCAGAGGCAAAAACGTACAAATAATTTTCTCACGTACGCAACAATTTCACCTGCGGAATCTACCTCAAACGGGCCCCAGGTTACCCTGATAGGATAGTGGGTACTTAGGGGAGCGAAACAAAAAAAAAATTATTAAAAAAAAAACTATTTCCTCCTTCGATACCAAATGATTAGTCAAGTTCAAGAGCAAAACCAGTTACTTGTTTATCTGTTAGGGAGCTATTTCTAGTAAGGTTGTGAAATTGCAGTTTATCACTGAGATTGACTATTGCACAATATACACGAAGATATTTTGCAATATGAAGCTTTTAAATGTGTTTTTTCGTATGAAAGAAAGAGGTAATTATTTAGTTATTTTAATCATAACGTAACGACAAATCAGTTAAATATGGTTTTAACGTATTGCGTTTCTATTTTACCAGTGATGAGCAGTTAATGTTTCAATTACAACCGTAAAATATGTTTTTTATTATAGCTGATTTTGTAACGTTGAGCTATTTGCGTTTTTCTCTTAAATAACTTTTGGGACTCTGTATTTGGAATTGTATAAAATAAAACCTCTTCCAAATAAAATGAAATGTAACGGACTGTGATGTATTTAATATTTAAAAGAAGAAAAAAAATTTAACTTAAAGTGATTGAAAAATATTTTAGCAACTTTCTTTAATAAGCTATATTATTTAAATACTTAAAGTTGAATGAAAGAAATAAAAATATATGTTAATTAGCAACACCACATAATGTTTTTGGTTTAGAAAGCGTTCAAGGGCAATCAAAAAAAAAAAAAAGGAGGGAATTTTTCTGGGATGCGAAAGCGAAAGTTGTAAGATTGTTCTTGTAAATTTAAGTATATATTTATGTTGGAAAATGTTTATCGAAATTAAAAGTGATGCCCAGAAAAGAACGTAGTCTTTCTTAATATGTGTGTAATACAGTACAGTATACAGATTATATTGAAGTTAAGAGATGTAATGAATAGAGATTTGAGAATATTATATATGTGTGTGTGTGTGTGTGTGTGTGTAAGACAGAGAGGTGATGATAAATTAATTTATCATCTTTCTTTTTATTTCAATTTATCAACACGAAACCTTTTCTTCCACACTCAAAAATACCGAATGCCTCTTCCAAGTATCATGCGTAAGACTCCATCAAGAGAGCCTTTTTTTCCTACCACCTAAGCACAATTTTTCCGAGTTTTTTTCATTTTCCACCGCAGTTATATAAACTATCTACGTAATTTAACGTTCTCTTTCTCTGAGGGAGCAAACCACGCTTTCATCGTGGCTGGACAGCATTGTAAAAAAATTAGCTTTAAATATCTTTCATAATATTATCAACATGACTGATTAAACCACTTAGACTAATTAAATCTAAACGACTGCCCTCTGTTTA
This sequence comes from Nephila pilipes, assembly GCA_019974015.1. NCBI lineage: Eukaryota > Metazoa > Arthropoda > Arachnida > Araneae > Nephilidae > Nephila > Nephila pilipes. The sequence continues at coordinate 107,824 of BMAW01038537.1, read as the reverse complement.
CTTCATTTCATTAATAACAGCATAATATTATCTAAGATGTTTTACACACTCACTCAATGACAGAAATTATAGAGTTACAAGTGAATATCAGTAGAAGACCGATTTTGAATAAAGATCCTTTGGGGAATGAGTTCATACATGAAGAACTCAAATTTCCCGCTTGAACTCTCGCCCCTAGTGGTATTACTCACTTGAACCCGATGGAGTTGATAAAAGTGAATTTTGATTATTATTACTAACTATAATTCATCTGCGTTGAGGAAAAGTAGACTTTCTGAGAGAGTAATACTGCATCAACATCCATAACTTGAAGAATATTAATAAAGTGCAATTACTTATCTGACGATTCATCATTTAATTGAGAGTTTATTGATTCTCTACTTAAGCTTAACAATGATCGCTGCTGTAAAAGGGAGGTGTTACAATCTTACTTCAAAATAATGATCAAATTTTCAGATGAATGTTGTATTTTTTTTTAATTACTTCGCAATATGGACTTTTATTGGATGTTCTTCATGTCAAAAAAAATCCTCGCTTTTGTATTAGCATTATTTGCAATAATATTGTATTAGTTTTCAACACTATGTAATGATATGGAATTATTTTGTGCAAGCCCACGGCTAATCAAGCCGATCAATAATTATTCTTAATTATGAAAGGAATAAACGTTGTTTTCTAAAAATTTTCGTAGCAATAACATTTACATCTATTTTTGTTCCCATAATTCTAAAACTAATGATGTCGTTACGTTTTGGAATGAAAAATAGTTAAATGTGAATGAAAAAGAAGAAATTCGACATCATACGTGTGAGTTAAATGTTAATAACTTAATATAATGACTTTTTTTTCACAATTATAAATTATTCAGGTATCTTTTATGAAAAAACTTTATATACCGTGAAACACTGCTCAAAATGCCCCGGGAAATTGCTAAATTATCCCAGGGAGGATGTCATACAAAATGACGATATCAAAATAACAGTTTCACTTTTACGAAATATATCAAGATGATGCAATATTTAAAAAAGAAAAAAGTTCTATGCAAAATTTTGCAAAGAACAGATTTAGCCACCCAAGGTGGGATTCTTTTAAAATTATTGCTAAATTAGTCAATAAAGTTTAAGAATTAAAGAAATAAATGAAATATCGAGAAATGGACAATAGTAAACTTTTCCATTTTTAAAATTAAAGGAAACGATAAATAATTAAATTGAATATTATATCAGCTACACGTAATTAAAATTAAAGCAAACGATAAATTATTAAATTGAATGTATTTAAGCTAAATGTAATTAAAATTGAAGCAAACGATAAATAATTGAAAAGTGATCTGGTTAGCCAATTTATAGCCTACCTAAAACAATAGCCCCTTATGTGGCTAATTATTGCTACATATGCATTAATATAATAGGAAAACGAGTAGTTTTCATTTACTACGTGGCATGGAAATAATTCTTTTTAATATTGTAGCTTGTAAAAAGCTTTTGTAATCTGATTTGTTCCCCATTATAATGCTTATTTTATCTTCCTTTGAGTAAATAGTTTTTCAGTGCATCCTAATTTAGAATCAATACAAAACCAATGAAAGGAAAGGACACATGATGGTTAGCTTGAAAATTCTATCAACAAATAAAAATTTGAAGAGGAAAAAATAACTTTGGGTGGTTGACATTAACGTTAATTCAAAATTACAAGAGGACTATTAGTGGCAAATTTCATAATACTGAACAACGGTCAAGTACGAATAACAAGAATGACATCTAATATAGGATCTCACTTTCCTAACTTCCGCATTACGCGTCATGAGTCGCACACAGTGTTCATTACTGAATATGATAGAATTTGGTGAAATTTGGTGTTGCCAGCCACGAAACTCTTGATTGTAATTACTGAGCTACTACAGCTCTTGAAGAGGGAAAAAATAAATATAAAATTCACGTTCGGTATTTCACTGTTTTAAAAGTGAAAACTAAAATTTTTTTTCTGCATTTTTCCCTCTCTTCAATAATTTTTAAATAATTTTAATAATAAAGAGCTCAAAGTTAAATTACGTAACAAATTATTTTTCTTTTTTATTCCAATGTCATGAAAAAGATTTTTGAGAAGAAAGGAGAAAAACAATTTTGGTACAAAAAATAATTATCAAAACCCCACAGTATCTTATTCGGAGGGGAAATGTCCCGTTGCTAATTAAAAAAAAAAAAAAAAAAACGTTTTATTTTCTGTATTAAAAGAAAAAAAAAAAGGGAGGGGGGGTTGGAGACAATTTTTTTTTTTCAAACATCTAAATTAAGACTGGAATGAACTAAAATTTGAAGCGTAAGGCTCGTTAGTAAACTTACAATTTTAGAAATTACCAAAAGCGAGTTTTCACTTCTCCAATGATTTTAAAATTGTGGGATCTTATTGTTATTTTTTTAAAAAAAAAAAATCTGGTAAAGGAGATAAAAAAAATAAAACAATTTTTTTCTACAAAACTCAACTAAAAAATTAGACTCTTCAGCCATTTATAAAAATATTCTTTACATTTTGTTTAAAAAATCACGTCAATAGAAATTTCGATTGAAAATTCTTTTGGTTAAACTTCATTGTCAATCAATAAATTACTTTTGAAACACTACAAAAAAAAAAGTGAGAAAAAAAAATTAAAATAACAGTAATACAAACATCACTCACCTGTTGAGATGAAACAAAATACGGAAACCAAGCAACCTAGGAGAAATTCCATTTCGCACGAATGAATGTTTCTTCCACGTTTAACCATGATTTTTCAAGGTGAAATTTACTACTCACAGCATTAAACAACAAACATTATTTCACAACCGTCAATCGCGTTAATTTCTGTCTTTATGAAACCTCACCATACGGTAGCGACGAGTTTTATGACAAGCCGGTATGACGTCATATGAACTTGAGACCAATGATAGCTGAGCAGAGCATCCCAAAGTCACGGTTAATAACCAGCTTTGGCGCGTTATCGTCTGGCGCGTTTTTAGAATAGTTAAAAAATTATTTCGCAATGAGCAATTTTGACATACGGAAGCTCCATTGATGCCCCCGTATTCGCGTTATATATTTTTTATCCGCGGTTTGCGAAAACGCTGAAAGGATATTTTCGAATATCTGAGAATTCGATTGTAAAATCGATTTTTTTTGTTTCTTTCCATCTGAATGTGATATTGAATATATACTATTCAAAAGAGAATCATGTTTCACTAATATATCATTCGGGTTCAAATTTTCCTTTTATTCCGTTTTTGTGTTGTGAAACATTACATATAATTGATGCTTGCGTGTTTATTTATTTACTTTACATTATATCCAAACCGTTACAGTTTGTTGTGTTGAATTTAAACTATGAGTACATGAATATATAACTTTTTCATTTTTACAACATGAAAAAAGAAAAAAGATTTATTCCTTTTTTACACCTCTTTGAATATTTTACTAAATGTTTTGAAGACATTTTAGCGAATATAGTCGTTGAAAAGAAAATATAAATAAAAATTTCCTAATTTTTCCGTTTTATTTGTGGATTAATATCAAATCGGATCCTATGAAGAAAGAAAAAAAGAAACATATCGAGACAGAATTTCGATTATACATTAAAAAAACATCTTTTACGTATACTGTTTATTTTCATATTAGTTTTACCTAATGTAAAAAAAAGAATTTATTGATCTCTTCTTTTTTTTTTTTAAGAACTAGAATTTCATTATTTCAGGAATATTGATTTAATACCGCATTACAAAATACACTCTAAAGGAGAATCTAAGAAAAACTTAATAAATTGTTATTTTGTTGAACAATTAATAGTGAATAAAATACGATACAAATGACGGAATTTTCAATTTGTATCGAATGAAATAGAATTTTCAACTTAAAAATCAAAAAAATAATCTAAATATTACTATCTTATGTTTAATTTGTAAATACACATATTTTTATGAATTTTAATTGTTGTGAAAGCAATTAATTGAATATTTATATTATAGTCGATCTGAGATTAATATTTTAGATTATTGATATATGTGGAAAATATTCTGAAACCCTGAAATAAATTTTTCAGGAAATATTTATAATACAGGGAGTCCCGACTTCCGTACAATGCACTATTTCATACTATGTTTAAAATTTAATTTTTATCGATATGTATGTCAAAATGTAAGAGAATCATTACTTCCATGCAATGACTCCCCTGTATTTTGACAAATATTTACCTCAAAGAAGAACATAATCCAAATTAAAAGTTTATACTTTACCTCAAGGAAGAACTTAATCCAAATTAAAAGTTTATACTATCTTCCGTATCAAGAGTAATTGAAAAAGACATGAATAGTTACAAAAAAAAATTATCAAAAAAAAAAAGTTGTTATTTCATTTATTTCTAGACAAATTTATAAAACAAAAACTTCAAACATTGATTCATAAAGTATTACTTATATGTATGCAAATAAATTTCACTATACAAGATTATTCAAAATGATTCATCCATTTTCAAAGCTGTGCAACATCAAGTCATCTGGTCCACTGCGACAGATCAAACTGTGAAGTAACTCCGTAGAAACTTCTAAAACAGCTTTCATGAAATAGCTTCACGAAGAATACACGAGGTCATTTGTATTTCGAAATATAAAATTTACACAGTTTTCCTTTGTTTCCATGTATTACTTATCATTCTGTGTCTTTTGTTTTTGAAAATATGGAATTTTGAAATCGAATCAATCATTTTGAATAACCCTGTAAATGAGTGCTTAAAAAACAATTTTCGGTTTTTTCGCAACTTTCGTTCACATTTCAGGAACCAATTAGATGCGAAAATCTAGAACGCCTGAAATTAATATTTTCATTCAGTCGAATTTTTTAAAATAACTTACAGCCTGATAGAAAATAATGTCTATTTTCATATATACTTTCATTTTACTTTTCTTACTATAGATAAAAATTTTATTTTATGTTTCTTAAATATTGTAAAATCTTTAACTGGATCAACAACAAAAAAAAAAAAAATTATATTAAATTCTATACATTTGTGGAACAGTTCAAATGTACGATTTTTTTTCGGTTTATATTATACAATTTATTTGAATTTTTCAAAAGAAAATTTTTATAATGTAGAATTTATTTTTCTTTATGAACTTTATAAAACTTAACTTACTACCCTAGATATAATTTACACGATTTGCGAGGTATGACTAATATTGCATAACTGGTAATGTAACCCTAATTATATAGTCGTTTTACTGCAATACCATTTTATATTAATTCTTTTTTATACTGGGTTTGATAAATTTACAATAAGTGTGCATACCTTGCAAAACACAATAATGATCTATGTTTCAAATACAGACTGAGAGATACTCTCTTTACACAGATGTAGAGAGATTACTAACAAAGATATACCTCCTAATTTTGTTTTTACATGATAGATACGTTACCGAAGAATACGTGTAAAAAAATTCGAATAAATTTTTTTTTGCATCTATGGAAAAATTGAAGATTAGTTCCACTCTTAAGAAATCAGCAAAAATAATACAATAAACCTTGAGTTTTTCTGTTAGGATCTCAAACATTTTATTTCATAAAGATTGCGCAGTGTCATACAAAATAAATTACCATTTGAAAAGAAAAAATTATTTCAGTTATAATTTTTAAAACAAAGGTTTTAAAACGATAACTTACCATTTATTGACTTTTACGCAAAATTAATAAACGTATATGTCACACCTATCATTGAGCAAGTGACCAAAACGTAGATACGAGTAAGATAAAAAAAAATAATCGTTGGCTCGCTCGTTCTCATCGTTCTTAGTGTTGAGGAGAAACCATTTGTTAAATTGGTTTTTTGTGAGACTTGTTTTGATATGTCTTAAGCGTTTCTGTCAAATCAAAACAGTTTCTGTCAAATCAAAATGTCGCAGATGTTTTCACTCTGATCACCAAATTCAAAATGCAGACAAAGCAGACAAAAATTCATATTGAGCTTATAAAATTCGGAGATTTTCTCAAATGGAAATCGCATTACATTCCTTGTCTACAATGTCGCAGTTATGAAAGTAAAATTAAAGTAAAATATTTTTTTATACAATTTGGATCGATCGCGTTAAATCAAAATAAATCGAGTAAAAAAAAGAATTTTTTTTTTCTATTTCGTGTTAAATCTAAACCGTGTAAAACAAGCTAGTGTAAAAACAGAATTGGTAGTATTTGAAAGCTCTGAAGTGCCGTAAAGGAGTATTTGATAAAAATAATTTATTTGTGTATTTTAACGGGACACTGTACTTTGCGAGAAACTTTTTATAATTTGATTTTTATTACAAAAAGTGTTTATTCACCATATTTGAACATATATACGAAACACATTTCGGTAAGGGGGGAGGGACTTCATTTTCAAATAAATTCATTCTTCATTTTCTATTTTAAAATAAGCCTTTTTTTTAAAGATATTTCAGTATTTTAAAATTCCTATTATTTCTATGAATTTTAATATTTTGATACTATTTTATTTTCTTAATTTCTTAGAAGAGTTTCTCACAATTTTGTGCGTACATTTAATTGTACAAGTGTTATTTGTATATATTTTAAAACCTTTAATCTGTCAAACACTATGAAAAACTGCTAAAAACAGCCATATCTACTTTTGTGGATTTTTAAAAATAAAATCTCTATCCATCTAAATTCTTATCCTATGGACAGAACTATCGAGAATATTATTCAAAACAGCCAAAATATTATTCAAATAGAAAAAAATTTCAAAACTTTGCATTGGTTACAAAAGAAGTCTTAGTAAGTATGTGACCGCTATGAAAAATAAAAAGGTGGGAAAAGTTTTGAAGGTCAAGGAAATGACATAGCACACTATTAAAAGAAATTTAAATAATTCAATAAATAATAGAGCTAAAGCTATAAAATTGTGTACTTATATTTAGAAAAGTCAAGTAATTAAAAGAAGGTAACATACTTTTTTCGATATTTCAGTCATTTTTAGAGTACTATGTCCCCTTAAGAGACCTATGTTAGCTCCAAAATGAAGGAAAATTTTTTTTCTTACAATATATATATATATATAAACTCCTTTTAAGCTTCCTGATATTTAAAAAGTGTATAAATATGTATAATTTATTCTTAATGGATGTTTTTAATTCGGTTCTTTTTATTTATCCTTTCTTCTATTTTTTAGGTATAATTACTTTTTTGAAAAAAAAAGGCTATATTTGCTATTTTACCATTTTGTTATAAAGTAAGTATTTTACCATTTTGTTAACGTGCTATGAGGGAAGAGTTGGAACTATAATGCTAGTATAAACACACATTCTCAGTCCCAAACCTGAGACAGCATTTTGAGTTGCTTTATCTCGTTTTTTGATTTTTACTCTCCTCTTTTCCTTTTTTTCTTCTCCTCCCTCTATTTAAGCTAAGTAGGTTTTGGTGGTGTTTTTGTTTGTAGTAATAGAATATTTGCCATTGTAGTAATAGAATATTTTTTAAATTACTGGGTTTATTATTACATTTTAAATTTAATTGTATTTTATATCGCTATACTTTGGTAATTTATTCTAAGATTATACACGTGTTCATTATGTATTCTTGAATAATTTAGTTTAAGATTATATTTAATACTATATATAAAAACTTCGTTTCCTTATTAGACTTTCTTCTTTCTCTCATCTTTCCTTTGTATAAATTTCAGCTTGATTTCTTTATTTTTACTTTATTGTCCTGCTTTTATTGAATCATGATAAGTATTTCCAATAAGTTTATTTATTAATTTGGCAACAACAGCATTTTTTACTAGTTTTAGTTTTACGTTTTAAATTTGGTGAATTTATATTTGTTCTAGTTTTGTAATCAATTATTCGTTTATATACATGTTTATTTCGTAACTCTGTCGAATACTATTAATTATATTTTTACTTACATTTGTATACTAATTTTATTTTTTATTATTTCCCTCTTTCTTCCATTTAATACTGTCTATAATTAGGTATTTTGTTTATTGTAGTTTTTTTTTTTTTTTAAATATGGGGTTTTCTTGATCTGAATTCTCTCTTTCTTTTGTCTCCTTCTCTACGACTCATGAATTTAGGATTTACCTATTACTATAAAATCATTACTCTTTAGGAAGGTTTGATCTTTAATATGTGCATAAGCAACTCTCCTATCCTAAGCCTGGGTCAGAATTAAATGTCTTTATTACCATCATTTTGTTTATTTTTAAAGGATTTTCATTTTTTCAACTTTCTCTTATTGTCTTATAAATTCTCTTTACCGTATTTTTCATAATTAATTTTTTGTAATTGATATTTATTATACTTGAATCTTTAGTTTTAAATAATCTTTCATTTTAGATATTTTTTTTACTTTTATTAGGATGTATATTTTTGTTCTCTTTCCACTTTTACATCATAAATACGTAATTTTAAATTTTGATTTTTTTTTATACCTTTTTGTATTGTTTTATGTATTTGGTTATATATATATAATTACATAATGTTTTTCAACCCCAAAATTTCATAAAACTCTTACTAACAACTCGGATTCTTATATAACTTTAGCTGGTAAGACTTAACAAAAATTTTTGCAAAATATGATAGAAAATTTGAATAAAACAGAATTTTTAAAAAACTAATGTATAGTTAATTATGTTAAAAAAATGATACTTTTTCTATATATAGTTATGATTTTGAAGATTTTTTTAACTCAGTAAACATTGTTTTGAAAGATATTTATAAGAAATTTATTACTAATAATGTTATTTCAAATGGAAAACTGAATTACTTAGATTCGTTAGTTAGAAAAGAAAATTATTCTATTATTAATTATAAAATGCTTTAGCAAATTAAAGGAATACCACAAGGCGGACCTGCTATTAATAGTCTGGCTATTATTTATTTACATTTTTAGGAAGATAAATATAATGATTATAACCATTTTACTATGTTTAGATATATAAAATATCTCAGATTTTTTCAAAAATAATAATAATAATAATAAAGAATACAAACCTTACTCATTTCTCATCCAGATTATATAAAATTATTGCAAGCTTATGATAATATTCTTCAATTTGAATGCTTTGATAATCTTTTTAATTATTGAAGATAATAAAATTTATTGTAATATCTATGATAAGAATGATAAATTTTGCTTTATGATTCCCAAGGTACCTATTTGGAGTAATTCTCTTCAGAGTATATATACATATATATGCTATTAATATTTTAGAAACTTTATTTATAATTATATCTTACGTAACATAGAACTTGTTAATAATTTATCTCATATTTATCTTACATTCACAATAATTTTGATAGTTTTCACGAACTTTGCATGCATGCTAAATAGCCTTTGAATTTTATTAAAAGCAATTTATATATAAGAATTATTAATAGAATAAATATTTATGCCATTGATTTACATGTAGAATTTTTTATTTTACTAATACTTTTATTTCTTTTTCTAATATTATCCTTTTACTATCGCTTTAATATTTATTTTAATTTTTTACTTCCTAAGTTCCTCCCCCCTTCATTTTGTTTTAAATTTTACATAGTTTTAAAACTTTATTTCATTTAGTTTTCACTTTTTCAGGTAGATGGAGGTGCTATTTGTTCCCTTTTCTTTTGAGAATGAACGGGCTTTCTGACGCGTTTGCTTAAGATGTTATATATAGGGTATTTGTGAATATTAGTATGTTTCTTCTGTTAATCTTTTTTATTAATATATAATAATTTCATATATATTTATGATATATATCTAAATTTATTTATATAGTTTTATATTTGCATTTTTCTTAAATATTTCTTGTTCTTCTGGAATTTTGAGTTATTAGTCAATCTTATTTTGTTTCATAACCATTTTATTTTACATATTGTTGACGGGGAAAGTTGGGCCGATAATTCTAGAATAACCCCAAAAACTGTCTTAAGCCAGTTTCAGTATTTAGGTATGCCATATTTGATATTTTTACTTTTCATTTTCTTACATTTTGTTAGAAGCTGCCTTTTTTCAAACATGTTTCAATTGCCTTTGTTTACTTAGCTTCTTTTGGCCAGTTTATCTTGGCTTTTGTAGATTAATTTAATTTCTTAAGTTCCTGATTCATCAGTTTTGTAAAAAATTTTCTAAGTGGGTAGAGATAGTCTATATTTTTAGATGTTACAATTTATGCTTGCACAATAACTTTAGAATCTTGTTTTTGATATTTTTAATATTTTATTTTATAAGTATCCCTTTTTTTTTTTTTTTTTTTTTTTTTTTTAACTAATGTTTTTATTATACATGAATTAAATATTTGATTTTTTTTTCAATTGATATTTCGATTTTTTTTTCTTTTTTTTTTTTTTTTTTTTTGTTATATACAGTTTTTACTATATATATATAATTTTAATTTTTAAAATAAATTGATTTAAAATTCAAGATCAAATATTTATGTAAAACGGACACATTCCGAAATTCTTTACTTTTCTTTCATGCTTGAAACTTAATGAAAAAAAGCTTAAAGATTTTCGAAGTGATTGTTCTCAAAATAACAAACAAGGGGGTTATAAAAATAATTGTCTTATTAAATGATGGAACTAGCTATTTGAGTTTTAAAACGGTGGGAAACCTTACGAATATTATATGTTAATGGATATTCATATACGTATAGGTTGGATGAATTGGAAAAATAAATCTAATATACTGCAGAGCTTAAACATAATGAACTACCACATTTCTCAACTTATTGAGCAACAAAATTTTAAGGAAGGAAATATTAATACCTAGGACTTTTAAGTATTAATATAAAACAGGAAAACTTAGAAATTAAGATTACAAATTCGATAATTATATATATATATATATATATATATATATATATATATATATATATATAATCACAAGAAATTTAAACTTAACCAGAATAATGTTAAATTAAAATTTTAATAAAACAATAGGAAATTCTAATATCAAGAGAGAGAGAGAGGGCTCAAGTATGTAAGATGAGGATGCTGAAATAAATTTTATTCAAATCAAGAATGAATAACAAACTTAAACACTAGATTCGGTCTTGCTTCCATGTATGAAACAAGAAGGAACAATTATTTTCAATATGCTGTCTGATTCAGACGAATAAGAGTTCACACAGTTTGTCTGCCAACGTTGCGAGAACAATTACCGAAACACGAAGAATTACTACTATTCGAACCAATCGATGCCGAATATTGGAACCTGATCATCTACCCTGACTTTTAGAGTTCTCTAGCGTCATTAAAAATGGCAGACTGATGAAGTATCGTTCACCATCGTCGGATAGACTGCGTGGGAGTTTACCTAGTTATCTTCAACATTCATGTAAATGTAGGCCAGATTTTTTCCCTTCAAAATCATTCCAGAAAGGTAATCTTACTCCTACACTTTGTTAATTTTTTTTTTTTTTTTTTTTGGGGGGGGGGCGGGGGGATGCTTTTTTTCCTAATGATTTTTTTTAATAATTTTATCGTTTTGTTTTAACGTAGCTTCAGAATTACAAATGGACTGTGAACGATTTACCTCATAATTTTTGCATCGTCGTTAGACAAAGAGAACGACATCTGAGCTTGTATTACTCCTCAGATTTCCAACTCATCCCAAAACAGCTCTTTGCGGGCCAGTTGATATAAAAAAGTTGTGATCCCAATATTCCAAGAAATTGTTTCTTAATGAATCGAAACTAACTCATACAAGAGTGATTCAAAACGTACGCGTGTTAAGAATGAGAAATGGAGCTTTAAGAATGGAGTTACTTATTATATTCTTACTCTTTGATTGGTATTCCTTTTTCAAAGATGTTCTTGAGTGTGAAGCTCTTCACATCCCAACGAAACTGTCGCCGGTTCTCATATACGGTGTCAATTCGAGGTGAAATGACGACGATAACTAGCCATGGCACCAAACAAATTTTGATTCGTTAGCAAACGACTATAAAATAGGAACTAACCATGAATCAGTGTCAAATTTGCGTGATATATATATATATATATATATATATATATATATATATCACAAAATCCATCAATCATATTCATCTCAATCTACGTGATTACTTTGAGGAGCACACATACACAAATGAATCAACTTTCTATATTCCCATTATTCTAAATAACTCTCTTTAAAAGCATCGATATTAACTGATAGGCCATTGTCCATGGAGATTAGGGTGTCTACCAGAATACTATTGGTTTTCTAATGTAATTGTAACAATACATGACGATGTAATATAATTGTGAAAAATGATGAAAACAATTTTTTCTGCTCATAGAAGGAATCGTATACCTTACAGGATATTCAGTAATTATTTGCAGTTTAGACTGATGTAATTGATCAGTTTAGATAACACAAAATACTGCGTTTTAAAATACTATGAAATATGGATATCACAAAAATGTCGCATTACAGTCTGTTTTGAAACTCGTCATGTGTTGTGTTATTCCCTAATTTATGGCGGAATTCGTACTGCAATACCAATACAGTGGTCGTTCGTTTTATGAATTGTTCCACATACAAACTTTTTTCACACTCCATTTTTACCTACAGATACAAATTTATTTTCAAGATACGGAGTGGATGACATGTTCAAGAAACTTAACAGAAATTACTTAATATGAGCGGTAAAGCAGTACAAATTTGTTTAAAATTTTTCATATAATTTTTTATTACGGTTCATGTTTTGTTAATATTTACTTACTACTTTTTAACGAAGAGGTCATCAACAAAACGGGAGTAATAAAAACATGGAACTTAAAATAATTTTTAACACTGGGATAGTTAGAAATTAATGAGAGAACCACCATGACTCTATTAATAATATCATTAATTACAAATAGAAAATTGTTAAAAGAAAAGGACTGACTTAGTCACCATTTGATAGGTTCTTCAGATCTCATTTCCTTACAAATGAAATGAAGCAATAATGACAATACTAATCAAATCTATGTACAAAATTAGTCATATGAAAGTTGATCTTTTTTTTTTCCTTCTTTTTAATGAAGAAATACTTTTATCTGTGAGGGTGGTTAAAAAAGTACTCGTGTTAGAATTGGGAAAAGAGGTGTTGGGAATGGGGTAATTCCTTGTATTATTTTCCAGGATCATTTTTACTTCTCCTGAGTAGCTTATAAGTATGACGCCCTTTGCAACCTAAAATTAATTTTAAAGCTAGAAATACAGCCATAACTTTTCCAGCCGATGAGACCGTCTGCTTTGAAGCAGATTCACTTGAAGCAACTCATTGCATTGATTGTTGCTTGGTTTCCAATGAGTAGTGAAGAATCCATATCACGACGAAGGTGATAACTCAACTCAAAATGACGGCAAAAATTTGACGAGGTAGCAATCCCATATTGATCTTACAGCAAATGGTTTCCAAATCAAAATTGACTTATGAATCAGTGTCAAATTTGTTATGGCGCTGTTTAACAGATGTCAACCCACAATGGTAACACCAACTTGCCTTAGAAAAACCATCTCTCGTCAAAAACATGTACTTTTCTATCCACCCTCGAACAACTTATAAATGATTGATTTTATAAATGTTATGTAAGAATTTTGAATAAACGCATTTTCCATTATATCCCGAAATTTCTATAAATCTGGGAGCGGATTAATTGATTTATTCTAAGTTAGAAATGGGAAATTAGGTTTTGAAATTATAACTTTACGAAATACGAACCACACACACACACACACACATATACATACATATACATATATAGAGAGAAAGGAGAGGCAGAGATATATTACATATATAAGAGAGAGATATATATAGAGCATATACATATAGCATATATATATATATATTAGGTCTATCGGAAATTCAAACAAAGCGCTGAAGGAATAGACGCCGGCGATGTTCATTGTGAAGCACATTATATAGCATCTTGATAATGCCAAACCACAGGCTGCTTTGGCGATTCATCAAAAATTAACAGAGCTAGGCTAGAGAATTGCTTCCTCATTCGCCATACTTCTCAGGCTTAGTCCTTTTTAATTACCGCTTGTTTATCTGCCTGCAAAAGATTTTGAAAGGGGAAAAAAAATCAAAACTGAAGCAAAAATCAACCTAGCACTACTTGAGTTCTTCGCTTCTAAAGATAAAGCATTTTTCAAAAATGGTCCTTACAAATTACCATCAAGCTGGCAAGAGTTCATGAGTTCTGACGAAATATATCTTGCACAATAAATATAATGAAATGTATGAAAGATGTATTATTTTCCTTCACTTTCCAAACGGGCAGAACTTTCCGTAGACTTAATATATATATATATATATATATATATATATATATATATATATATACCGGTAAAAATGAATTATGTTCGCTAGTTGAGGTATTGAATTAAGAACGTTAAAAGAACTCATTGGTACTTGATGATGTCATTGGTGATCTTTGAAAAGTCACTTCTGAAAGAGACCCATTTAGAATAAACTGTTGTATTATTACTTTTCCCCCTTCATTTATTATTGTGAAGAGCCTGATCTCTAAACTTAAAAGACTGCCATTGTGACAGGCAACCTTTTCCTCTAAAAATTCAAGTTCAGTCACCTTTAACGATATCGGAAGCTCTAACGAATATCATGAATTATTCCTATTGATTAACTGAAAAAAAAAAAAAAATCTAAGACATTTGGCTCCATTGAAGGTAATTGGTAGGGGATTTTAACGGGAAAAGTAAATTGTGTTTTAAGCTCATAAATGTTCTTCCTTAAATTCAATAAACGTGTTATCCTTCCTCAATAGTTAACTGAAAGACATGAGAAAGGTCTGTACGACTGTTAAACGAGAAAAGTGTACTTTTCACATATTTATATTTCTGAATTTTAATTCAGTTTTAAAATTGAATTATAACCTGAAATGTAGATGTTTAAAAAATTGTAAAATGTAGATTAAAAAATGTAGATGTAAAAAAATTAAATTGTGCTCTTTTTAAATAAATACGATTTTTTATTATCGTCTCCAAATGTATAACATTTACACTCCTTTTTTGTTAATTTTTGTCTTTTTTTCAAAATTTATAAATATTTTCAAAACAGTTATATATATTTTTCTATATATTTTCTAGGACAAAACATAGTAATATCCTAAGCTTCTATTTGAAACATTTTTTCCAAAGTTAAACAATAATTCTGATGAAAATAATAATAATCGTAATTTTTACATCGAAAGATATAAACATACACTAAAATATGAAGCCCATTTGATAACACAAATAAAGTTTTGTAAATAAGCATATGTAATGAGCACAACAGGAGGTCACACGCATCAGAATATAATAACAATAAAGTACTTTGTCTACTTTTTTGCCGAATCATAATATTTATTCTGATAATTTTAAAATATATTCATGTATATATACCTCAAAATTTATTAGATTATAATATAAATATGAAATATAAAAGACAAAGTGTTACTATACACAGTTATGATTTTGAAGACCTTTTTAATTCAATAGACATAGATGATTTATTAAAGTTACTATTAAGTATTTATAAATATTATCATATTGAAAAAATTATTTCTTATGATAAATTTAAATCTTTAGTTATTATTATACTTACAGAACATTGTATTAAATATAAAGAGTTAAACAAAAATTAAAGTATTCCATCAGAATTCATCACTGCGAGTAATTGTTTTGTAAATGTTTACTTGCATTTTTATGAACGTAATTATATTGGAAGAGACAATTTTATTATTTGTAGATACAAAAGATTATCTACTTGTATTGATTTTTAATAAAACTTCTGAAGATAAATCTGAATCATATTTTTATCCTATGAATTTAAATATACCAATGTATTTAAATATAATTCAAACTAATAAAAGTAATTACAAAACAAAATATTTAGCCATGCAATCGAAAATTACAGTATTAATAATATATAATTATAAATAATACACATGACAAGAGGGACAGTCTAAAATTTCATATTAATAAGGTATCTTTCTAGAGTAGCTGTTAACATATTTCTCTTTTTAGAAATATTATATTTAATTTATATTATTAGAAATAATAATTTAGTAAGTTTCTCTGTAGTACAAAATACTAATTATAAGAAGTTTTGCTCAAGTTTCATATGCAAATTAACTTATTAATGAACATTTTTAAAAATGATTAATATATATATAATTATATATATATATATATATATATATATATATATATATATATATATTAGGTATGGCTATTAAATAACGAGACTGACGCAGTAAAACATTTTATTATGATGTCATACATATTTAGTTATTATCACCTTCAATATACAGTGCTGAAAAGCTTCTTTTGTCAGCACCTTCACGACGCATGCCGCTTCCTCTTTCACAGCTTCAACGACTCAAATCTTGTTTCTTTTAATACTGATTTCACCTTAAGAAGCATATAGAAGTCGCATGGCTCAAGATCCGGTGAATAAGGCGGGTGGTCTTACATTGGGATGCTATATTTGGCTAGAAACCTTTTGAGAAGATAACGTTAAATGAGCCGGTACATTATCTTGGGGGGGAAATTTTGCCGAACGAATTCTTTGTCAATGCCTATAGTCTCAACAATCGCACGAATACTTAACCGACGTTCAGATCGAAACAAATTATAGATTTTTTCGATATTGTCAACCGCTTTTGGAGTGGACGGGAGATCCAGGCGTGAATCATATTCAACATCTTATCGGCCGTTTTGAAAACGCTTAAAACACTCAAGTACACGAGAACGTGATAAAGATTCATCACCATACACTTCTATCAATAAATTATGAGTGTCAGTAGCGGGTTTTTCCAAGTTTCATGTGAAATTTCACTACAATTCGTTGTTCACTTATCATTTTTCAGGAGAACCCCCCCCCCCGTCTTCTAATGGGAACGAAGGCTACGGAAATACGAATTTGTTTACAGAGTCGAGAAGCGCTGCATTCGAAAAAGAAAGCTTCACGCTAAACAGCTTTTGGTCGCTGGCGTTTGGCACATGCATACCTCTTCTGTAGCAGCGTCAGTCTCGTTATGTAATTAACACCACTCTCTCTCTCTCTCTCTCTCTCTCTCTCTCTCTCTCTCTATATATATATATATATATATATATAGGGCTAAAAAGTAACTAAATTTTTTTTCTTTCGATGAGCTCATTCACATTTCGTCTGAGGCAGCTTATATTTTTTATATCTCCAATTTTTAACTTAATTTCGTAATTATCTTGAGAAAAGCTTTATAGGTCTTGGGATGGCTTCGATATAACGTACTTTATTGCAAATTTTTAAATTACTGGTTTTATACACCTTAATATTTAATTATTTGCATGTTTAACATGCATTCTTGAATATTGTATGTAATGCACATTTTGCAATTTAATGACTTTTTTATATTATAACTCTTTTAGTTTTAAATTATAAATAATTACAAATAATCTAAATTAAACTGTAATATATTTTGTGCATTTAATTCTAATTTACAGTATGTTTTTTTTTTAAATTTATAATATATTTACAATTTATACTCATATTATATATATAAAGAGGTATAAATTCAATTAAGTACCTGATAATTATTAGAAATAAGCTATTCCATAGAAACTTAAGAACTGAATAGAGGGTAGTTAAAAAAAATTAAGAAGACAAAAGAGTCAAAATAGGATATAAAATAATTTAAAAAAGGTGTTTCCAGCTTTAGACAGAAATGTGTGGTTAAACTTGGGTTATAGATCCAAACCATCCCATTCCACAAATTACCTCATAACAATTTTCGGCTATTTTTCATTTCATTAAATTTCTCCTGAATTTATAATTCTTCTCTTATAGTTAAATTTGAATAATGTATTATCCTTATCATTCACTTTCCAGTTTGCAGTTTTTATTTATCTATTTTTGATTTGGTTTATGCCTTATTTTTTAATGGTTCTTAGTGATTTTTACATTTTTTTTATAATGTTAACTTTTAAAATAACATCTCAGTTTATTTATGAATTTTTAAGAAAATTTGTTTTATTCAATTAAATATATACATATATATTAAACTTCCAAGAGTAAATTTAGAATTTAGGTTAAACATCAATTGTAATATCCTTCTTTATAAAAATTTCAGTTTCAAGAGAGAGTATATTATCGAAACTTTATAATTACAATATAAATGAATAAATTTGTATTTAATCTATGTTACACCCACCTCCTTACAAGAATCCTCCCCTTAGATATTGCGACAAATATTTCACAGATAACTGATTTTGGATTCCAGGTGTGTAACGGGTTGAATATTTACCTTCTTCTCTCGAAGAACAAAACCTCTTAGAAGAGATTTTTTTTTTTTTTTTTTGCGTGTTGGTCAAATAACGTTTTTAAAAGAAATGCCCTTCATTATGTATTTCAATCATATATTCATTATGATGTATTCATCTTGTCTTTGTCTTGTGTTTGCAATTCTATACACTTTTTTCTAGAGAGAAAATTCTTGATTAATTAAATTAATTCAATATTTAATGAATTAAAGGAAGAAATAAAAACTCATAAAATGAAAAGGTGAACTTTTTGAGGTTTTTTTTGATAAAGGATACAAATGAATTGAAATAAAAAGAAAAAAAAATCGAAAATACACATATTTTCTGAGTAAATTTATGCTCTCAAAAGTATAAATAATTGAAAAAAAATTAATATAGACAAATATACTTTCTAACGGTCAGGTTATGTTGTTTTAACTAACTGTTTCTCAATAGAAAGTCTCTGTGTACTTTTTGGTATGCAGTTAGGTTACACATATTAAAAACTCAGAACATTTTTAAGAAAAGCCATTATATAACAGATGTGTATAAGTTTCGATACCAGTAATGTAAAGCGTATTCATCGGAGCGGTAAGAAAAGGAACTCCCTCTCTGAATAAACACAATCAAGGTCAAAAAAGACATCCATTTGCACTCCCAAAAAACTATTATTTGTGGAAATAATCATCTTTTTTTTTTCTCTTCTCAAAAAATGATTGAAAAAACAATTGAAACTTGTATCAAAAGTGGAAACAAACTTATTTTCGAGGTGCTCGTTTTTCCTTTTTTTACTTGTAGCTAAAACATTCATTTAGGTAAAGTGTTAGACACGTTTCAGTTTTATTTGTTTTATTCAAAAGTATTTCTTTAAATCAACCAAGCATGACAATGCATTGTTTTATAATAATTTATTATGTTACAATAACTTGTATGCATGCGAAAAAAAATTATATTAAAATTAATGCAAAAGGAAAGGTAATAGTTTCATTATAATTCTATTTCCTAATGTTCAGTAATCATAAAAAGCAAAATAATCATCACAATTTTTTTTTATCACAGCTTGAAAAATTTGTATCAATATTAATGGCCCAAAAGGTACTAAATTATGACATTAATGGGTTAATTAATTACCTTAATATGGTAAATTAGCTTCTAAAAATAATTTTTTACATTACAAAACTCAATTTTTTTGCAGAATAAAATTTTCAATTGTTTAAAAAGCCTTTGTCCCAAATTTCTTAAATTACATAATAAATTATAAAGTAATTTTAAATTATTATATAAATTATTTATAATTATTACTCATATTATTTGGCAGACTGTGATATAAACTACATAATAAATTATTATATAATTTTTTATTGTGGGATATTTGTGGGAAACCATTCGGGAGCTATATAATATTACTTCGCGTAAACAATGCTTAAGGATTTCCCAGTTTTTGAACATATAATTAATTGACTTATAATTAATTGTTATAAACTAGTATATACTCCCCCATTTCCGATCGTAATGTCAAAAATTAAATATTTTCTGAACTGTTTGTATAACTTTGTGGGTAACTATTTTTTCTGTTGACCTATTGTGACATTCTACACTCTTATTGGGAAATGGGGTCCGCTGGATAATTATAAAATAATGTTAAGCGGTGTTAGGAACTTTAAAATACATTAGAACCTTATAATATTGTAGAACTGGTAAATCGTGTTAATATAGCAGAATCTTAATAGGGCTCTAGATTACCCGGATTAACGAAAATAAGAATGACGCTGTACAGTAAAACGAATGTTTTTTTTTAAAAAAAAATAAGATAAAGAAAATTGGTAACTAACTGCAAAAGAGAGAATTCAAATCAGTATATTACTTACACAATATGTATTTGGTCAGAAAAAACTACTCAAAACAAGACGGCCCAGACTCATCTTTATCGATTACACTCGACACATTCACTGATTTAAAAACTACCAATATTTTGTAGTCTTCTTCTGGCGTTAATATCTTGAACAATTAATTGACGCACATGTCTCAAATGCTCATAATATCCCTTTATGATTTCAATGCTGTTGTCTTCACCATGTTTTATCTCAAAATTCAAGGAGTCTTTAATTTAGCTTTCTTAAGTGACGTCATCCGAACAAAAGAATATGAATTCCATAAAATGAAAAATAAGAATTAGATCGTCACAGAGCGCTAGTCATTGTACAAAACTGCATAGCCTACAGTCTTGGGTTCCTAACACAGCTTTTCATTTGCGTTTATTAATTAAATTTTTTTTCCAAGTGGATATTCGGATTAAGCAACGTCCAATTTAATGGGGTCCGGATTAAGGAGAATTTACTGTAATTAGATACAAAAATGAAATCTAGAAATTGTTTAATTTTTTATTTCATTACAGCTCTTTATTTTTTAAATATGTAACTTATAAATGTAACTGTCACAAAAATACTGTTCCATGTAGAGAGTGACAATTAAGTATGTTTCTTCTTTTAGAAATATCTGCTTTCAATGTTGAAGTTAATCTGAGTACTTCAGCGCAATATGTTTTACGAATCAATTTTGAAAGCGCAATAAAAAAAATCATTTCAAAGTTGTTAAAAATTTATTTCTTCCCGAAACTGCATGACCTAGTATTTTGTTTTGTTATAATGGCGGAATCCGTGGAAACCTTGAACTTTCTAGAAGGAAGAGAGGTGACAAGAAGAGTTGATCAGGTTTCCAAAAATCTCATTCATCTCACTACTACAAAAACCCAGCCTATACACAGTTTTTTCTCAGAAGCATATCCAAGCTTGGATTTTTTTTCTGTTTAATTTACAGTGAAAAACGTTAAACTTATAAATAAAGGGACTGGAACATTTTTTTTCGTGAAAAAAGAATTGCGTGTTAAATGATGCATGCGATAAAAAAACCCTCACCATTATTTTCGAAGTAATAAATTTTATTTATATGATTCTCTGTTAAAATTTACATTTTAGATACATTCAACAAAATCTCTCTCTGTACACACACACACACACATACATATATATATATGTGTGTGTGTGTATTGTCCGACACATCATAATAGATACACTATTTACCCTTCAAATAATTATGCATATTTAATATAAAAAAAGCATGATAAAGATTTTTTTTCTGTGGTTTTTTTTCAGCATTAAATAGTCCACAAATTATTCGACAGCGTCCATCGAAACAATTGAGCTAAACATTCTGGGCCCGAGAAGCTCAATTCTTTCGTGTCAAACGATTTTTGTTTCTTATTAAAAGAAAAAAAAGTGTATGAAATTACATTGTATTTTGCCGGGACAGCAGTGTTATTTCTTTAACCTATTTTTTTTTTTTTTTCATGTTAAACGTTTTCGTATTAAACATTTTTCACTGTACATATTTTTTCTTTTTTTTAGAAGATTACTTCTTATTTAAAAATGCTTATACCTATAATTTCTTCTTTTAGTACTCTAACATATCATCAAAGAAAAATATAACAACTAAAAAATGTCATATTTAATCACAATGAAAAAATACCCACAATATTCTTCATTCTTAAATTTTTCGTTAAATTCATAAGTGTCATATGTCATCAATGCTAATTCATGAGGTTCTTAATTTTGGTTAAATTTTATATTTCTTCATTCCTATTTTGAATCTGTGTTTACTGAAACTTATCGGAGTTATTTAAGAAAAGTTAATGCCAATTTTTATAATTTTTATTATGTACTATAAACTGGCATCTTTAAATAATATTAAAAGTCTGTTTAAGTTTTTAAGTATATTTTGAAGCATAACGAATATAGATTTTTTCAAAAATATTCCAGAAGAAATTTAGTGAGACTTAAAATGTGTATTTTTTTTTCGGTTAAACAGTTACGAGCATGCATTCAAAATTTCGGTACCTTAATTAAAGTTTTCGCGAATAACATTTCTGTAAAATATTACTGAAAATTTTCTCTTCGTATGATTTAATATATTCATTCCACACACACCACATTATTTTTCAAAATTCAATTCAACGCGGAAGTAGGAAAATATCGAGAAATGCATCGAACAATAGGTTTTAATAATGTAACTTTTTTCGAAAGTTACATATTGATGCAAGAAGTTTCGACAATATTTCACAGAAGAAAAGCTTCCGACACAAACATTTTGAGCTATAATGGTTGTGAAAAAACTTACTAAGTTTCCCATAAATATTTTTTTTGAAAAAACTGCTGTAAATGTACAAAAGTTAATTTAATATTTAGCAACGTGTTTTATCTTCCGCATTTTCGCAAAATCCTCAAACGCTTGTAGATGATTTCGATAGATCATGAACTTTAGTTTAATAACCTTAGTTCTTTTTTGACCTTTAGATAACCTTAGTTTTAAAGAACCGAAAATTGCTTTAACAGAATTTACACGAAAAAATTCAACACTTATTTCCTTGTGGTTTAATAAATGAAGCTATATAGAAATGCAACGAGTTATTTCAGATTTCAGTTGATAGAAGTGAATAAAAAAATAGTCAAAATAAAAAGGTTAATTATGTAGGTTCTCCCCTCTCCCGATTTGTGATTGGTTTTTAAAAAGTATTCACTGAATTGAATTATTTTTCAATTTATGTAAAACACCCATTTTATTATAGAAAATGAAATATTTTATAAGTTGTATCAGAAACTTGAATTTTTTTATTGACTAGGAACGAAATAGAACTCATCATATATCCTATCTTATATTGTTGATAGATAAAGCTCTTCGAGCGTGCGCGAGTCACTAAGTTTATCTTTTTTTTTTTTTTTTTTTAAAAAAAAAAATCTCTATTAAAACACATTTAAATTAAAAATCCAGTTAAATGTTCGCTGAAATTACTCGTTCTCAGTGTAAAGTTAACCGTATAAATAACAGATTCCCAAAAAGGGTAATATCACCCTTGCTGAATATAGGAGAGTCTAAAGGAGTAGTGGCAGGTCAGACACATTTAGTAGACATTCAGATGTAGTCGAAGGGTATAAGGGGATTTCTATCTCAACAAGCCTTAAGCCTTAATCTTAAACAATTATATTTTGTCATTTGAAAAATGAGATATGTAATTTTTTCAAAACATTCAAAACCTCTACGTATTTAGATAATTTTTCGTTCATTCCTACATGCATAACAAATTTTGCAAACTTTCGATTTATATTACAAATAACTATTTTTAAATATTGGTCTCATCTATTTATAGAGGAACCAGTATAGATATTTTAATAGTGATATCGAGAATGTTAATATAACATCTGATCATGACGAAATTTAATCTCTGGCTGTTAGAAATGTAAGCTCTTGCACATGAATATTTTCTTTTATTTTCTATTTGTACTTGTTTCTGATATTAATTATTTTGTTATTATGTCAATATGCATCAGTTTTAGACATCGATTGATTCCATGACAGGGTAGCTCCTTTATGATTTAGGTCGTGGATATTTTCTTTGCTCTGTTTTTTTCTGCTAACTTCATTCTGAACTTATCGGTATATTTTTCCCAATTCAAAAAAATTTATTTTTTTCCTACACGAAACAATTTTTATTTTTACCATGTGTATAGTTCAGCATTTTCTAAATTCCCCTTCAGAATTACTCTATGATTCTTTAAAGATATACATCGTTCAAATCTATTTTACTCAGTGAAATCTCCTCATCATCCTCTCCTTCATTATTATTTAAATTTTCATTAGACATTCAACCTTTTCGTCTTTATTTTTAAAATATTTTTCTACATTTAGTCATGATTCAAGACAATACTTTGAAACAAAAATAATTCAACATTAAAAAATTAATCAGAAGAGTATTTGAGCTGTAAAAAATACAGCATTGTGGATGTGTGTGTTCATCGATTTATACAACAAATATAACTTAAATATCATAAGGAATAAAGAAAAATATTTATATATATATATATATATATATATATATATATATATATATATAATTACTTAGTTATGTTAATCTTAAACGAAGATGAAATATTCTTTAATAATAAGATATATAAACAGATTAAAGAGAGATATACCACAAGATAAGGGCAGCAATAATTGCTTAGCCGATATTTACTTACATTTTTATGAAAATATTTTTTTTTATTATAGTAGTTAAATGTTTAGATATAGTGATGATGTTATTTTCTTTCAAATTAACAATAATAACAATGTTAAAATTTTCTTATTTTTATCCAGAGTAATTAAATTTATTGCAAACTAATGTTAATATAAATGAAGCGGAATATTTAGATATTCTTCTAAAAATAGAAGATGATAATATTTCTAGTTTTTTACAGGTTAAAAAGGACTTCTTTTTTCCTTTGTGATACATAAAATACCCTAATAGGAAAGTTCATTAAGCCAAAACATCATAAGAACGTAATTTATAATCACATTTTAATGTTAGACTTGTAGCTAAAATATGTAGGACATTTACAATAACTTGAATAAAATTTGAAAAATTTGTCTGCAAGCAGAGTTTTCTTTAAATTTTATGCAGAGTTCTTTGAAACACAATAATTATAAAATTGAGTTTTTTCGGTTTTTAAATTTTGTTTTTTTCTGTTCCCCCCCCCCAATTCGCTTCAATTTTGATTTTGGTTTTAAAGTCTACAATTTTTCTTGCATTATTGCATTAGTACTCATTCTCATTGATAGAAAGCATTGCTACATTTCCAAAGTTGATTTGCATGAGGGATGTTTGTGTGATGTTATTGCTACTTGGGGTGTCTCATTTAAGTTTTGTAATCTTTTTTAAATCTGGTTGATTTATTTTTTGGATTGTTCTTTTTCTGTTTTCTTTGGTTGCAGAGTGGGCTAAGATATTTTTAATATTTGTTGCGAAATCAAACACGAACATTCTTCTGAATGATTCTCTTCGATTTTTTTTGTTAAAATCTGGAGTGCTATTTTTTAACAGCAATTTTTAAATCGAAAAATAAGGAATATTTAAATTTATATTATAATATGTAGAAAGCAAACTTTTAGCGTTTATACATACAAGTATTAAAACTGTGTATGTTTTTTTACAATATTTATATTTTATAACTATCGTAAGCAGAGTATCATTTTTTTAGTTAAAAACAAAAACAAAAAAAAAAAAAAAAAGGTCGAGAAATATTACACTTTATAATTGCTTAAACTCTGTTTCAAATTTACGGAGATTTAAATCAAGATTAATACCCTTTGTAATAAGTATATATTGGGGCAATGGGTCGCAAACGTCCTTCTTAAAGGGCGGTAGATGGTGAGCACCGTTTTTAAAGAGGAGGTAGCAAAATGTTTTTGAAAAGAGTATGTGGTTGAGTTTATGAATCTGGGAATCTTGTAACTCCCCCCACTTTTTTTTTAATTATACCGCCATCTTTCAGTCTAATATACCAGTCAATAATTATTACACTCTAATTGAAGACACGCAAGAACAGGGAAGAAAACTTTATTGATCCTTGAAGAGTAAATAAGGTCGCTCTCTCTCTCTCTCTCTCTCTCTCTCGAATCCCACTTAACTCAATAATCATAGATTATGATTTTGATATGAAGTCTTAGCTTACCAAATCACTCTTTCCAATTCCAACTATTATCACTAACAATAGCTTCGGAATTTAGTACTGAGACAAAGAATCACTTTGTGACATTGGGCTATTCGCGGTTTCTCTTCACTAACCTTGGGGACTTTCAATTGAGATTGATTGCTTTCACTAAACAACCTTTGCCCAACCAAAAATGAAACGTGATACGTAAAGTTAGTATGTAAAGCAGTTAGGAATGAAGTGAAACGGTCGAATTGAGAATTATATAAACTCCGTCGGAAGGATTAGAGTATCTGAAGGAGGATCTGAGAGAGAAGCTATAGGTGAGATGAGGTGAAGCTGAAGTGTTAGATAAGAGAAAGGAGGAATTAAAGTTACAGTAGAGGGTTCGAGTAAGGATTACTGTAGAGAGATCTTGCCTAGTGTTTGCAACAGTTGTTCCAGAATCTGAGTTGCAGTCGATGAAGGACTATTGGTAAGAGTCTGTTAGATTACTATTGGTGGGTTGAACTAAGGTATTAGAAAGCTTACCCGAGAGAGCACAATCATTTCTGACATAGTAAATATATACTCATAAATTGTGAAAGTTGTTTTGGTGGTTCTGTAATTATTTGTGTCGTAGTGTTTAATAATTGAATCTAGTGATGGCACAAGAAGACGCCCGGGTCGGGCGGGCGTCACAACTTCTATCTAAAACATTAATAATGAAAAATCAATCCAATTTACTAATAATTATCAGCTTAAAGTTATCTTTTAACTCCTTTCATCTTCCTTTCACTTTTATTTCATTTATGTATTATCAGCTCCAATTCCATTCTTTTTCCTTCTCTATCTTCATCTAATTTACCTAATACGTTTCATTTTGTTTGGGAATAGATTGTAATTTTGTGCAAATCAAAACACTATAAAGTCCCCGAAATTAAAAAAGAGAAAATTGTGAATACCCCAAAGTCATAACCTAAGGTGTAAATTTTTAAGGGATCTCTATTCCAATTTTTTAAATCAGGATTTCCTATATTATGTTAAAAAAGACAATGAAAAGAAATTGACATTGAATTTCTAAGTCCGAGAAGTAATTGAGGTCATTCTATTGCACAATAACAAGACACACATTATCCAAGACTAGTTCAATACACTGAGGATGATTAAACAGTCGAAGAGGATTTGGCGAGATTATTTACTTTTGAAAAAATTATTGGGTCGTGTTATTTCACTTGAAGTGGAAATTTGGCTCGAATGAAAATTCTGACACAGCAACCCTGTCGCAAGGACCGAAAAGTAGGTAAGTGAACTGACAGTAGGTAAGAAAAAGAAAACCGGAAAACTGAAATGGGCTGTGCGATTGATTACTCACCACATCGTCCGTTACGGAGAGGGAGATTACTTTGGACTCGGAAGAGATTTCCAATCACCTGGATTAAAATAGTTTTCTTATTCAAATACGGATGTGACACTTTCGAATTATGTGCTTTTACATCCACTGGATTACCAGAAGTATTTGCTGCTCCTTCGGGCTATCTGCAACTATTATAAAAGGCAGGACTCAAACTTGGCACATATTTTCAGATTGCAAATGTTTTAATATAAATTTGTGTGTCGTTGTAACAGACATACCAGTTAATCTAAAAATATTCTTAAAATTTCGGAGCATTAAATAGGTGCACAAATTTATATTTTAGTTCGTAAAATGAACGATTCATTTGGCTGAATATAAGTCAGAAAGAGTATAAAAAGTGCATTTTGTATGAAAAAAAAATCGATTGACAGAAACAGGTAGAATATTAAAACACTTTGCTCTCTACTTGACAATCAAGTCAGAATCTGATACAACATTGAAATATTTTTCTGCCTGAAAGTGTTCCTAGTGGGGGTACTAATTTTTAACTTTAGGAAGAAACTACCTTAATAAAAATTAAAAGTCCTATTAAAGTTTTAAAATTATTTAAATGATGGATAATAGATATTTACGCAAGTGTCTTGAATTTTTTAATAAACTCGTTTCATTTTTATGTATATTTATATTCATAGTCATCGATTTTAATATATATGTCACAGAAGTCTCAAAGAGCAAATCTGGGCAACTTTTTCATGATGGAATGGGATAAATAAGTTGAAAATTTATAAAACCACATTCAAAAAAATTCAATGAAAAACACTTGAGAATGTACATTATTTTTAAAAAAACAAATTCTAAGAATATGCATTAGCTTTAAAAAGAAATGAGACATCTCTAATTTCATTGTCCCTGAAAACCAATGTTGCGTTAGTGAAGATAAAACAATTATATGGATTGTGCGGGCTGTGAGTAAGCAACCTATTTAGTCCTTGATATATCTTTCTAAGCTATGAATTGTTGTTACCTATCTCGCATTGAATATGTGTTTTGACTTCTTGCTTACACGTATCATGAAAACTCTTGACTACGTAAATTACAATAGCGTTACATTTTTCAACGATATTTGGCAAGACTTCATTCTCATGTCACATTATTCTCCTTTCCAGGTTATGCGTGATTCTGATTGTTGAATCAAATTACAGATGATTCTGAGTAATGTCAGTTTAAATACGATGATGAATCAAATAAAAAGGAGATATTTTTAACCGAAGTAAATTGTTTTTATATATTTTCTACAGAAACTAAAATAAGTTACTTAAAGTTTAAATAAATTATTTGACAATTTATTTATCATTTTATTATCTATTTAGTCATTACCCCCTGAAACAAAGAGGTTAAATATAGAAGGACATTCAAGAAGGGAAATTGTTTTACCGAAAGCAAAAAAATAGAAATATATCGGAAAACTTCTCGCTACAGTTTTTTAGTGAATCACAGAGTATCCTGTATGTCGAGTTTCTTCATGACCGACGAACAAATAATGAAGTATACTAATGAGAATTTTTAGTAAAGGTTAAAACAGCATATAAACTCAAAAGATGTCCCATAGCGATCTGCTATGCTTTACTTCTATACGGCAGGAAGCGGTACCCTAGAGGTCATGGTCGCGAACTTGCAGTCGGCGTTGTTTCCATTGAGTCGCGTGTTCGAGCCCTGATGCTCCTCAAGACCCATAGTGTAGCGCGTCTGATGCACATTAAAAAGTAGAGAATCCTTATCGTTGGTCTGGAAGTTAGGAAAGGGGGTTCCAACTCAGATGTTGCCTTCGTCACTTGACCAAGATTCAAAATTACGAGGTCCGTCACCAATAGTCTTCGTGTTGCTTCTGAGTGCGACATTAAGAACAACCAATCAAATCAAATTCACCATAACAATATAGGACTCCGAACGTCTGGAGTAACGCAAGAAAAATTAAAGAAACTTCATTGGAAAACATTCGAATAACTTCCCTATAATACAGACTTAGCCCCATCGGACTGTCATTTGTTTGGACTCTTCAAAGAAGTGTTAGGATGAGAAAAAATTTTATACAATGACGAAGTAGAATTCGTGCGTAATTGTCTCTGTACATGTCCGATTTCTTCTTATCATACAGGAATAAAACCCATCCAATCCGTTGGAAAATATAATTAGATTTTAAAGGAGGATATATAGGAAAAATAACTTTTATGTAATTTTGGTTAGTAGAATTTCAAAAAAAAAGATCTTGTATTTGATTCGCCGTTGTATAATTATACGGCGGTATATAGTACACCGAAAAAATTTAGACTTTGAAAAAATACGCTTTTAAATGAGTGGAGGGGGGGGATGCGGATCTTGGAGTAATAAAGATTATCAAATATTTTTCGGAAGTTTTAATATCAAAAACAAGATTCTAACACGTAAAAAAATAAGTTTTAACGAAAAAGGAAAAATTTAGATCTGTGCAAAAGAGTGGACACAATGAGGAATTTTTGCGAATTTCATATAGATTGTTTATTAACACCACACTTAGAGTCAAAACGGGGGCTATAAGCGACGGACCCCGTAATTTTGAGCCTCGATCAAATGATGAAAACGGCACCTCATTGGGATTCCTCTTTCCAAACCTCCACACCATAACAACGGTAGGACTAGAAGTCTCTACAGTTTTAACATGTATCAGCTCTACTGCACAGCGGTTCTGAAGTAGCATCAGAGTTCGAATCCACGACTTAATGGAAACAGTGCTGGCTGAGAGTTCGCGAACATGATCACTAGGATATTGCGGCAAAGATTTTTGAGAATAATTGTCAAAATAACTAAATTCACCCAAAATGACGTTATCACTGATTAGTATTTCAGTTCTTCAAACAATACCATCATTTATTTAAGGTGTCGCTTGAGATGGATTGAGACTGAGATAAGTTGAAAATGGAAATTGAAATCAGAAGGAAAGTTTGTTTTAGTAATTGTATCTCTTTTACAGAAAATCTAAATACCTTATTTGAAAATTTAACTGTAAAGACTCGCAGATTATGGTCCGCCCGCGGTAGCATAGTAAGTCACTCATGACGGCCTTCATCATTTACGGCAACTTTTAATACTGTTATTTCATTTTTGGCAACAGCCTTGTCTTCTCAATGTAAGTTAATTTTATTTCAAATCCATTCGAAATCAGAGAGTTAGGGTGTTATAGTTTTTGAATAGTTCAATTCAAGTTTCAAAATTGTATTTGTTGAGAAGATTGATAGTTCGATATCCTTCTTCAAGAATAATTTTTCTGATAACAAAATTGATCTATGCTATATTTACTTGACATTTATTTTCTGCTATTTTACCTTAATGTGCTTTAATGTTATTTAAGCACATCGACATATAAAACGTTGAAAACCAGCGAAATAAATTAAATCTTGACTATTTGATAGATTTAAAAGCGTTGTGCATTGATAAAACCAATTATAAACAAGAAAATTGAAGAAAAAAAATATTTACGAAGAACAGATTTAACCAACAAAGATGCTATTTTTTTAAAAATAATTATTTAATTATTCAATTAAATATTAAAACTAAGGCAAACGATAATACAACAACGG
The DNA here is from genome assembly GCA_019974015.1 of Nephila pilipes. Taxonomy (NCBI): domain Eukaryota; kingdom Metazoa; phylum Arthropoda; class Arachnida; order Araneae; family Nephilidae; genus Nephila; species Nephila pilipes. Next base: position 77,096 of record BMAW01038537.1, on the reverse strand, counting down.
AATAGAAATTGATTTGTTTATTCATTCATCCCCCCCATTCACACACGAATTCATTCATTCATCACTCACTCTCTCTCTCACACACACACACACTCGCCTTTATCCATCCATTTAATCACTCATTTCTTCACTCCCTCACTCATTAATCCCTTCGCTTATTCATTTATCTCTCTTCACTCAATTACTCATTCATTCATTCACCACTCACACAATCACTTACTATCGCACTCATTCATTTATTTATCAGGGCTTGGCCAGAAAAGATATTCAGAAAACACTGTATTTTGAAAATTGATCGATCATTTTGTAGTTGACTAAGACAATAGTCCCTTAGATAGCTAATAATTTTAAATTAGTGCGTGTATATATATTTGCAATCAAATTTTTCTTTCATTCATTTAAGCCAATCACAAAATATGAATCAATGTACTAATAAAAACTTAAATGATTATATTTGTTGTGCAACAAGAAAAACATACATTAATGAAAATTATTATTAAAAATACTATTAAATCGATACATTGGGACTAATCAATTTAAATCACTCATTTACTTCTTATTGTATTTCTTTCAAACGATATTTGACTCGGGTGATTAAAAAAATAAATAAAGTATGTGATACATAACTTTCGTGCTTTTTGATAACCCTCCAATAAATCACGAGAAATGTATTTGACCCTCCTATAGATCACAGAGAACCTAAGCAGCCATTGCTCCTTCGTGAAAGCCTACTCTATAGCCATTTGAAGGATATTAGTGACAGAACATATAATTTTAACCATGGATGAGTGACGAGAAAGATACTTGAGCAGGTATCTCATTCACTTAATCTTCAATCCCTGCACTCAAAGGCCGAGTTTTTAATTTAGTTTTCAGAAGCTATCATTATCCTACACGACAGTCCTTACAGATTCAGGACTCGAACATTGCTATAAACGAAGCTCGTTACTTTAATCACTGGATAAAGCCAAGCCCTATAATACCTACAGAATAGATATACCTAAAAGTAACCCCTCAGGGGCTTTTCTCCTTTAGGTACGAGAATCATGATCCTAAAGTACCCTAATTATCTTTTTCTTTGGGGTTTACTGTCTTTGATAAACATGGGTGATGCACCCCTAGGGTAACTTACTATCCTTCTCTTTTTTCGACTCTTCTTCTTGTCAACCAATTCTTACAATTTTCTTTCTTGTCTATATTACAATTCAAACAAACATTTGACTAAGCTCAGACAGATTTGTTTTTTGTACCATAAATCCAAACTTTCACTGTCACTGTATGAATTGTATCAAGCTATGCTAAGAGAGACTGAAAAAAATGAACAAAAATTATTTCAAATGAATTTTAAAGCCTCAAAAAAAAAAGGGGGGGAGAAGTAGAGAAAACGTTTTAATTGTGATACATCTAAGAGAGAATAAAATCTATGGATGTAAACATATATGTACAGAAAAAGAAATAATTTTAATTTAATTGGAATTGAATGCCTTATTCAAGAAACACAGCTATATATGTATAGAAATCCAATCAATAAGGTCTTGTTCATCTCTAACCCTAATGCAAGTTGTTATTCGACTTTGCAAAGAATCATATAGTTAGCGGATGTCTGCTCTAGAGGGATTTCTTACCAAACTTTCTTCAGTTGTTGAGTTAAATCAATAGCGATTGCTCATTAGACATCAAACTTGCTTTGTTAGGAAAAGATCTAGAGACTTTACAGGAAAATGACAGAAAAGCATGAAGATAATCAGAAGTTATTCTCGCACAGTATCCTTTTGGAATATCGAAGAAGGATGGCCAGTAGTTTCGTGACAAGAAGGGCAACACTACAGAGCGTAGAAAAACGTCGACGTGTCTCCATGCAACAAGGTGTCACGGATGATAACCAAGAGCTCAACTATCAAATAAAATGAAACTCCAGGATATAACTCTCAATAGTGTGTGGCTAATGACAGTCAGATTAGAGTCCCACCACTCTCCTGTACATCTCCATATTTGTCATAATTGGACATCAGGACTCAGTTCATAGTGAGATTAATCCATAAAAAAACTATATTTCATTAATAGTGGTCCACGTCGAAAAACCCTATTCCCTTGTAAATGCACTTACCGGTGTGCACAGATGAGAGGTTGTCACCGTTCTCTGAGTCAACTGTTAATGGTGTTGGTGGTTACTGGTGTCCTATTAATTATTGAGAATGGTGAGTCACGTACTATAAAAGCTTTGTTTGCCATCATTCTGTCTTTTCTCTGGAGCAACCGTTGTTTTCTAGATGCTGTGTTTTCCTATGGTTCAACCATTACTGGCAATGTCGTCGAATACTGGCATTGCTCCAACCAACAAAGCAATCCTTCGATTTGACCTCTCTCTTTTCTTCCTTGGTCTGATTATGTGTCCTCTCTCAAATGGTGACATATGTTCATACTGCTCACGTACTGGTATTTGCGAAGCATTGAATTATACACCTTCAAAAGAAAATTGTGCTGAATGAATTGACTAAATCTGATTGCAACAGAAATTATGCAATAGAATTTAAATTTCTCCCTTTTTTTACGTACTCTGGATGCTAAGTAGTGATGCTCTAAAGCTCTTACTATTCAATTAATGCTTGTCAAAATTGAATCATTTGCATGTTTAAGGGAAACGCATACATATAAATAATTTTGTTGTAATCAGATAAACTTTTCTTCTTGGTTTTGAATGTAGTTATACGAAAATGGTTATTTAAGAATGCAACCGTTTTTGTTCCAAGTCTATTAGTTCCACCAGGAGTTATATAATACTTCTATTTTCTCGATTTGAACACATACAAAAAATGGCGAAGCATTTAGGCCCTGCAAGCGGAAATATTTAGCGAAAATTTGGAAGAGAATGATTCAAGATACGTTTTTCAAAATGTTTTTAACATGATAAAATCATAGAATATAGAATTTTGCATTTTATTTCAGTTGTAAGATTCGAGACAAATGTTTAATTAATTAATTGTCATAGTTCCTTATGAAATAAGGAAATTAAAATTAATGATTGACCTGTTCATTGATTTAAATAGATTTCGAACTATTTTTTTAAGTAAATATATTTAAAAACTGAAAAATGGAACTATATTATAGGTACGAGGTGAAACATTTAATCCTTAATGTAAGGTTACTACTTCGGGGGGAAATACGATATTTAAGAATGACACAAATGTAATACATAAATTCATATTGTGAAATATTTATCTTTTTTACCTTCTATTTTATCTAAAATTACTCGAGGAATAAATTTGTATTTTCAGTAATTACGATTTTTTTTTCTAAGAATTTTTGCAAAATAAATAAATAAATAAAATAAAACACCTTCTAATACCGTTTCATACACCACCATTGAATATTAAGATGCTGGAGCACAATGAAGCAACTCTTCAGAAAATTTTAAAACTCACCTAAATTTTGAGAGGGAACAAAAGACTTTTTTGTGGAAAAAAAAATGTTTATTGGAATGTTTTATCCTCTTTTGTAGTGTTTTATCTCTTTTCATTATAAAAAGCAAGCTTACAAAGCTTAGGAAAATTCACCATTTCTGTTGGTCCACAAATCGTTTTTAAAATTTGTGTAATTTTTTCCTTAGAAAATGACTAAAAATTCCTTACAAAATATTTAAGCTCTTTTTTTTGCATGCACCATTATTATCTACACAAAGAATTATTTAGAAATTTTAAACTTTAATTGATATATTATAGTTATTATAACATAGTCGATGATAATGTTAACTTGTAATAATGTTATGTGATAATGCAGTGTAATTATGCTAAAAAGGAAATAATATGAAAGTTAATTATGTTTTTTTCTTAAATTTAATAAGAACTTCAATTAAATTAAGTAAATTAATTAAATAAGGTTTGTTTAGGTAATAATGAAATACATCTGAGATTAAACAATACATAACTATAATCCTAATTGTTATTATTATAAAAAACAGCCAACCTTCAAACCTTCAAAATAAAATATTGGTCAAACCCTGTCTGAAACAGTACAATAAAATTTTTATTTGTAACATATAGAGACTATTTAGAGTGAGGTAACTTAAATTATGTAACAAAATAAGCATTACTTAAATGTGAGGATAAGAAAAATTAAGTCTATTTTAAATACAATTATATTGTTAATTATTTGCTTTTTAATATACAGAGCTAAAATTCTAATTAAAGTAAACACCAATTTGTCTTTTGACTTTAAAAAATCAATTTGAAAGAAGAAAAAATATTTCGATAGTAAATCGTGCTTACAAAAGGAAACGATTTCGAAACTTATAAAACGAATGTCTAATGAAACAATATATGTTTTTTGATTTCTAGCTTGTAATACTACTTGTGAAACTCTTCTTATAAAAGAATAATTTATTATTATTATTTCATTCGTAATATTACTCTCAAAATGATATAAGTTCCTTTCTTTTTTGAAAGAAAAACCCTCTACTTTTCTATTGCCCTTAAATGTAAGGCAATTGAAATGCATCGTTTGAACTTCCTTCATTTCTTAATTACTCGAGTTCACATGAAACAGTGTTAACTCTACTAATTTTTCTGTCTCTCAATTCAACCGTACATCCTCACTTCATTTTACTAAACCTTTATCAAGGCAGCTCATAAAAAGAAAATGAAGAATTGGAATAAAAAATAATACCATACCTCGAAGCACCAAACGTAACCGCAAACATTCTTAGAAGCAGTGAAGGGTAACGTTATATTTGCTTAAGATAGCATAAATGAAGCGAAAACGATGAGTAAAAACATCGAAGCTCCAGTTGCGATGCCCTCCATAGGAAGTAGCCTGTACGTTGATAAAAAAAAAAAAAAAAAAAGGTGATAGCTACGGTTATGAAGTTCAAGTTGAATGGACTCTCATTTTCATTTTACCACCTAATCACAATCTCATCAAGGAAGTTAGTTTAAGCCCTGAATTATAAATTTATATACATGTCCAGTGAAGGAAATATTCGAGTGTTACAACGTATTTAAATTTACTTAAAAAAGACGTGTTACAGCAAATTATTCTGGTGCAAACATTTTGGGAAAAATCAACTTAGCCTAAAATCGTGAGCTTTCTGTTATTTTTCACGGCATTGATTCTCAAACTCCGTGCTTAAAAAAAAAAAAGATCAGAATTACCTGTTTCTTCCAGTTTTCAGTTACTCGTCTTTTCTAATTGTTGACACTCAATTGCTGCTATTGCAATTATTTGTGAGATACACACTGAACCAAAAAGGAATTTAAGAAGAATCTTAAGTTGAATTATTTGCTTAATATTTTTTACAGTTTCAGAATCAAACAAAATACCGATAAGTCTTCTAGATAATAAAAATAGTCTTATTTGGTTTCAATATAAGCAAAATTTTTATAAAAAATAAATGAAAACAAAAAGTACTCGTTGTAAAATTGAAACAGAAACTAAAAGCTGTTACAACAATTTGAGAACAGAAAACTTAAAGGTTAAGATTCAAACATTTTATGCGCGTAAACAATCCTTTTTTGTTCTTAATCTGCATAAATTTTTCAGTGATATAAATGTACTTTATTTCTGAATTGGAAAAGGAACCAAATTATGTTTTTATTTAATAAAGTTAATTTAAAATAAGATTATTTTCATTACTTAGATTCGTCACTTAACCGAAGTTCAAAATTACGAGGTCTGTCGCCAATAGCACTTGCGTAGCTTCTAGTGAGACGTTAATAAAATATACGACATAAAGCAAAACTATCAATTGATGAAATTAGTTCGGATCTCATTTATTTCATTCGCCTCGCGAATGACTATTTTTAAATCAGATTCTGTCTGAGTGTGACAAACAAAATTTGGTTACAAGCACAACTCCTACGAAGTTGCTTTTTACAACATTTTTATTTTTAATTCCTAAAATTATATATTTTAAAGGTGATTCCCTCTCCTATCGTTTCTTGTTCATAATCAAAAATGCGTTTAGTAGTAATGAAATACAAGAAAATAATGGTGTCCAATATGTATAGCATACCCTGTTTATTTAAACTATATTTTTACATGCTAAAATCGCTTACAGTGCAAGTCTCCTAACACACATATATCTTTATACAATTATAAATTTTGGAATGTATCCAATAAATCTATGTTCAAAAATTAAGTAATGACTTTACACAAATTAGGTGCATGCAATATTAGTTTTTATTCTAAATGCTCTCAACTTAGTAACATATCAAAATCAATTCTTTAAGAAGCAGGTCAATCATCCTTAAAGAAACGCAAACTACATTTTTCTGCTTTGAAGACACCCTTCCGTGTGTTGTCAAGGCGTTTCAAATGTCGTGAAGGTCTCACCTTCGCCCTGACCCGGAACTCTAACAACAGGAATAGAGGACACGTCTACCTCTGGGAATTGAACTCAGTTCAAACGCACAACATAATAAGGTGTTCAAAAAACACAATTAAGTAATTGTGACACCTTGTTAATTAACGCTAAAAAAGTACTGATGCACGTCTTTTTTCATACCACTGGAAAGTCATTTTAATTGTCCTTTCTCCATCCTTTTTAGAAGTATTTAATCAATCTGAAAATATTTTTAAGAAATCACTCTTAAAGATCAGTTTTTACTATCAGCTCATTTCAGTGCTGAATTCATCATATTTTCAATATCAAAAAAGTAAATAAACTTTCCTCTTTATTGAGTATTTTTTCAGTATGTCAAGAAACAAACAAACGCAATAACTCTTTTTACAGTAGATACCTGCTTAATCAGTCTCTATAACATCATAACTACGAAATGATCAACATAGTAGCCATATTTACATGCTTGTCTATGATCCCCGGTATTATTTTTATTTTTTGTTAAAAGTTCTTTACAGTGAAGGAATCTGCCTCATATACTGAAGAGGTTTTATTGAATATGTAATATATGGTTATAACTGCTAAATTGCAGTTATTAGAGATTTATTTTTTTCATAGGTAAACAAGAAAATGAAAAACTTAATCATATTTATTAAAAAAATAAATAATTTTAAAAATACAATCTATTGTAGTTAAACGTATTTGCTAATAATAATTATGTGCAAAAGCTAATAATAATTATTAATTATGTGAATATTGAAGAAAATTAAAGTCGGAATGTGTGGCGAGAAACACGATATACGAGTATGAAACGCTTATAAAATAAGAAAACAATGCGAAAGAACGATAATAATCATTTTTTACCCAAAGAAATAGCTTGAAAGAAAACTATGCAAAGAGAAGTTCATTCTTTAATGAAAAACGAATGAAATAAAAAGAAGGCGATGCTGCAGTTTATTAAGGTATGTGGTCGCCTCTCCCTCAGCTAGGCACGCTGTACTACGATTTCCCACATTTTCCATAAAATTGTGGAAGAGTTGTGGGCTCAAAGAGTTCCAAACGTCACGAGAACCTCTTTTCAGTCTTAGATCGGAGCTTGGTGGGTACGGAAGAGTGCAAGTTGTCTTTGGAGCATATCCCACATATGTTCAATGGATTACAGAACATGTGGGTAAGAAGGCCAAGGCATGTGTTGGATATTTTTCGTTTCAAGGAAATCATCGATCAGGCTCGCACGGTAATTATCCGTAAATATGAAGTCAAGACCAACAGCATCTCGAAACCAGCGAATATAAGGTTTAAGAACTTCATTTCCGTATCTTTTAGCTAAAACCCGAGCATGAGTATAAAAAAAAAAATTATTGGTCAAAATACAAAATCATTACAACTTTCAATAGGATGTTTAGCTGCCATTATATCTAAAACATTCTGCCACACGTCGTGGTATGGCGTAGATGATCTTAACGGTACCTTGATTCAACTCAACCCCTGCAGATTGAACTTTTGCATGTAGATCTTAATAATTTAAATTTATAGGTGTGGAGTCTTAACAGAAAGATCTATGACATCCTATAAATTTTCTGAGGGAAATAGGTCAAGCGTTGATGCTGCCAAAGGCGTAGTGCCTATGGTTGCAAGGCGAGCTCTTTAGAAGGCAGCGGTACGAACACAAGCGTTGTCTTGTTGAAATAGATGGCTGGGATGGGTGTTCATAAAAGGAATGACCACTGGCCAAAGGACCTTACTGACATACTTTTTGGCAATCAAAGTGGCTCTTACGAAAACACCCCATTTCCTTACGCCCTGCAGTCTTGATGTGTAACGAGCGACAACAAATCTTCCATCGTGGCGCCGACAGTGTTGCCTCTACACACGGGTGCGTTTATCATCTTCACCAAAGCAAAAACGAGACTCATCACTGAAAATGACCCACTTCCATTCCACGTAATTTCCCGCTGCTATTTTGTGACACCACTGCAATCTCTGGCGAAGTTGCAGTAGTGTTAGAGGCAATCTCCATAATGATCTTCGTGCAAGCAATCCAGAATCATGCAGCCGCCTGCTAATGGTACTGGTTCTTACGATATGATGCTAAGAAGGCATCACTGTTCACATAACGTCTGGAATTGTGGCAGTTGGCGTGCTTCGTGCTTGCTGAACAATTCTTCGATCATCCCTACTCGTAGTCCGTGTAACTGTCTCTGAGAATACTTGTGATCAATAACTTCCTCGTAACAAATTCTGCCAACAGCGTGAAACTGTAACATCTGCTCGACCGACTTGACACGCAATCCTTCTGAATGACCATCCGCCTTCATGCATTTCTACATTGTGACTCTTCTCAAAGGCGTCCAACTGTTCAAATGGCTGTCGTTTTCTTCTGAAAGGCATTCTAAACTTAAAAGCAAAAGATAAAACCCAAACACACTGGTTAGAATCAAAATTACGCACTTTGGGGGAATCTTTAAAAGGGTTCTAATGGTTTGGTAAGTCATGAATTTGCTGACATCATTGGAGCCGACTTGGCTGACACTTTAATCATTTACATACCTAACAGAAGTGAAGAAATTTCCTAATTTGCATTTATGTAGTTATCTTGTCTCCTTCTGGGGGAAGAGGGAAGGGGAGACAAGCCTCCAGAATACGCTATCGACCTTTCTCCATTTTAAAGCCTTTTCATTGACATTTCATCCCTGTCTTTCTTTCCTTTCTTGCATAAAGAGTTTTGTTTAGGTCAAGGGTTGGCAGACTGCGGCTCTTTACGCAGGAGTTTGCGACTCTCTTGATTTTTGCCTCTACGTATGATATCTGCAGCGTTCTTAGAGGAATGTGCAAACAATATTGATTGCATTGAATTGGAACTCGCATACTAGCGGCTTAGAAATAGTTTTAGACTAAAATAAAATTAAGTATAGTTATTTAATGAATGTATTCCTAGAGTAATTTTCAAAATTCAAGTTATTGTTTAAAAAAAAAAGAACCCTTGTAGAGAATTTACTTGCAGATCTAAGCGATCTTGTGTTTTGCAATTCCACCATGTTCAAAATAATAAAAAGGTATCAAAATGTAATAGAGTTGTTTAATTTTTTTAAAAATTGAAACAGAAGCACGTAAAAAACTCTAAATGTAGTTAAGACTAATTTCGAAATTACAATACCTTATGCAAATAGAACTTAGCAAAATTCCCCCAAATAGTACACTTGCAAAGATTTCACATCCTCCAGTGCGCAAGTTAAATACTTTAACTAAAAAGTACTGCGCATTTTGTACCGAAAAACGTAAGTCCAAAGATTGTTCAGATTTGAACTAATCACTTTTTTCTTTCCCTAAAAAATCATACATGCCTAAATATGCATACATGGGCGTAGCCATATCTTGACCAGGGGAATCTAAGAAAGTGGTACTTAAAAATGGTTTATTAAATGCAAGAATAATTATTATCAATTCATGAGAATTATATGAAAATGAGATAAATTACGTATTCGTCTACTGAAATTCTTAACATTTATATACAAGAACAACCAAAGTCAATTTTAATTAGTGATAAAAACAAGAAGTTTTAGAATACAGTGCTTTCGGTATGACTAATAGTGAAATTATTTCACGAAACTTTGAAGTCTAATTCCTAGAATTATAAATATTTTGATAAGCGTTGTTTCTTGAATTAAGTCGTCGAATTAAAAATGTCTTTGGTAGTTCTTAGTTTTTAAAGGAATGGAAAATGTTACTTTGTGTAAAACTTTATTTAGATGATATAAGAATATTAATTTAAATGTTACAGTCTTGATCACGATCACTACCGAGGCCTTGGTCCCCCCTCCCCTCCCACACGGGTGCGCATACGTATAAATATAAAAGGCTCTCCGATATTTTCTTTTCATCCTGTTTCTTCGATAATTTGGTTATTCTCCTTCGACAGTCTGCTGAACCCAGGAGTAGATCATAAACATACATTTTTTTTTTAAATTAACAAGTGTGTGGCGTATCTTGGCAAAATATGACCTTAAAGCCAATATAAAACCAAGTTACCTAACATCTTTGATTTTACGCTCATACAGGATAATGTATCATTTTTATTCATATTTTGTGTTTATTCTAGTTTTTATTATTAATATACTATAGGATCAGATTATATATATATATATGCTGGAAAACTTAATTATAATGTTTTATTGTTTCGAAAAAATTCTTAAATTTTTAATTGAATAATTTTTAATTGGATATTTTAATTGGATAATTTTAATCGGATAATCTTAAAAAGATAATTTTTAATTGGATATTTTAATTGGATAATTTTAATCGGATAATCATAAAAAGATAATTTTAAATGGATAAGTTTTAGTTGGATAAAACTTTTTTTGTTTTTTTGTTTTTGAAAATAATTAGTAATAGAAATATCTCGCCATTCAATTTTTCTTCTTCGTTTATCGGTTCTTTTTTTAAATTACAACTTGAATTTTTGGAGTAATCCAATTTTACCCAACAAGATGCATTGTGGGAGGGTTGGTACCATAGAACTAGTTTAACCCCACAATTCAGTCCCCAGTCTGAATATGCATGTTTTGTTTTGTTGGGTATTCGAATTATTCGATTTATTCTTTGGTTCAAATTAATTTCAAATTTGATTCAAATTTTATTCATCTCTTAGTTTCAAATTTGATTCTGTTTCAACTTTTTACTTAGTTATATTAATGTTTTTTGGTTTTTAATTGTTCTCTTCATTTTGTGTTTTTTAATGATAAATTATTTGCTTTATCTTATACATACATACATACATATATATATATATATATATATATATATATATATATATATATATATAATTCGAAAAATTTGTAACGCAATCATACTTCGCAAAGAATTTTCAAAAACATAATTTCGATCTAGATTTCTTTTAGAATATTTGTTTCACGAGATTCCTTTTAAACTAAGTAAATCTCAACAGAATTCTTTCAAGAGTGTATTTTGCATTGAAATTTATCGTCTAACAAAAAATATACTAATAAATTAAATCTTGATTACGATTGTAACGTGAAACTGCGGTAACCGAATGGCCATAGTCGCGAGCTCGAGCCTGGCGTTATTTCCATTGGTTCATGAGATTAAATCCTGATAATACTTAAGACCATTGTGCTGCGGGACTGATACACGTTAGATCTATCGAGGTTCCAAGCACCATTAGCGTGGTGTAGAAGTTTGAAGAGGGAAGTGCCAGCTCAGATTTTGCCCTAGTTCCCTGACGAAGGTTCAAAATTACGAGGTCCGTTGCCGATAGCCCTCCCGTGGCTTCTAAGTGGGTCGTTAATAACCAATCAATCAATCAAAACTCGCTAACTAGGGCTTGGAGTGTTGTTTTAGGTCCCCAATCCGTCAACCACAGTCAAATACGCCTCATGATTTTGAGCTACAGTCAGATGACGAGGTCCAGTTGGCACCCTGATCTGGTATTATATCTGCGGGATTCATGCATGTTAAAACTGTCGGGGTCCCAAAGTCCTCTCGTTGGCGTGGTGTGGCAGTTTGGAGAGGGAGGTGCCATCTCTGGTCTCGTCCTCGTCACTTTACCGAGGCTCAAAATTATGAGATCCGTCTTCAATAGTCTTCGTGTTGCTTCTAAATCACAATCATTTTCTATGGTATTATTCTATTTAACTCGTACTCCTATTATATACCCACTGCACTCAACAAGATATTCATTGAAATTCAACTACCTGTGCGGCAGTACAAGTTAACAGGTTGTTAGTGATTTTGTATAGGATCTACAAGCGATAATTACACGTTTTAATGGACGAGGTAAATATAAATAGGTAAATGAATCTAAAGGAAAGAAAAGAGCTTTCAAAAATAATAAATTTTGTCCAAAACATAGACATCATATAATAAATGTCCTTATATTAACAGTTCCAAATAATCGAGTTTATTTTCTGTAAACCCTCGCAATTTTTCTGTACAAATCTTTCAATGGTAAGCTAACCTGAATGATTGAATTTGGGTCATATATCTTCAGTATGACGACCGTGACCTTGAAGTATCCGTGGGTTTCCACAGATTATATTTAACCTTTCAGCAGAACGTTGGAGTGAAAAGAACCACTACACTCCCCCCTTTTCACGTTTTTTTGTTTCCTGTAAATGACATTGTTTTAAAAAAAAGGCGTATTAGATTTGAATCTATGAGTTTTAAATTATTCTTAACAGAGAGAATCAAGGGTGGATTTCGAAGTTTTTTGGAGCATACAGAAGGTGTTAAAAAGCTCTGAAAACATCTTCCTCTTTCAATATATTTTCCTTGATCAAAATAATTATTAATGTCTACTGAATATTTTACTTTTCATTCCTCAATTTTGTAAAAACTCCGATATTACAATTAAAAATATTAAAATTGCTCCATTGACGTTGAAAAAAATACACGATCTCTTCAAGCATCTCCACCCTTTCCAATTCTTGTTCAATGATAGAAAGTTAAAAATAAAGGTATTTTCGATTCTTTATTAACTTTCTTAGAAGTAACATGAGGGAAATTTGAGAGAAACGAGAACGTCGTTCCTGAAGCAACATGTGGGTTATTAACAATGGTCCTCGTAATTTTGAAAATTGGCCAAGTGACGAGGACGATACATCAGTTGGCATCTCTTTTTCCAAACTTTCACTCCACACCAAAGGGATTATATGGGACTTTGACAGATTCAACGCGCATCAATTCCGCTACACAAAAACAAAGGCAAGAAAAACACGACGCACAGCTTTATAATTTATAGAGCTGACTTTTCTTTTGAAAGCTCCATCGTTCACATATGATTTATTCTATAACTACAACTACTTTACAACTAATTTTGTATTCTAGAAATGGGTTCAAAATATAATATAAATATAAAAGTAATGACTCTTTTCTACCTCTCTTGAGAGGGGAAAAAAATAGAGAATGAATGAAGGGAAGAAAAAACAAATTAGGATTATCATATTAGTAAGTTAAAGGGGAAATAAGAATCTGATTATCTAGGGTTTTTTTTATTCTAATTGGAATGAAGTATAAAACTGTAGTCTCATTAGCCAAGTGATTTGGTCGCGAACTTGCGGCAGACGGGGTTTCCGACGAGCCATCGTTCCGAGTCCTGAAGCCACTAAAAATCCGCGGTGAAGCAGGGCTGATGCACGTTAAATCTAGTCGAGGCTCCAAATCCTCCTATTAGCGTAATGTAGAAATTAGGAGAAGGAAGTGCCATTCCAGGTGTCGTCCTCGTCGCTTGACCAAGATTCAGAATTACGAGGTCCGTCACCAATAACCTTCGTGTTGCTTCTAATTGCGACTTTAAAAACAATCAATCAAATGAAATTCTCCAGAACAATGTAAGACTCCGCAGATCTGGAGTAACGCAAGAAAAGTTAAAGAAACATCATTGAAAAACATTTGAATAACTTCCCTATAATACAGACTTAGCTTCATCGGATTATCATTTGTTTGAACTCTTCAAAGAAGTGTTAGGAGGAAAAAGATTTTTATCCAATGACGAAGAATGTATGCGTAATTGTCTCTGTACATGTCCGACTTCTATTTATCATACAGGAGTAATACCCTCCCAACCCGTTGGAAAATACGGTTAGATCTTAAAGGAGGATATATATGGAAAACAACTTTTGTGTAATTTTGGTAAATAGTATTTCAGAAAAGATCTTTTAATAAAGTCTAGGTCGTGTGTGTTTGTTCCTACCTTGTACAAATCACACGGTATATAGAACACAGAAAAAGTTTAGACTTTGAAAAAATACGCTTTTAAATGGAGGGGTGCGGATCATTGAGTAACAAGGATTATCACATATTTCTGAAAATATTTTTCGAAAGTTATAAATCAAAATCAAGATTATAATTCGTAATAAAAATAAGTTCTTTTTAAAAGGGGAGGATTTAGTTTTAGTTTTTATTAACGTCGCACTAGAAGCAACACGAGGGCTATTGGTGACGGACCTCGTAATTTAAAAAGGGGGGGATGAATTCTCAGATCTGTGCAAAACAAATATTTATTTTTTTTTTGCGAATTTGATTGATTGATTGTTTATTAACGTCACACTTAGAGATAACACGAAGACCATTGGAGACAAACATTCAATCAAATATTCCCCTTCCTCTCTGTTCTTAATATTTTTCAGGCTATAAAGCTATCATTGTATACTATGGCCGCGGTAGCCTAGTGGTCGTGGTAGCGGACTCGCGGTCGGCGGTTTTCGTCGAGTTGTAAGTTCGAGCCTTGATGCCACTAAACACCCGCCGTATAGCCGGGACTAATTCACTTTAAATCTGTTGTGGATCAAAGTCCTCCCAATGGCTTAGTAGGGAAGTTAGGAATGGGGTGCCAGCTCAGGTGTCGTCCTAGTCACTTGAACGAAGCTCAAAATTGCGATGTCCGTCTCCAATAGCCCTCATGTTGCTTCTAGTGCGACGTTAATAAAACCAACTTACCAACAACTAGTGAGTAGTATAACATCATATGACTTTGATAAGTATTGTGTTCATTTAGGTTAGTGAACTGATATTCAAAGCTTTGAAAAGATACATTATTTCATTTTTAACTGTTATCAAGTTATTCAGGTCCTGAAGACGTTGCTCTATGTTAGGATATGGATCAGTAATGAATAAAAATAATCGATATTTTTTATTAGTGCGTATATAATTACATGAGCTTAGAACGGGTAGTCTGTGAAGTACTAAATTTTTTTTTCCATGTTAAATATTTTTCACATAATTTACGAAACAAAGGGGCTTGTGTGTTTTAATTGGGGCTAACTAGAACGTGGAACATTAACGTCTCCGATATAGCGAGATGAAATTCGAATAATTATATCATCTAATGTACGAAAGTGATTCAACAAGTACTTGTATTTGAAGACAAATGGCATCATTAAGATATAAATTGTTGTTGCCATTAGGTGCTGCTATCTGTTGAAAAAGCTGAAACAAGTTTGACATTTATTTATATATTAGTTGTGATTTGATAGATATTTGCTACAAATAAAAACTTGATTGCTGCTTTGTCGAGTTGTCACCACCGATGGTAAATGGATTCGTCGTTTTACACCAGAAGCCAAGCAACAATCAAAACAATGGGTTGCATCCTGTGAATCTGCTCCAAAGATGACGAGGATGATCTCATGGGCCGAAAAATTAAGACAAAGAGTTTTTAAGGTGCAAAAGGTGTCATGATCACGAATACAAGTAACTGAGACTTGGACAGCTGTCTAGTGAGTCTCGATACTTACAAAAAACAAGAAATTTACGATGTTACGAGCACCATTTCTTCGATTTTCTAATGTCTTATTAAACTACCCTCGTATGCGATATAAAATTGATATATAAAGCTATTTAAGTAAAACAATTTTAAATAGAAAAAGAATACAATCCTTTTTTTTTTTTTTTTTACTTTCTAATACTACTTAACATTGATATTCTTAAAGAATTGTTTTTAAATTTATCATTGTCAAAATGGCGTAAAACACATGCGATTAAAATTAAATTAAAAATAATCTGTTCATACAAACTGTTCTCAGCACCATTTTTGAAATTAATGACTGATTATTATCTGTTGGAAATGGAGCTTAGTTGGTTCCGTTATTTATATTTATTCAGGATTTCCAAAATGAGAAGTTTTCGGGAATGGCACTTCTGTTACTAATACATATAGGGCTGGTCCTAGATTGTTTTCACCAATATCCGAAAACTGGGACTTGAGTTTATAAGGGCCCCTTATATTTTGTGCATTTAAGCAACTCACATTCATGAATAAACTTATAATACTATTTAAAGTGTACATAAAGATTTTTATATATTTTAAAATAATTAATAATCAAATTATTTACTTTTGTAAAGAAATTTTGACTTTCAAATTGTATTTTGTGGTTCAATTCTCAAAAATAATATAAAGAGTAGTAATATATAATACTGAAAGTATCTCCCCTCCTTTTTTTTTTTTTAATATAGAAGTCCAGTATTTACCATTCTGTAATTGTCTGAAATTAAAGTACTCACATAAATTAATATTGTTTACATACTTTTGAAGTGTAATACATTCATTCGATTTACTTCAGAATCATCCATTTTGTCTATAATGTGGCCGTAGTAGTCTTGTGGTCATGGTCGCGAACTTGTGACTAGCTTTGTTTCCTCTGAGAAGCCCTAATACTACTAAGAACACGCCGTGTAGCGGTGCTGATACCGTTGAATCTGTCCAGGTTTTAAGTCCTCCGATTGAGTGGTATAGTAGAGTGGAAGGGGAGGTGTGGCTGCTCAGGTGTCGACCTCATCACTTGACCGAGATTTAAAATTACAAGGTTCGTCACCAATAGCCCTCCTTTGTCCCCTTGGGCATTTTGCCAATAACCCTCGTGTTGCTTCTAATTTCGACGTTAATAATCAATCAATTAAAAATGTCTACAATGTTTCTTTTTCATAAAACATTATTTGTTTAACATTAATAATTTTCTTATACATTGATTGATTGCTTAATAATATAGCACTTACAAAGAACACGAGAACGAATATACAAAATTAAAATTTAAGAAACCCATTAAAATGTTGGATTAACTGTCAGAAAGCAACCGAGAATAGGTATCTAATGGTATTTCACACAAGAAAGAAATGAAATCCATTTTATGCAGGATCGAAAGTTTAGGGCAGGGGTCTCCAAACTACGGCCCGAGGGCCACATCCGGCCCGCGGAGAGCTAGCATACTTGAAAGAAAACTCCTTCTAGAGAACATATTTATTTTTTATAGCAAATTAAATTTAGTTTACTGAAGTAATCTATTTTTATGTTGAATAATTATTAATATGATATCTACATTGATATGGTCATGGGCTAACTACTCATAACATTGTTGTAGGTTACTATATACTAACTAACAAATTATTTAAATGAATCCAACTAACATTTTATACATTTTAAATGAAAAAATAACTTATAACAAGCATAATGACATATGAAATACTAATGAGATTTATGTAATTGAGATTTTCCACTGACAATAGTTTGTAGTTGTGGACTAATTTTACTTATACCAATTATTAAAAGAGATTTAAGATGCTCATCAGTTAATTTAGATCTGTAAACATTTTTTGTGTACTTCATTTTGGAAAAGGTCTTCTCACACAAATAAGTAGTACCAAAAACAGAAAACAGCCCACGAGCAAATTTATGCAAATTATCAAATTGTGTCAGTGGAAGACACTTATAAAATTCCAACAAAGATAAGTTTTGATATTTGTTCTTAATTATATCACTGCACTGTAGATCAATCATTTCCATTTGAAGTTCCGGGGCTAGGGTTTCAATGTCAGTATCAAAAGGATTCTGAAAAATCTTAATTTGATTCGCAATGGCATCAAAGTCCGAGAAACGAGTATCAAAATTTATTTTCAAAGCACTCAAAGTTTCGATTACAAAATCGATAGGAAACTCGGTCTCAGTGGTGTGGCTGAATATTTCACATGTTTTAAAATGTGAAAAACATTTACTTCGTAGTTGTGATTGAAACAGTATCAATTTCTTCCGGAATGATTTGATATTAGTGTATAAATCAGGAAGATGCTGGTTTTCTCCTTGCAATCTCAAATTCAGTTCGTTCACATGTTTTGTCAAATCAACATAGAATGCTAACTTCCACAGCCATGCGTTGTTTTGCAATTCAGTAAGAGGGCGATGCTTTTCATTCAAAAAAATTTCGATCACTGCTCGAAGTTCAAAAAAGCGCTGAAGGACTTTCCCACAACTAAGCCAACGTACGGCAGTATGATAAGGTAAGTCATTTTCTCCAATCTCTTCAATAAATTGCACGAATTGTCGGTGATTCAGCCCAAAAGATCTGATAAAATTAACAGTTGATATGACTGGTTTCAGAACTTCAGACATATCCAAACATTTTCCGCACAAAGACTGTTGATGAATGATACAATGTAAGACTATTGGTTTTGAACCACTGTCATTTTCTACAGCCTTTGACACAAGAGCGACCACTCCTTTATCTTTTCCACTCATGTTTTTGCCTCCATCAGTTGTAATACATTTCAAGTTTTTCCATCGAAGGTTCTTTTGGTTAATGGCCATTTCAACTCCTTTAAAAATATCTGAACCAGTAGTTGTGCCATGAATACTATACATATCAAGAAGTTCTTCATGCACTTCATAGCTTTTATCTACTCCTCGAATATAAATCAACACCTGAGCAGTATCTGACACATCCGTTGACTCATCCAAGGCCAAAGAAAACCACTCAACATGTCCATTTTTGTTGAACAGTTGAGAGGATATATTTTCAGCGATGTCTTCTACCCTTCGAGCCACAGTGTTTGCTGACATACTGACAATTTTTAATAAATTTACCTTTTCAGGGCACATTTCTTCGGCTACTGCGATTATGCATTCTTTGACCATTTCTCCATCGGTGAATGGTTTTCCACGTTTTGCAATTTCAAGAGCCACACGAAAGCTGGCATGAGTTGCAGCCTCTTGTTCAGTTTTGAGTTTTGTAAATAAAGATTGCTGCGATTTCAATCCGAGCTTCATAGCTTCGAATTTTTCTGTCCGCAAACTTCCTGTATATTTTGAGTAATTTTGAAAATGTTTTGCTTCATAATGACGTTTAATGTTATATTCTTTGAGAACGGCTATGCTTTCATTGCAAATCAAACATAGCGCCTTGTTACTGGACTCAATTACGAAATACTGAATGTTCCACTGATCTTTGAATTTTCTGCATTCACTATCAATTTTTCGCTTCTTTTCCATTCTACTAAATCACACACAAAAGCAACAATTCAAATCAAAATATTGTTACAAAGATGTCTTAAACTTAAACACGCACAAACACGTTTTAAGGAGGTACGCACTATTTTATTTCACAGCAGTGTCATAGGAATTGACTTGTGGTTGCGCCACTAGCCTTCTTATATATTCCACTTACTGCCATCTAGAAGTGAGTGGAAGACACCAGAACTTTCTCGAACCAACGAGATTATTCTGTAAGTGCTATTAGCGCCATCTGTTAGCGATAGAAGGTACTACCTATTTCCGCTTGTGTCCACCAGATGTCCTGTCACGTTACTCCTCATGGCTCGCTCGTACTCTACGACTAATCTAGAAATTACAGATAATGACAGGAAAATTAATAATATGCAGTGTTGCCGTTTTGCGGACTTTAGTCCGATTTGCAGCCTTTTTTAAACGTGGCGTACTTTTTCGGACTTTTTTTTTCATGTAAAAAAAATACTCATTCGTTACTTGAGTACTCGTTACTCGTTAGGAACCGAAGTAACGATTACTGAAGAAAAAAGTAATCAATGATTACTTGTGTATTTCATTACTTTTGTAATCAATGATTACTATGGCGATACGATGCGGGTACCCCATTATAACGGATACCCATACGATACGGAAAATACATCAGCTTTTCCGTCGCTAGAGGCATCTGGCAGAAATTAAATGAGTATCGTCCCCGTCGCTAGAGGCATAAAATTAAAGCGTTCCCGTCGCTAGAGGCATCTGGCAAAAAAGTAATCATATTTTACACCACTAGTGGACTGATTCAACTTTTTACCACCGGCAACAATGAATGATAATATGGTTTTGGCCCTTGGAATTTACTGGAGTAATCAATATGGCCCTAAGGCTGGAAAGTTTGGAGACCCCTGGTTTAGGGGAATGCCCAGGAGCATTTTTTACATCATACACATATTTCGATAGAGGAAACAAAAGTCCATGTATATTCAAGGAAATTTTGGGCACATTGCAGATCTTTTGCGTTGTTTTCTCAGCATTTTCTAAAAATTAAGCGTCTAAGAGGTATAGAAAATTTATTTGTTATGTCAATCCAGAGGGGAAAAAATACAAGTGTTCAACATAAAAATAAATGGTATCAACGGGATAATTTTCATGATACACTCTTTAAAAGTATGATGATTTCAGATAATACTCAAACAGGATACAGAGAGTTGAGACTGTTCTGAAACAAACAGTTAATTATATATACAATTCCTTTCTTTTTTTAAAATTTTATATGTGTAGAAAATCCTATTGTTAAAAAAATTCTGTCCTTTAGGTGTACGGAGAAAACAGTTCAACATGGTGGACAAGGGAGAATGAAGCTTTTTGTTCACAATATGTCAGAGATGACGAAGTACAGGTAGCAAAATTTGTTAAAATGGTCGCCAAGGGCGGGGGGTCATTCCTTAAGCTTTCTTCAATATCCAACCGACATCTTTAAATGTCTCCCTCATTTTTCAAGAACAGCAGACCAGGAATTGTCCTTGCAAATTAGTAGCACTATTGTTTGAAAAATAAATTATTCCCCACATGAGAGAGAGAGAGAGAGAGAGAGAATTGTGCTTGATTTTATATCAAAAACTCCATAGTATTTGTTTCATGGAAATGTTCTTCAGTGTAAATGTATTTGTAAACGATTTAGGTGTAATTTCTAAATTTTCCGCTAAGATCCAGAAAAAACAAAATATTTCTTGCGTAGATATACTCAAATGTGATACTGAAAAAAATATTAAAAATTAACTCAATTTATCAATCTGTAAGTAACGCGCTAAAAACCAAATGCATTTTTTATTTCAGCAATTAACTACTCACAACTTCATGTTTGAATAATTTTAAAGAAATATTGCAAGAAAACTGAGTAAAACATTTCTTGAAAAACGATATACAGCCAAGCCTTAAGCCATTTTACGATTTAAACACGTGCATGCTCATCAAAATAGAGGAAAGTTATTAAACCAACAACTCCGCATTTAATACTTCGGACATCCTTTATTAACTTCGGAATTTCTCCTATTAGTTATAAGTACTTTTCGAAATATTTCTTCATGGCTTTGAAAGTATTATTAACGATATGTCAATTGCAATTACTTCTAAAAAAGAACTTTAACAAAATTAAATCTTATTTATTCATGTATTTTAAAGTTGATAAACAGCAAAATTGACTTTTAAATTTTCTAATGTTCTCAATAGAAGTAATAAAAATAAATATTAAAGAGCTTTATTTGTAACAAAATTCTCGCATATAAAACCATTATTTATTTTAAATACTTATGTTATCAGTAAACATTTCTTTTTTAAAAATAGAAAAGGAACTAAATTCTATTAATAGTGTAATGAAATTTTTTTTCACAGAGACTGAAAATAAAAACGCTGAAATACTGAATCTAAATAGAGTGAAATAAGATTTAAGAATCATAATATCGTGTTGCATGCTTAAAAGAATTTCATAAATGTAATGTCAAACAATAATTTAAGCTGATATTTATAAACATTATAATATAAATATAATGATAAAATATACAAAAAATATGGGGGAAATGGTAATTTTAGAAACGGATAAGTTGTATGATTTCAATTTTTTAAAAAAAATTTCGAGGGAAGTTTTTCTATCCTTTCATACGCCAGTATTCTGCAAATTGTTGTGTTCGCAATGTTTCTGAAAAAGTTGTTTGCAAATATTACTGAAGTAAATAGATTATTCAATGTTAGTGATAATGAAAAAAAAAAAAAAAAGAAATATTACAATATGTTTCACATTTATCTTATTGTAATTTTAGTACTTTTTAAGAAAATAATATAACTTATTCAAAGCCAAGCACAATCGATACTTCTACAAATATCTATTGTACTTTCAAAAGCGCTGTAAAATTCTACTCCTTGACTGATTGATGAAGAACGTGGAATAGCAAAGGCTATATCCTAATTCTTCTCCTTTTGCAGATATAACACATCAATCAATAACTCCCGAGACTAACATTGAAAACAACATTTTTTTTGCAAAATTTTTTTTTATTCATCAACATAACACCTTTTGTTAATCACCTTTTAGGGTGATACAATCGTTCCAACGCTTTTCCAAATCTTTTTTTTTCCCCCCCCTCCAAAAAAATAATTTTTTTTTCTTTCTTTTTTTTTTTTCCCCGCAAGAAATCTTTTTTGTTGCGAGTAAATAGCGATAAACAGCTTTCTGAATCATCGACTCGTTGCTGTTTTTGTTCCATCGAAAGCAATCGCGGCACCCACTTGGAAAAAATCTTTTTCACTTCACTTCAAAAAACCTTTTTCAGTAAATACACTTCCATATGATATCTGTGTCATCTCAGCAATCTCACGGAGCTTCACTTTACGATCTTTCATTATAATTTTTGTCACTTCACTCACATTTTCCGGTGTAACGGCTTCCACAGGTCTACCCGAGCGTTCCGCGTCATTTGTGTCGGTACGACCACGTTTAAACTCGGCAAACCACCGACAAATCGTTGCTTTTGATGGACAAGAGTCCGGGTAACATTTTTCAATCCATTGTTTCGCTTGCACGGTGTTTTTACCCATTAAAAAACAATGTTTTATCAGAACACGAGAAACTCGGTTTTTTCCATTTTTTAAACAAACTACAAAACGACTTTACTCCAACCTCGATAACTCAGCTGTTTCTGGTCCGATCGACTTAAAATTTTGACACGTTTCAAGCAAAGGTTAGTACTCTAGAAAGACCTGGTTACTTACTGGTTTACTACGAGCGCCATCTCTGGGTTAGTCTCGGGAGTTATTGATTGATGTGTTATTGAATGTTTTAGGAAAATATATATAGTATGGGCTGATTGATTGATTAACGGTGATGTGGAGCAACAAAAGCCCTTTTGTATGGGATATTTTTGTAAATAATTTTATCATTATAATTATATTTTTGATGTGTGTATTCTCATTGGTTGATTGGTTGGTTTTATAGGATATAGAGGAACAAAGGCTGTTATTCCCGTGTGTATTCTCTCTTCTTCTCTCACTATTTAAATTGTGGTGAATGATTATACTTTGAAATAATTTGCAATTTATGGGATATCATGATTGATAAAACCAATCCTTAATACTTAACCATTAATTCTAGTATATTTCTTAATATTATTCTAGTATATTTCTTAATATTATTCTAGTTCTTTCTTTGTGAGATTAATCTTTACTTTAGCATTTGATTGTCTATGTGAGCTATTTCATGG
Organism: Nephila pilipes; assembly: GCA_019974015.1. Lineage (NCBI taxonomy): Eukaryota > Metazoa > Arthropoda > Arachnida > Araneae > Nephilidae > Nephila > Nephila pilipes. The sequence continues at coordinate 53,743 of BMAW01038537.1, read as the reverse complement.
GTGTGTTTTGATAAAACCGAAAAAAAGACTGTTAGAAAATCATTTTAAGTATCAATAAGGTAAACTTATATTAAGTAAAATGAACTGCTTTCAGAAACAACTTTATCCTTGAAGAGACCAAAATTTTCGTCACAAAATGTTTTTTTCGAATGGCAACAACTTGTAATTCATGGTTTGTTTTGGTTAGATATTACGTTTTAATTTCGCGACAGGATTTAGGTACTGTGCGCAATGTACCTGTAAATAAATAATAATAATAATAGAATTTATTGTCTTTGGAAACCTGCGACTGCTATAAATTTTAAAGTCAACTTACTTTTATCAAAAGGGAAATTAAGATCATATGCCAACTATAATTTAAACGTATGTATCATGAATTTCTGGGTTTTAGTAAAATCTTTTCAAAATTGTTAATCATCATAATCTATATTTGCTCAAAGATTGTACATAATATCCACTTCATTGAATAAATGTTATTTTATTGTTTAACGACTTTAAATTTTTGAATATTAACACCATTTATTGTACTTTTCGCTAATTGTTGCGGCAGAAGAAAAATATTGTAAGTTTTTCATACCAATACTGTAATTTCATTTGAGGCTTTTCTATGAAAAATTTCAGTTTGTGTGAGGTTAGCAGCATATTTATTATTTAAAAAAAGTAAATATGTATAATGTATATATATAGGTATGAGGCGATTTATTAAAATACGGTCGTAACCAATTGATGTTATTTGTAATGTGGATATTTGTATTTCTAAAGGATATTAAATATACAGTTTATAATTGTGTTTGTATCCATATTAGTATGTATGGTTAAAAGATTGTGTACAGTTAATCCTATGGAGTCTTATTGCAGGATAAAATATGCAAACAATTACTGTACATATCTACAGTTTAGGATTTCACATGTGAAATGAAACTCTTGTGCAGCTCCACAACTGAAGGGAAAAATTACTCTTCAAATTATGATAGTCTGCAAACAAGTTGGGATATTTTAATCTTTTACCAATGTGATACTTAATTTTTTTTTTTTTTTTTTTTTTTTTTTTTTTTTGCTATGCATGTTAGGCAACACTTTTTAAATGATTTATAAAAAATATTTATTAAAAAAATTTTTACAAAAATTGGACAGGTATAAAATTAGCTAATTTCTTTTATGTATCAAAATGTTATGTTGCTTTTGGTTCATTTAAGGAAGGTTGTAACCAAAGGCATACCTAGGATGGGGGGTACGGACTGCCTAAGCCTCTGGTCAGGAAAGGGGAGGAGAAGTTTAATTGAAGTCCTTTTTTTTTATATTCTTACATATAAATATTTTATTTAGTTTTTAAATATTGCATTTTATGTAGGAATATAAAAAAAGGGACTTTGTATTCTATGTGGATGATTATGTATCAGTGTACCATTTATGTTTAAAATTTTGGTGCTAAGATTTTTTGACAGTGCGAGTTTGTTTTTCTTGTGAGAGAAAACTTTACATAATTAAGTAGATTAAATGCTATCTGTGATTAACAATGAGTCAAGTTAGCCTTAACAGTTAGGCAATTCTTTCCATTCAAAATTCAATAGCTAAAAACATTAAATTTGATGAAGCTAAAATTTTTTTTAGTAGTTAAGGCTCATAATAAAATAGTTGTATCTTTTTTAAAACATAAAATTGAAAAGATTTTTAAAATATCAAAAATGAAAGATTAATAAGTTTCTTATGTGTACATTTTTCTATTAGATGGTAAGCTGTTTTTTAGTCTTTAAGACTTTTTGTTCTCCAAATTATTTTAATTATTTAATTTTAGTTAAATTAATGTTAAATATATATTTGTGTAGTGATCCTTCCATTAAAGGGGACCTCAGGGATATTTCTGCCAGAGCTGTAGGTTCCCCACTGAGTGTATATGGGTAAGATTCAACTAGTAAAAATTGAGTACATATTTGTTAATAAAACATGCTTGTACCATGCTGTCTTAATGTATTATCTATGAAGTATTAAATTTAAAAGGGGATTTTCATAACCTATGTAACTTTGTTTTGAATCTAGGTAATACTTTTTTTTTTTATTTTCATCAATATGTTCCTATGAAAAAGTGCAAGAATCTGGTTACCATTCATTGATACAGAATTGTTCTTATATTTTCATAAATATTTATTACTCTTACAAATTGAAAACATTTTGCAGTTTTATTGTAAATATTTTGTCACATGATACTATCAATCACTTATTTCTAGTCTTTGAAAATGCATAAAAAGTTTTTAAAATTTTTTTCCAATATCTAAAACATTTAAAAAAGGTCACAATTGTACCAAGCTATTGTTCATATTAGACTAAAAATAATAGCCTTTGTTGCTCTGTATCACATATCAGTCAGTCAATCAATAGACTAAACTGTCTTTTTATGTATGAGTGTACTCTTAAATATGTATTAATCAATGAATTACTTTCAAAGTACTAAAATGAGATATGGTTTGGTTTCTTTAACAAAAATAACTTTTGTATATTTTATTGCATTTAGTATTCATTTGTTGTTTTTGAAGATTTCACATTTATTTTCTTTGACACTTAAATGAATTACTGTTCTATGTGTGACAGAAAGAAGAAACTCAGTTACGTGTGTATTTTATTCAAAATTTATGCTTCTTAGTAATCTTGTTTAGTGTGTATATCCTTGGTGTAATTATATTTTCTTTCATATAAAACATGCTTTCATGCCAAGCATTTTGAATTTCATGAGTTCGACAGTTTTCCAGGATTACATTTAATGAAGGTTGATTGTATATTCAAAAATGACATGATTGTACATTTTAATTATTTAAATGAAGGAATTTTTTTCAGTTTATAAAGGTAATTCATAAATCTATATTAATTTTTTTACACTTCAGTATTTATTTTTAACTGAAAAACTATGGAAATACTAGCATTCAAAGAATAATTTGATTCAACTATGCGATACTTTATGGACTGCGGATAATTATAAGCAAGTATAAAAACACTATGAAGCCAAAAACATAAAATAACGTTATTTTTCAACGAAAATTTTTTAAAACTGGAAATGAATTATCTGTTATTTGACGAATTACATTTCATAATATTCATTGAATAAGCCAAAAAATTTACTAGATAACAGTTTTACTGTTTAAATTTGAAAAAGTTAATGATAACATCATATCATTTCTTAATGTTTTCTTTCAATGAATTACAATTTTGGTTTCAATTATCTAGTATCTTATTTAATTTATATATACTTTATATGAATTTTGTTTATTTTAGTAAAACTTAAAATTTATATTTTTTTCCAGATAGGGAAATTCATAAACATTTTGGTATATTTCTGGTGAAAATATTTGAAGTGAATAAATATCTTCTCCATTGAGCCATGTAATAGTTTTAATGTGACTTCAATCTGTTTTCTTAGAATTCTTTACTCGATGTAAGTTTCTCCCAGTTCTTATATTTATACTTTGCATTTTCAATATATATATATGTATGTATATATATATATCAAATTGTACATGGAAATATTTGGGAAACATTCAATGCGTTTGAATAGTTGTAATAATTGTTGATGAGGTTTCAACCTCTATGGATGTCTCCCTGCCAGCACCACTTATGTATAAATTTGAATAAAATTTCACAGTTTTTTGAAAGACTATGAGTAATGTGTTAAGCATATAAAATCTTTGCAGACTTTGATATTTTTAATTTCTTTTTTATGTTACTACACTTGGTTAAATTTTTAAAAAAACAATTCTACTAATATATTTTGTCTTTCAAGGCCTAACATTTTTAACCACTGAAAAGAACTGTTGCTTAATTTTTATAAATGGCTTAATATCTTTTGTACAGATGAATTTTAGTTGTAGTTGCATTAATTTGTTGCAATATATATTTTTCTGCATTTTGTTTAATTTCTGCTACTGCCTGTAATTAACATATTTTTTGTGATAAATTCCAGTGTTTATTTTAAAGAAATTTTTATTTTTAAAAAATTATTCTAATATAAAGATAACTTTATGCTATTGTTTATAGTTCTGATTGAAACTATTTTTTATGTATTTTAATATAATATTCTTCATTTTCAGATTAGGTATTTCATCTAGTCATGGATAATTCAGTTATAGCCAAAAGTGGATGGCTGTCTCGTCAAAGTAATTTTTATTTTGCAATTTTTTTTGTCTGAACCTGAAATATGAATAAACTGAATATTTTTTTACTAAATTTGTTGACTACCAAATTTATAAATAATTTAGCATGTTACATAAATTCGACCACTTTGAAGCATATTTAAAAAGATTATCATTAACATTAAAATAAGATTTTGAAAATATAGCTCTAATAATTTTGTTTTTATTTATAAATACTTGGAAGTTAAATTAAATTTTTTTATTCTATTTCCATATTTTAATTTTAGGAATTGTAACAAAAGTACATTTTAAACTGGGGTGGGGGGTTTCTCCTTCTCATTTTCATTTGCTGATTGATCTTCAAAATATTCTTTCCAAAAAAATTACTTGTAATTTTTTTTTAATTTACCTTTTTTTCAATAATGTGTTATTATAATATTAAGAATATTTTGTGTGTGTATGTGCAGTGAATTTTTGTTTTTGTTTTCATTGAATTTGCATTTAATGTATCATAAAATACATTATAACTAGCATATTTTGAATGCTAATTCAAATATTTATAGCTTCAATTCTGAAAAAATGGAAAAAGAATTGGGTTGAATTATATAGAGATGGCCATCTGAAGTATTATGAAAATGAATGCAGTCCAAATGCTGAAGATATAATTTTTATGCCTACAGAGTGCTTAGCAATTAAAGCTGGTCTACAGGTAGTAAATAGAACCCTCCTCCTATTTCCTATTTTTATCTTTTGAAAAATTCAAATACGTATTGAAACTTTTAAATTATGAAATAAAATACATGGCATTTTTTCTTAACTATAATATAAAAATGTATTAAGATCTGTTAAAAAAAGATTTAATTATTTATTCTTTTTTTCTGCCACAGATCTCTTTATACTTATACTGTTTAAAACATTTACTTGTATAAATTGTAGATTTTCTTCTTTCTTAAAATTTTTTCAACTGAATGTGATTGAAAGTATTCTTCATTATATTTAATGTTCAAGAATTGAATGTAAATATAATGAACTAATCTAATGAACCACAAATTCATTCAAGAACGAATTTGTAGAATAGTTTCTCTATTGTCAAGAAATAAGTTTTTCTGCCAGGAATTTAGCACTTGGGAAAATAAATTATCTTAATTATTTATTCCTTTGGCTTGTGAATTAAAATTCCGAATTTTTGAAGTATTTTTTGAAATCTGTTACTGTAACTTGTTGTGGCCTAGTATCATCATACTTAAGTCAAATTATTGGATGTATTAGGACAAAAGATTGAAAAGGAGAAATTGTTAATGTACCTGAAAATGTAGGGACCAAGTTATAGCTCTATATGATCTTGGTACTCACATATAAACCAAGTGTCTACAATGTGAAACCAATGAAAATTTTATTACCTTGCACCTTGTGATAAATGGTTGATTTTTTTTTTTTTTATCTTTCATTATAAACTCTGTGTGGAAATTTGGCTCATATCTTAAATCAGTCAATTCTTATTTGCAATTGACAATAAAAGCAGAAATATGTTGCTTAGGAGCAAAATAATGGTTTCAATGTAATAGAAAATAAAGTACAGATGAGTATTATTAATTATAAAAAAAATAAGGTTATTTATAATTTATCATTACAAAGTTAGCATCAATATTTTAAAGCAGAATACTTTCTTTGATTATCTTGAATTACATTCACGCTGGGCTTCTATATCATTCAATTTACACATAATAATGGATCAACACTATTCATTCCTTAAATTGTGGGATGTAATTGTCAATGTATTTGATTTCATGGAATTCTTGATATTTGCACTTTTTGTGTAGATAACTTTTTGCTGGATACTTATTACTTTTTTAAAAAATTGGAAAACATAATACTTTTTATAGTCTTTAGAAATTTTAACATGTAATGACTAGTTTACAAATAAATATGTTGTTAAATATTTTAATTGGATTGAAATAGACACAAAATCATGTAAAAGATTATTTTTAATGTTCAATATCAAACTGACATAGTAATCAATTTAATGTGGTATTGCCCAACAGTTAATAGTGCTATCCTACATTTCATTGACACAGCTAAATTAACAAGTTGATTACTGCTTAGCTTTTAGTACAGAAATTTTTCCTGAATTATTTTTTTAATCATAAGTTTGAAAACTTTTTATGTAACGTCACTTAAAAACTATCCTGTAATCCTTTAATTGCAGCATGGACTAAATAAATGTGCATCTTTGCACTTTTATTTTGAAATGTATCTTCATTCTATATATCTATTGATTACTTTTAAAGTATAACAATCCATATCCTTAATAATGTATTATTTTAGCTTTGACTTAAATGTTATAATCTTAGTATAAGTGTAGTGAGAAAACTCTCTGAAAAAGAGGATGCTTCAACTAAAATTGATTTGTATTATAAAAACTTCAAATTTATAATCATGTTTTTTATACTGCAGCCTATTTATTTATTATATACTGGTAGTACTGAAATTATTACTCTTTAAGCTGAATTAAATCTCGTTTTTAATGTAAATTGATATAGCTTTTTAATTATTTTAAGTAGATGGATTTTTAAGGTGTTTTAATATTTTTCTGGTTTCTAAATTATTTACAAATTTTAAAAACTGTACTGAATAAAATTTGATTGTGAAATGCTTTTTTTTTTCAATGTAATTTTCTTCTTCTTTTAGGTGGAAGGAATTCAACCTCCTGAAGGATATGGCATTCAGAATTTGTTATCTGTTATTACATCTACTGGCAAGACTTGGGTATTTTGTGGAGAATCCTTAGATGATATGAGGTAATAATGGTGTCATACTATCTTTGGGCTGTTAGGAATCTTATAAGAACATATTAAATTCCTTATTTTGGAAAATTACTCTTTTTAAAATGTTTTTTTATAACAATTAGAATAAATCGGGAATTATGGTAAGATGTAATTGAAATTGCAACAATTTCCATTTCTCAATAATTATTATTATAGGTTTTTCTAATGTGTACATGCCTGAAACTTGTTTGTTCTATTTGTGAAATAAATGCAAAGCTTTGTTTTGTATTTATGATTTCTTTCTTTTATGTATGTGTTATGTAAGATATATATTATGTGATATATGTTATGCGCATATCTACTTAATATAGTTGATTTGTGTATTACATTAATTTATAAAGGAATCGATAAAATATTAATGTCATTTTTAAAAAAAGTATGATAGTAAATAATTTCTCAATCAAAAAATGATGGGGAAGTGCTTACATTAATATACCTTACAGTTTTATAGTAAGAAAAAAAAATTCCTGATGATAATTGCACCACCTTAAAAAATTAACTTTTTGTGAAGGGTTTTAATAAAGCTATATAATTTTAATCAAATTAGTTGTTCATGAATTTAAAAAAGTCTTTATTTCTCCCCTTTCATGTAAGGATTTATTTATAATTCTGCGAGTTCTTTGACATTCTCACTTAAAAACTTCTTCCTTTATTAAATAAACATACCAGTAGTCATTGAACATATTAATGAATTTGCATTTTAAAATAAGCAAAATGAACTTCGATTTTATAGCCAGAAATACTCAGCAGTATATGGCATTTTTATTAGTTAATCTAGTCCTGAATTAATTGAAATTGTAGCTCTGTGTACTAATTTTATGTTATGATTCAAAATAGATCTTTGAACTGCATATATAATGTTTTTATTTTAATTATGACCCTGAGGCACTTTAGTGATCTTTTTCTTTCCAGTGGGATTTACTGTCTTTGATAAACGCGGGTGACACATCTCTGGGTTACCCTAGCTTTCTTCTTTATTTTCGATCCTCCTGCTTGTCAACCAATTTTTGTCTTTTTTTGTTTTTTCAACTTTTTCACTTCTAGGCCACAGTTAAATCTTGTTTGGCACAGTTTAGCCACATTTGGCTCTTGTGCCAATTACCTTTACATTCTCTCACTCTATTTTGATTATCTATCGGTTTTTTTCACAAACATTATAGGTATTGTTTTGCCATCTGTCGAAGTTATCAAACTGAACACATACTGATACATTTATTGCAGGTGATTTCAAAATTCTGTTTGTGTTATTGGAAAAAAAATGTGTAAAAATTTTTAAATTCTTTTGTAGTATAACTGATTTACAGAAAATCATACATTCCACAAATGCAGACATGTTTGGATAGAATAATTTGATCAAAATGGGAATTTTTTTTAAAAAAAATTATAGGTGTATGGGAGAGGGCATATAATTTCTTGAATATGGCCAATTTATATTTATTTTTTGTTATACTGAAATCTAATTTAATAAATGAATGTAATGTAATGTTTTTTCTTAATTATTTTAATACTGAGATAAAAATATAAATTTATGAAGACTTCATATTCATTATAAATTAGGAAAATATGTTCCTTATTATCTTTTAACAATTTATATTTTGGCATCTTTCTGCTTTGTTTATTCTCTATTTAATTCTAAAATATTTATATAAATTTGAAATCCATATAATTTTAGTGCATTTTTCTGTGAATATTAAATTTTATTTATTATAGCGAATTTTACATTTTAAATCTAGAAATATTTCAACAATCAAAGGAATGAATGTATGTTTTCGTTATCCTTTTTACTACATTGTTAATATACATAAGCAATATTTAATTGCAACTTAATTTCCTTAGTAGTTTCATCATATTTGTATCTCTACTCATAAAATATTCCATTGAGAAATTTTTAGATAGAATGTTTCAAGAAAATCCTGATGTATTAAGTTGTAAGTTTTAAAGTTGATTTTTTTTATAACTGATTATTTTTCTCTTAATTTTAGGGCTTGGCAGTTAGCACTTGAACAGGCTCGTTTATTTGGTGTAAGTTAATTTTGCACTTTTTTGTTGTTGTTTGAATGTACTTAATGAGTGACACATAAAATTCTATTTCTCAACAAAAATTTCTTTAAAAATGTTGGTTTTCATTTGTTAGATGCATCCTCATCTCTCAGGACATCCATCTGCTTACATGCCTGCGTACAATCCTGGTTATCTTCCTGCATATAGTGGTAGGTATTACTGTAAATCTTTCTGAATCTCTCAGTTTGATGTTAACTTCTTTAATAAGCTTAGATGATTTTTACATATTTTTGAGTAATCCCAAGTTATATATTTTTAAAGATGTGAAAATTCAAAACGTTTCAATATTTAAATTTATTTTTGACAAATTTTATTACTAATCATTAAAAGTTAAATTAACTTTAATTATACAGTACTATTAGTTGTGTAATATATTTAATGTATAAAATATTTTCATCTTAAAAATTGAAATAATTTTCGTTACATTTAAGTAGAGGGGAACTTTATTGTTTGAATAGTTATTATAATATGAAAGTGAAATGTAATGTATTCTTTTTTGTGAAAAGCAAAATTTTCATAGAGATTGCAACCAGTAGTTCTATTAAAAATTGTACTTCAGAAATTACTTATAGCTTAACATCTATTACTAAAAATATATTTAAAATTAATCTGTTATTTATCTTTTATTGTATTTTAATAAATTATTATTTCAATATGTTTGATTATAGTTCTACTTTAAAAAAGATACATATCATAGCTTGTGTAATATTCATTTTGAGTTGAATATTAATTAATAAAGCTACCTTACTAAAATAATTAAAACTAAATGTAACAGAATTTTAATTTGTAATATGAAGAAATAAAAAGAAACTTTAAAAAATTTAATGGTTTTATGGTATAATAAATAACTTAAAATTATAGTTGTGAATTCAGACTTGTTATTTATTTGAAACTCAGTTACGATATGAGGCTGGACATGAGTAATTTTTCACAAATAATAAATAAAATAAAATTTATTTGCAAGACACAGAGCAGTTTCTAATTTCTACAAGTACATGTTGTTTGCGTTGAATGTTTAGTCGTAGTGTTACTTGATAAGTGGGTGTTTGATTTCCAGAATGTACAACTTCTAGAACTATGACTTGATGAGAAAATGTGGACGGATTTAAAATGTTGAGTAAGTTGCATGATCATGTTGTAGGTGGAAAATCCTTGGGGCATTAAAAATCAATAATCTCTTTCACTGCATTTCTGGCATGTATTTTTATTACACTGTTATGCATGTATTTTATTGCATGAATTTAACATTGTTATGAACACACAAATTATCCTACCATATATATAGTAATGATTTATTTTCTCAAAGGATTCATTGTGGGAAAAATTCTGTGCCAATTGCTTACAAATTTTCCATCATAATATGTTATTCTCACAATTTCCTTTTTAAGCAAAATTATGTAAATTAAATACTCTTTTGTTAAGTATTTTGAATTAACTTAATCTGAGAAGTTTCATTCAATTCAATATATCTTTGTTTTTCTTCAATAAAATGGAATGTATAAACGAATTCTGTAAAAGAATGAGGTTTCAGAAGTATTAATGTATACTAACTCTATCATTCATCTCAAGTCATAAAATTTACATTTATGTGCATGCTCTGCAAAATATTTTGCTTATAGAATAGCTGTTAGGATACATCTTTGTTTACTTTATTGTATGCATGTCTGTTTTGATGCCCCTGCTAATCAACATTATCATGCAGTCCATTATTAATCCAGATTAAATTATTTTAGTATATTTAAAATTATAGTTTGTTTTTGGTTTCTAATCTTTAGGGGATACTTCAGTTACTTATTTGCCTCAGTTTACATACCCATCTCCTGCCTATTATGGTTATCCTGGACCGCAGTATAGTAAGTATGATTTTCCTGTTACAATTATAATCAAATTTTTGTTATGGTACATATAATTATAAAAGTAATTCTATCTCCTGTTTATTTCTAGTATTGATAGTTATTATATTTTAAAGTTAAGCTCTCGTATAAATACTATGCAAGTATTAAAATGATTATAATTGTTGCGTCCCCGAGAAGAAGCTGCGAACTACTCAACTTTTAAAAATAGAATTTAGAGTAGAATCGCCGGCGCGCTGTTTTTGTAGTTAGAATTTGTGAAGATGAGCGAATAAAGTTTATTGTTATTTGTATTTCAGTGAAAATAATCCTTCTTTTGAGTTATTTTATTTGCCTAAAAACCATAGATCATATTTTACGGGTCAAAGAATCTGAGCATCAAGCATTTAAAGGAAGTTTTAAATTTAAATATTGTTCTACTAAGTGTCGATGCAAATGCAACATGGCGTCCGCGACAGGACCTGTATAATTTCGATTTGTGGACAGTGAGTTAAAGAGAGGCAAGTAAATTTTGAACTGGATTATTATTTTGATATTTAAAGTACTTTAAGTTAATTGAAATGGAGCATCTTAAGAAAAAAAGATTAGTAGCTCGTTCTTCATTTTTACGTTTGTACGATTCCATTAACGATGACTTTTCTACGGCCGGCGATGATTTGGCTCATAATTTCGATTTAATGGCCGATTTTGAACTGTTGAGTGAGAAGTACAATGAATTCTGCATCTTGAATAAAGAAATTCAAAATACAATGTTATTCGAAGCAGATGAAGACTCAACAAAATTGATAGCTGACATTAATGAATCAGATGATTTTAGTAGAAAATTTATAACAATTCATTTGATTTTTAAAACAAATTGTAATGTTAGTGAGAGTGATGAAAGTGGTTCTACTCACAGTGTATCCAAGAGAAAATTCAAGTTGCCCTTACTAGAATTAAAGAAATTTGGTGGAGAAATAAATGACTGGCTGCCATTTTGGGGTCAGTTCAGTAAAATTGACAGTGATCCAGATATCGACGATGCTGACAAACTTCAGTATCTAATACAATGCATGGAACCTTCCTTTGAAAAATGAAGTTGAAGCAGAAGAGCGAATTAATCTGGCAATGAAAGATTTCTCTGTTCAGCAAAATTGCAGTGCCAAGACTCACTCATTGAAAAGACAGACACCTACTGCTGCTGGACTTTTTGCAGGAAATCAGAATTTCGCTGTAACAACTTGTGTTTTTTGCAATGAAAAGAATCACGAAAGTAGAAATTGTAAACCTGCTTTGGATTTAGATTTGTCAGAAAAAACAGCAATATTATCAAAAAAGAGATGTTGTTACAGATGTTTGAAGATAGGTCACCAAGGGAAGCAGTGCAGAAGCAAGATAAGTTGTTCTCAGTGCCAAAGAAGACATTATAGTGTCATGTGTCCTAGAACAAAAGATTTGGAATTACCAGGTTCCAATAAAATGGCTGATCAAACAAACATCCATGGAAAAGTTTAGTTCTTTAGCAAATCCAACATGTTCGGCTAATGTACTTCTACAAACTTTGGTGGTATATCTCCATGGAAAGAATACTGAATTTCCAGTTAGAGCCTTAATCGACACAGGTAGCCAGAAATCATATATAAGTAAAGAAGCTGTTACAAAGATGAAATGGGAGCCAATTGGAACTGAAGAAATGACCCATAATCTATTTGGTGGTGTTGATCATCTGTACAGAGTATATGTGAGTAGCTTCCAAAAAGATTATCACTGTACTTTTGAAGTCTTTGATCAAGAAAAAATATGTGCTGATATCCCAAGAATGAGTGTTGGATCCTGGACAAAAAAGATTAAAGAAAAAGGGATATTCCTAAGTGACCAAGAAGCTTGTTCCCTGAATTCTTCATCTGCAGTACATTTGTTAATAGGTGCTGACATTGTTGGAAAACTTTTCACTGGGAAAATTATGAATCTGTCTTGTGGATTAGTTGCAATGTAAACTCTGATTGGATGGACTCTCATGGGTAAACTGAATAATGAAGAAAAGAATGACAGTTACATGACGGTTTTATCTTTACATGTAAACAATAGAAGTATAAGTGATCTTTGGAGCTTGGACACTATGGGAATATTAGATCCTGCTGATAAACAGAGTCAGATGGAACTGGAAAATGAAACTAAAGAATTATTTTTGAATTCCATTAAGCAAGATAAAGATGGTAGATATGTTGTTTCTCTACCTCGGTTGGAAGATCATCCTACATTGCCTTCCAACAAAAGTTTGTCTGAAAAAAGATTGAAAAATTCAGTGGACAGAATCAAGGCAATTAATATTCTTCAGGATTATGAAAATGTTTTTGAGGATTGGAGGAAAGAAGGTGTAATTGAAGAAATTAATATTGAATCTCTAGATAACTTGAACTGCCACTATCTTCCTCACCGACCTGTCTTAAAAGAGAACTCTATGACAAAGATCAGACCAGTATTTGATGGTTCAGCAAAAATCAAAGGAAGTCCATCATTAAATGACTGCCTAGGGAAAGGTCCAAACCTTGCAGAACTTATACCATCCATTTTAAACAGATTTCGAATATGGAAATATGGTGTAATAGCCGATATTCGTAAGGCGTTTTTGCAAATTGGTTTAAATGACAATGACAGGAACTATCTGCTATTTCTTTGGTGGCAAGATGGAGACCCAAATATTGTCAAAATTTACAGATATTGTTGAGTGGTGTTCGGCATTAAATCCAGTCCATTTCTTTTGGGAGACACTTTAGATTATCATTTAGACAGAGTTTCTGACGATTATAAGTCCACAGCGCAACTACTAAAGAAGTCAATGTATGCTGATAACTGTGTGGCCAGTGTTGCAAATAGGTCTGAACTGATAAAGTTTATTGAAGAATCAAAAGAAATCATGGCTCTAGGGAAATTTGATTTGCGTGGCTGGCAACACAACTCTTTTGATGCATCAAAGGGAGATTATGAATCACAAAATGCTTTTCCTGTTTTACAAGACATACCAGTTCTCGGTCTTTTGTGGAACATTAGAAGAGACACTTTTGTTTGGCCCTCGATAGCTCCTTATTAGAAACTGATTTCATTAAAGTAATACACAACTAAGTGGACTGTATAAAATTTCTCATACTTTATTTCAGCGCTCAGTCGCGTCTGCTCTTTCTTTTTGCATTCCAAAGCGACAGCAGCGCCGTTTCACAAAAGCGGTCAGGGGGCACAACAACTTTAAAAATTGATATGAGTTGTGATATGAAAAATGAATCTACAAAAGTAACAAAAAGGTATATTCTGTCTAAATGTCACAAAATATTTGATCCCATTGGCATTACTGCCCCAATTACATTAATTCCTAAGATATTGCTCCAACAAACTTGGAAAATAAAAGCCAATTCGGATGACATTTTGCCTGAAGAAATTGTTCATAAATTTGATAAATGGGTGGAACAGTTACATAAGTTAGAAGAACTAGAAGTGCCAAGATGGCTTCAAGTGGATAAAAATGCAAAAAATAGCTTACATGTATTTTGTGATGCTAGTCAACAAGCATATGCTACTTGCATTTTCTTGAGGGTTGAAAATGACCAAAGAGTTACTTGTAACTTGGTGGGAGCAAGATCTAGAGTAGCTTCTCTAAAAGATATTTCTATCTCAAGGTTAGAACTCTTAGGTTGTTGTATTGGCGTGAGACTAGCCAAGACCATATATGAAGATTTAAAGGAATTTGGTTATCTACCTGTGTATTATTGGTCAGATTCCATGAATTGTTTGTATTGGATAAAAAATGATGAACAATGGGCAACATTTGGGATGAACAGTGTGAAGGAAATGATTACTAATAGTGAACCAGGTCAGTGGAATCATGTGCCAGGAAATTTAAACCCAGCTGATTTACCTTCTAGGATTTGTACGGTACACACTTTGTTGGCTCGAAGATGGTGGGAAGGTCCTGCCTGGTTAAAAGACGAAAAGAAAATGTGGCCTATCTCTGATTTATCTCCTGATAAGAGTACTGTAAATGCAGAAAAAAGAAAATCGGTTGTTACCTCTTAAGTGGTGCCCAAACTAAGAAAATGGACCAGATAAGTAGGATGACTCAACCTATCCAAACTACCAGACAGGGACGTAAAGTCAAGGCTGTCCAGAGACTAAACCTTGGATTTTGAGTTTTCTTGTACAAACTCAAAAGGTGGGAGTGTGGCGTTCGCGAGAAGAAGCTGCGAACTACTCAACTTGTAAAAATAGAATATAGAGTAGAATCGCCGGTGCGCTGTTTTTGTAGTTAGAATTTGTGAAGATGAGCGAATAGAGTTTATTGTTATTTGTATTTCAGTGAAAATAATCCTTCTTTTGAGTTATTTTATTTGCCTAAAAACCATAGATCATATTTTACGGGTCAAAGAATCTGAGCATCAAGCATTTAAAGGAAGTTTTAAATTTAAATATTGTTCTACTAAGTGCCGATGCAAATGCAACAATATTCCACGTACCAATACATTTCTATGAGTACATACACAAACAGGGAATCATAATGAAATTGCTTTTTCTATTTTTAGTGACTGCAAATCCAGGGCAAACTGCTCTTGTATATCATCCAGAAAGGTATCGTCATGATGGTGCAGATATGGCAATGGGGATGTTAGGTGGAGCAGCAATTGGATCCCTTATGTGGGGTCCTTTGCTCTGGTGGTAAATTAGCTGGAACTGAAAGCCACAAGACATGTATTTTGCCATTTTCAATATGCCTCTTTCATATAATAGAAAGACTCATTTCAAGCTATAGCTTTGAAGAATACTATTTTTCCTTGATAAGTTTTAATTTTTTTCCTGTAAAATACTTGTGCATGTTATGTAGAGTTTTAAATTAAACACAATGATGGTTAAAGCATTGAATAATTTAGAATGTGCGATTGCATTTATTGATTATTTTCTGATAAAGTAAATAAACTTATATTGTTTTCTAGTTGTATTACGAAATTCATCAGTGATTTCTCTATAACAATTGCTTATGTTATTTGACTTTGTACTATGAATTATGCAGGTAGTTTTATATTAATTTGCTTATGATGGTATGACTGAATGTATTACAAATAATTTAGTATTGATTGTAATTTCAGATGCCTTTATTACCTAACTAAACTATCTAGGTAGGAATCTAAAATAACTATATAATTTATTTTGAAGTATGTAATACAAAATTTAATTGTTTAGACTTGAGTAAATCGAATGAGACTGTTGAAAAAGGTAAATTTGTCAAAATGCTGAAAATTATTCTCTGTTTACCCATTTCTCATTAATATAATGAAACTACTTTATATGTATGAAGAGTTACATTACTTTTAAAGAAAGTATTTCTTTTTATATTGATTGTCAACTATATATTATGAAGTTTTGTGTTCTTGAAAAATTCATTTTCTTTAAAAAAAAAATTGTTTAATGAGAACTTTTCAGTAAACTATAAAAAAATTGCATGTCACAATTATTTTCATTCCTAGTCCATTCTATATCTTAAAAATTGACATAGATAATATAATATGTAGTTTAAAGGAAATGATCAGGGTTGGCTCTTTGAAATATTATTATAATATGAGATACCAACTATATATTTTTTTCTTCTCTCTAAAACACTTATAATACCTTAATAGCCATGATTGTGTATTGTAAGCCTCAACATATCTGATTTTAAATTTGAGTTAAATTGATGAAATTTTACAATAAAAAAAATGAGCATTTGATTTTTCCTACTAGGTAAGCAAAAACAAATTAAGGTATTTAACAGTAGAATTCTGCACTCAAATATGCTGTCAGATAAAAGATTTAAATTTGGCAAAGTTTGATGGGTTCATCAATATTTATTCTTTTACAAATTTGGTCTTAACAGTGTTGCAGCTGTTAAAAATACATATTAAAAAGTTACTAGACAAATAACTGTAAAACTAATAAACAATCATATATCTATGAATATAACATATACCATACTATTTATTCGATTTTTGCAAAATCATAAATAATGTAGTTTAAGAATGATTTCATGTGTGGCTGAAATCAATAAGAGATCAGTCTTTGAAATCCAGTTCATGAGGAAATACAAAGTTTCAATAAGCATGAACAGTAAAAGATTGTGTTGTGGCAAGTACTGGTAAAGACTGATAATCTCAAATTTTTTGCAATGGAAAATACTTTCAATTTGTCAAATATCTCAATGGCACCATGTCCTTAATTTTTATGTTTAGAGTATTTACTTTACAGTTGAAGTTGCTCATCACCTTAGATTTAATTTAAGCTGTATTATGTAAAAACCTGACACAAAAACCAGCTTTAAATTTAATTTTGAAATAAGAAATGTAATCATGTATTTTGTAGTGTTTTTAACCTTTCATGATATCCTATAATGCTCATATAATTTAGTTTTAAGTAGAGTAACTCTCAATTACTCTTAACCTATGTTTATAATATTTTATTACATTTGTATTGATATTGTAGTTTGTAATATTAATGCAGATACATTCTGAGATAGTTTGCCACTTGATATTCTTATGGCTTTTATATATTATTGAAATGCATGTGGTGGATATTTAGAAAAACTTTTTTGTGTGTGTTTTGCAATAAATTACTAAGAGTATGAACTTTTTATAAGCTTATTTCCATATAATTAAATCAACACAAGGAAATTTATCTTTGAAGCAAGAATTTTTGCTTTACATTTCAATGTTTTATTTATTAACCTTTCATCTAATTTTATTCAAAGCTTCATTGAATCAGCTATTATGACATCTTAAATGAATCAATGTTCTTAATAAATAGCTCTTATTTACTTAGAGGCCTTTTGATTTTAAGTATATATGGGATTTTTCAATGCAGATTTGATCTCATGATAATTCTTTGTAATTTCTGAATTCATTGAATGAATAAAATTCCATATAAATGTTACAGGGATATTAATGATAATTAAAGGTATAGTAAATAAGAGGTGGTAGTTATGAAAAATATCTAAAGTTAATATATTTTGTCTATTGCGTAACTCCTGAAAATTTTATTGCTATGTTGGATATGGGTGGATAAATTAATTCATTTTACAAATAATAGTGACCATTTATGTATAAGATACTCTAAGAGAAATGTTTGGCTCATTACATTATTGAATCTAACAATCGGTTCACCAAATATAAAATAAATCGCCTTTATTATGGATATATATTTATCACTTTGATCCAGGATAAATAAACAAGTTTCTTTTTTATGTTTATATCTGTATATGTATATATCAACATTATGTAAATGCATATGTAGCATTCAATTATAGTAAAGTAGGTACTGTGAATTAAAATTTGATGAAAAACTAAATTTCTTTAAATATTGCATGTTTATGTGTATGTGCTCAGACATTATTTTCGAATAATAATAGAAAAATATTTTTGGTGTGTAATTATGTTTTACTTTGTGGCTAATATTGATATGGATCATTTAATTATATAGTGTTCAACAAATAATGAAGGAAGAGATTTAAAATATCTAGATTGAAACTTTA
Organism: Nephila pilipes; assembly: GCA_019974015.1. Lineage (NCBI taxonomy): Eukaryota > Metazoa > Arthropoda > Arachnida > Araneae > Nephilidae > Nephila > Nephila pilipes. The sequence goes on along the minus strand of BMAW01038537.1, from coordinate 35,364 downwards.
ACATTTTGTAAAAAAAAATTCAAAACTATTCTTAATTTATTATTTTTTAATTCAGAATTTTCACAAATGCAATTTAATTCTCATTCTGTGTGAAGTGCCAAGATTCAGACTGTAAGATAAGCCTTTAACTGCAAAATGTGCGAAAAGATTTTTTTTTTATCTAATACATCATTTCTTATTGAATGATAAAACATTTTTTATTTAATTTTAAATTTACATATGTGTCAGTAGTCTTGTGAGAAATTCCACTACATATTTTTCAAAAAAGTTATTTAATAAAACCTTCTTGACTGAATGATGTTGAGTTGATGCAATTTTTCTAACATTAAAAATTTCAAAATTTGATAGATTATTTGGCCAGAATTCAGAATTTGAAAATTCTTTTGCACAAAGAAGTGTAAAATTCATTTTATATTTCATCAAGAAAGAATAAATTTCCAGTTTTGGAGAAAGTAAAGTATACTTTAGAATTAGAAATTATGATATTAAAAAGTTAAAAGTCAATTTAAGGATTCTTAATTCATTTTTAGATGCTTTTTTACTTGTTTAATTTATTAATGTGTGTACTTATGGATTTTATTCAGCAATCATTAATTAATGACTACTTCAAAAACATTTTCTATATTCATCTAACTATTTCTGGTTAATATAATTAGTTAATTGGATATTTCAGCTCATGGATATAGTTGATGATTTTGAGTTTGTTTTGTTCCGAAATTTTAAATTAATTTTTTTCATATTGATTTTTAATAGACTTTTGTCCCAATGTATTTTTAACTAGTTCAAAAATATTCATTTATATGATGAATGCATTGTACATGTATTAGAAATTAATGTGTAAAATATTGAGAAAATAATTTTTAAAGTTTCAAAAAATTTACTTTGCTACTTATTGTTCCAACTTTATGTTAAACACATGAATTTGTAATGTATTTGCCAAAAGAGTCGAGAATAGCAATTTTTATTGTTAACTTATAAAATATGTAATTCATAATTAGATATATCTGTAGGTCAAAGACCTGTTGTATTAATAAAGTGTACTAGTTTGTAAATAAATAAAAAAGTAGTGTAAAAAGATTATAGTTATATTTATAAGTGTTTATTTTAAACAGATGTGTTGAGGCATGTTTATGTATGTGTGTGGTTGTTTAAATATCACAAGTATTTCTTCTAGTCCTTTTACCATGAATGAATGTTGAATTCTTATTTTTGTTGAAGATTTTATTTTTTGTTAGATTGGAAGAATTTGAATTGTAATCTGTTTGCTATTTCTATAATTTTACTGCATTTATTTTATTTATCCTGTGTTGAATAATAAAAGCAATTAACTAGTTGATTAAATGTTGAAGTGCCTCAATCATTTTAATTGGTGTCATTTTTTTTTTTTTTTTTTTTTTTTTTTTTTATTTTTTATTTTTTTTTTTTTTTTTTTTATTTTTTTTTATTATTTAATAATTTTTTTTTTTTTTTTTGACAAGTGAGATGTTTAAATGATTTGATATTTATATCTCTCTATAGTATTATTATGGAATAAAGATTTAAAAAAAAAAGTATACTCTAAAGTAATATTTAAATTTAAAAAAAAAAAAAAAAATCAAATATCCCTGACATTAGTTAATGATCTGAAAAAAGGATTGTTTGTAAGAATATAAGTATATGTAATTAGTTAGTCTAATGAGAGCTGAATGTTTTATCATTTAGAAAGAACTATGCTTTTTAATTTGTTGTATTGGCATTTTTGTATTTGTGCTTTATTTCATGATTTGCATAAATACGAGTATGTTATTACCATTCTGTGTCAGATTTGTGTAGCAGAAGTTTTTATCAATATAAGCATTCATTCATAATTGTAAAAGGGTATGGGATTTGAAAATTTTGCTCCAATTTAACACTATTAAATATTATCTTGTGATCATGTATGATATTAATTTTGTTTTCACCAACTTAAAATGGAAAGAGATAGCTTTTAATTTAAAAAAAAAAAAGATTTCTTTATAAGTATGACAATATTAAGGACTTTATGGTTTTCCTATATATTCAAAATGTCTTCTAATTTTAAAAATTATAAATTTTTGCATTTTTCTCTTTTCACATTCAGTATTAAAACAAACATACTTTCAGTAGTTTAACTTAAGAAATATTACAAAATTGTGATTATTGCAGCTGCATTAATTTTTTTGTTTAAAGATTCTCAATACAACACAGTGTTTATCACTAAAGAATAATATCTCATGGTTATATAGTATTCTGATTGAAAGGTTGGATACAAATGAATTATTAAAAGAAATTATGTGTACATTAGTGGAACTCCACAGGGATACATTAAATGGTAGCCTGATGCAATAAAGCATGTTGTGTTTACTTTACAGAATTATTGAATTCGTATTTATAGAATTATAGAAGCAAATTCTGAAAAGGAATTAAATTTTTGTAGAGAAGTTTGCTTTAGAATATTAATTTATTGTTATCCGAGGTATATATATGCAAAAATGTTTTATTTATTTGAAGTAAAAGGAGTTACCATTTTTCTACATTTATGTGATAATTGCAATTTATAGTCACATTTTTTTTTCATTTTATGTAATTCTATCTAATTTTGGTTGAAAAATAACCTCGTTGTTTTAAAAAAAATACATTCATTTATTCCTCTTGCTAAAAAAATCGCAGTGCATTTTCGACTAGTTGCTTCAAGTCATTCTGAAATTGTAATTGGTCATAGGTTGACTAAGACATTATGTTGATTTTGATTAAAGTATGTGCATGATATTTTTATTAGATGTTTGCAAATGTTTTATGAGAAATTTATAGTTAAGTATGTAAACATATCAAATGTATATTGTATATTTTAGGCAAAAAGAAATATAAGTAGTTCCAATTTTTTTAAATGTTTATCTTCTAGAAATATGTTTCATATGTTAAGCTTGAAGTTTCTCAACATTTGGTAATATATTACATACAAAGCAAAATATTTTTTGAAAAAATTGTCCTATAAGATTTTGCAGCTATGTGTTAGAAATGCTTAACAGAAAAATTCATCAATTCGACCATAATAAGTTTTAATTATATTAATATTTTTTTCTCTTTAACTCTATGACACTAAGTGCAATAAGAATTTTGAGACCATATTGTTCAATTTTCATTTGGTATTGGAACCATTGTAACTGTTAGAGTTTTTAATTGTTAATAGCACCAAGGTATAAAATTTGAGTATTTCGGCAGATTGTGCAATGTTCATAAATGCACTCAGTTCTTAATTGGCAACTTTAGATATCAAATTTTTGTAAAGAGATATTTCAAAACCTTTTTCTATGAATCACACGTTTAATCATTTGGAAGCTTTCTTTTTTTACTAACCAAATGTTTTAAAAGTGTAATATAATTTTTTTTATTTTATTTTGTAATGAATATCTAAATAATTGAGTTATATTTATTCAAAAGCTGTCAAAATTAAGTATTCAGTTACAGCTGTTTCATGATTTAGTTATTCTTGATTCAGTTTGTATACATTCTCTGTGTAGAATTTCTCAATTTCATAATTACTTTGATATGGATGTAATTTATTTTTATACTTTAATTTATTAAACGTTACACCTTAAATTTTTATGACACGAAATATCAGCTTGAAATCACTTGAGAGGTATTTGTTTTGCACTTTTCTGCTTTAATTAAGAAGTACTGTAAAACTATACCCAAATAATACTTTTCTTGCAATTAATTTGTAGACAATGTTCCATTATGTCCAATTCATTTAGTCTTGAATGATCTTATATGTGTAAATGTATTCCTTTGATTTTGTATTCTTTTCATTCAAAGTTTTATGGTTTCTCCAGATCTTTAAGGCAAACCTGACTGATATTCTGTTTCATAATCCTTTTTGAAAAATTATGCTGTAGGAGAATTTGTTCTTATTAAGACATATATGTACAATTATTTGTAAATCAATTAAAATTACTTGCATGTGTTACATTAATAAAGGTGATTCTTTTTGCATCAAATCTTGAACGCTTTCTTAAATCATTTTTTAAGTTGGAATTAATAACAAATCTTGTTTCATATTGTACAAACGAAAATGATTTAAAAATCGTAATTGTAGACATCTTGAATGTATCATGCTCGATGTAACCCACACTTTTATAATTTTAGTAAAAAAAATATACATTAACTAATATATATTGCTCTGCACTCCTTAATTATGTGCTGCTTATAAAGAAAAAAAAAAAATTTCTAGATAAATGTGCATTATAACATGGACGTTAGTTGTCTTAATACTTGTAGATATTGAACCACTCCCTTTTACCAGGATGGTCGCGTAACTTTATTTTCCGGGAAGGAGTGGATGTACGAGGTATGACAGTTAAATAACCGGACTAGTCTTAAAAATTACTTTTATTGAAAACTATACAAATACCTTTTAATCCCCTTCAACATACTCCCCTTCCCTATCAATACATCGCTGTATTCGAGTTTTCCACTGTTCAAAGCAGTGATGCAGGTCATTAAGTGTCACCTTCTTCAGTAACTCTGCCGTTTTTGCCTTCACCTCTTCTACAGACTGAAAATGTGTTCCCTTCAATGCACTTTTCACTTTTGGAAACAGATAGTGCGAGTATGGTGGAGGTTCGAGCACAATAATGCATTTGTCCGCCAAAAACTGTTACACAGAGAGAACATTGTCCACTGTGGTGTTGTCTTTGTGCAGAATCCACATGTTGTTGCTTCACAGATTTAGCCATTTTTTTTCCTCACTCTTTCTCTAAGCTTTCTCAGAACCTCAACGTAATACTGCTGGTTTACCGTTTGACCTTGAAATACCCATTCAATCATGATGATACCAATATCGACAGAAACGATAAGCAATACTTTCAGTTTGAACTTGCTCATGCCAGCTTTTTTGGCGTTGTGCATGGATTCCAGTGCATGGATTGTCGTTCAGTTTCAGGTTCGTACTGAAAATTCCAAGTTTCGTCACATTTAAGGACATTTTCAATCAGTTCAGGATCTTCAGGTGTCGCCTCTAAGTAGGAATTTAATAAACAATCAATCAATGAAATTCGCAAAAAAAATTCTGTATTTTGCACAGACCTGAGAATTCCCCCCCTTTTTTTTAAAAGAAAAAAAGAACTTATTTTTATTACGAATTAGAATTTTTATTTTTCCAGCTTTCGAAAAATATTTTATGAAATATTTGATAATCTTTATTAAACAATGATTCACGTTCCTTCTCTCCCCCGAGCTCATTTGATTGCTGATTTATTCAGTGTTTAAACTTTTTCGGTATTCTGTTTACCATATAATTCTATAAAGGCGGATCAAATACAACAGAGACTTATATGAAAGATCTTTTCTAAATTACTACTTATCAAAATTACACGAACTTTTTCCTGTTTATCCCCCTTTAAGATCTAACTATATTTTCTAACGGGTTAGGAAGTTTTTACTCTTGTATGATAAGAAATCGGACATGTGTACAGAGTTTGTAAGGACATGTGTAAAAATTTTCTCCTCCTGACGCTCCATTGAAGGATCTAAACAAGTGATAGTCCGAAAGTGCTATGTTTGTATTATAGGGAAGATGTTTGAATGTTGTCCAAAGGAGTTTCTTTTAACTTTTCTTGTGTTACACCAGCTTTGTGGGGTCTTGCATTGTCCTGGAGAATTCGATTTGATTATTTATTAACGTCACACTTATAAGCAACATGAGGGTGAAAGTCGACTTGTGGCGGGTCTATTCGCGACCTTATCACTAACAGTCCTCTAGGGGAATTTTCATTCCTTAGAAATTATTTTTATTAGAATGCTTCCTCCGAAGAAGAGAACGTGATCATGCTAATTAAGACTGATATATATATATTGTATAAGCTTTCAGAAGAGAGAGAGAGGATAGATTTGTTCTGTAGCTGAGCTTCTGTTAATAAATTAAATTGTTTTAGAGATGTCGACCTTTCCTTCCCTACCTTACGACCCTTTATTATTACAGACTTACCTCGTAGTTTTGAACCCCTGTCAACTGACGAAGGCGATACCTCGCCTAATTTCCACATCACGCCTTGGGAGGACTTTCGGCCTCGATAGATTTAGCGTGCATCAGCCTCGGATACACGGTGGGTCTTTACTCTCATCAAGGCTCGAACCTACGACTCTACAAAAGCTGTGAATCCGCGACCATGACCACTAGGCTACAGCGGCCACTATGGGAGAAATGCACACACACACATATATTCAGAAATAAAAAATGAGGCGGACTAATGTTAATGTAAACAAACGTCACAACTTGCGATATTCGAGTTCTGATTTTACCTATGATTGTATTACGAAATAATAGCGAGTATGTTTCATTCTTTAACTACTATTACATTCTTTGTCTTCGTCATCTGACAGTGATACAAAATCAAGAAACAACATGAATAATTTTTTAGCAGTTTTAAATCGAAGTCCATTCAAAATTTCCAACAAACTTGTCGTAAATCTGAAAATGAAGTTCTTAATGCAACTTCCTTAACATGAATTGAAGTTGGGTTTACATAAATGTGGCGGTACAGAAAATCAAATATCAAATCAAATTGTATAACTGACGTATCATTCGAACTGGGTTTTAGTGCTACATTTCAAATTTTTGAACTGCATTTGGATGAAGGCTCTTAATTCTCTCTGAAAGTCAATGAACTCTGATTTTCGTTCATTGAACAACCAAATTATTAAGTTACATGAAAGGAGCATGATCGTCAAGATTGGAATATTTTTTGGTTGATGGATTTTGAATTCTATATTAGCTTCGCTTTATGAAATATACGAGAATACTCGGCTAGATTCATTTTATTTTTAAACTGAGTAATGGGTCGTTATGTTCCATCATCAGTCTTTCAAGAAAAATTTATGATCCGTACACTCCTTTTTTCGAATAAATTCCTAGTGAATACGTATTTTTATTGAAGGTTAACATCTTTTTTTGTTTTGTTTGTTTAATCGAGGGATAAAATTATGCATAAACTTCATATTTGATAAACAACGTATTTATAAGTTGAATAATAGATTTACAGTGACAAAAGCCTTTTGAGATATGAGTTTACTTGTATACCAACCTTCTTTCCAAAGCTTATTAAATTGCAATGTGTATCAGTTTGGCACAAAACTTTTCATCAATTTTCACTCGCTTCCCGATAAGCTATACTCTTGAAATATAGCATACAAGCTCAATTTAAAGGACAATGCACTATTCAATTATAAAACTACAAATCAAGAATAATTTTCGAAATATTTTTAAGGAGTTTGCCAAAAATCTTTTTGAAAATAAAGATAAGAAAAGTAGAATATATACACTCATTGTGCCATGAAAATTTGCGCGCCAATAAGTAAAAGTGGGATTGTTATGAAAATTTCTATGAAGGTGAGTGTCATGCAGATATGTAAATGATTAGAAATGCTGCGTGGTAGCTCATTGCGTAATGCCACCAAAGGGCGCTGAAGCTCACTCTCCATGGATTATAAAACAGGTAAGCAGAGCTTGGTTGTGTATATGTAATCTGTATATGTTGTGTATATGTAACAGAGGGACGCTTTTTTAACTAGAGATGCCTTTACGCCGCCATCGGAGACAATATGAGCAGTTGTCAGAGTTCGAAAGGGGAAGAGTCATAGGGATGATGGAAACCGGATGGTCAGCTTGGAGAGTAGCTCTCCACCTAGGCCGTTCTGACTTTACTGTGAGGAGGAGTTGGGACCAGTGGACAAGAGAAAGGTCTATTACACGAAGATCAGACTCAGGACGCCCTCGATAGACCAATAGTCGAAAAGACCGTCACATCATACCACATGCATACATAGCGCCAACTGTCTCATTCTCCACCATCCGTGCACAGGCAGCACCTTCACTACAGACCTCTGTGTCAATCCAAACAATCGCAAGGCGCTTGGCTGAAGGACATTTGCTACAGCGGCGTCCGTTACGTGTACTGCAATTCACATCCACTTACCTCCGTTTGTAGTGGTGTTGAGCTCGAAGGGATTGGACTGCAATCGAATGGAATTAGGCCGTCTTTAGCGAAGAATCCAAATTCAATTCTAGCAGTGATGACAATCGTGTATGTGTATGAAGGACCCGTGGTGAACGTCTCAATCCAGCCTTCTCTATACAGCGGCACACTGCTCCCACAACTGGTGTGATGGTATGGGATGCCATCGCATACGACACACGTTCATTTTTAATAGTGATCTACTGCACCATGACAGCGCAGAGGTACGTTCGTGACATTCTTCAGCCATATGTGTTGCCACTCATGGTCCGGGAGCCATTTTTCAACTGGACAATGTTCTCCCACGCACAGCAAAAGTTTCACAGGACTACCTCCGCTACATTTCCACCCTTCAATGGCCTGTTTGATCCCCAAATTTGTCTTTGATCGAGCATATCTGGGATTATTTAGGACGGCAAGTTGGACAATCTACGAGTTTGGTCGAATTAAAGACGCGTTTACAGCAACTGGGGAACCAGATGTCGCAGGACATCATACGGGACTTGTACCTCAATGCCCGACCATATCACATCATGCTTTCATGATAGAGGGGGCTCAACAAGGTACAGAGTGATTATAATTAAAGTGACCCTATTCAGACCTCTCTAGAACCCGTTCTATTAATTTAATTCCGATGAAACTTGGTATATACATTATACGGACCATGGGGAAATGACTTCTGCAATAAAAGTAGTTCAAATTTTCACCACTAGGGAGAATTGTGGCACATAAAGAAAAACAAAAAAAAATTGTCACAATCATTTAAATTTATTCAATTACAAAATGTTCTTAACGTGTGCTCCATTGACATCAATAACATGTTGAAAGCGCATTATAGTATTTTCAATGGTAGCGCGAAGCAACTCACGAGGGATTTCAGCCACGTGGCGTATAATGCTAGCTTTCAAATCGGGTAAAGTCCTAATTCCTCCTCTATAAACACGATCTCTTAGAAATCCCCACAACCAGAAATCACTCGGATTTAAGTCGGGGGAACGAAGAGAAAAGGCATCCGGGAAAGCTTTGGATATTACAAGATTCTAGCTAAAGTTAGCTCGAAGTAGTTCTTTGACTCGGCGCTCAATGTGGGAAATTTCTCCACCTTGCCTGAATACAGTGGTCTGCAAACATTGCCCTTCCTGTAAAGCTGTAATGACCTGCTGTTGAAGGAGTTCATTGTACTGTGCACTCGTGACAGAGCACTTTATAGAACCATGAGGAGTGAGGGTTTCAAAAAAAAACTATCTAAGAATAAAAGGAGCTGTAAATCCACACCATGCCGTCACGTAATGAGAATGCAGTGGTTTTTGGTGAAGTACATTAGGATATGAAGTACCCCATATGCGGAAATTTTGATTATTCACAGCTCCATCTAAAGAAAAGTACGCCTCCTCTTACCATAACATTTTCCAAGGCCACGCATCATCAACTTCCATTCTCACCAAAAATCGGCAAGCAAAACCAGAGCGTGTTTGGTGGTTTTGAGGTCTCAGCATTTGCACTACGTGGATCTTATATGGATACCCTTTTAAAATGGATCGCAGAATTTTTCGTACTGTCGACAACTCTCCAAATCGCCAACTCTCGTGACATCCATTGAACACTTGCTGAAGAATAGCTGTTACTGGGGGCTCTTTCTGGAATTTTTTCAAAAGCACCATCTGGTGGTCGAAATTTGAACAATTTTTTATTGAAGAAACCTATTCCCCAAGGTTCATATAACGTACATACCAAGTTTAATCTCTCCCTCTTTCTTTCTTTCTCTTTCTCTCTCTCTCTCTCTCTCTCTCTCTCTCTCTATATATATATATATATATATATATATACTGTTACGAGCATGAAATGACACTTCCCTATAACGCTTCTCTTGCAAAGGAGGATGGATTAACAGAGATGTCACCAGAAAGCAGAAGAGAGTTTAAGCAATTGACCCCTTCACCTTGGCCACGGATTTGACGTGAAACTTGGCAACTTTGACAACAAATGAAAAGTACTCGATGGCGCTGGAACCGAGACGAAAAATCTTAAAGAAAGTTAAGAAAGTTATAGACTTTTCGTGAGTTTTCCCATGTGACGTCCCACCTGGCCAGAAAAATAATAAATACGCCTAGAGCTACATTCGAGGCTTGAGTCAGTCTGTTTGTGGATCATTCTAGAGGTGGAATCAGTTGGTAAATGGAATAAGCTTGTCTATGGAGTCTGCTTTGTAGACTGATCGGGGAATCGTGGTCGAGGGAATCTGCTGGAGGTTTGGCCTGAATCAGGTAGAACTGAGTGAGTCTATCTTTGGGGATCGACTGAAAGCTATCGGCACTTGAAGTGAAGTGTGCCTGGTAAATCTGCGTAGAAGCAGTGTGTATCTACCGGAAATTGATCGATCCGTTCCTGGAAGCGCAGAATATTACAGCAGAAGCTGTCCTCAGTGAGGTGTAATAAACTGGGGGCTGAAACAACTGTGACTGCCCATAAAAGAATACCTAGTTCCTGTTTTTGTGTTCCTAATCTGTTCAAGTGCTGTGCATTTGTATCTGTTATTGTTTAAGTTGTGCTACCTGTGTGTTGTCCTAAAGATTTGCGAATAAAGAGTCATTTGCCATTATCCTCTGATATATATATATACAGTGGTACCTTGAGATACGAATGTCCTAACATACGAATGTTTTGAGATACAACATGAAATATTCTAAAATTTATACCTCGACATACATACAACGAAAAATTTGAGATACGAATTTGCGATGTGCAATAATTGCATAGGTGATCCCTAGATGGCAGAGCGTTCGCTCAGCTTTCCTCCCGCCGCTTCTGCCCGCTATGTCACTATGGATGTTGAGACCAGAGTCCTCTGTATGGCCGCCTCGACGTGTTGTTTGTGCCTGTTTTTCGTGTCATATAGGATAGTATATATACTGTACTCTGCATATTTTATTATTTTAATCATGGATCCCAAAGTTAAAGACAAAACTGGTGAAAAGAAAAAGCCTAAGAAAATTATCTCAATGGAAGCGAAACATGAAATTATTGCAAAGCATGAGCGTGGCGTTCGTATCATCGACTTGGCAAATGAGTATGGCGCAATCCTTCTACAATATCCACGATCATCAAGCAGAAGGAAGCGATAAAGAAGCTGCAACCTTCAAAAGGCATCACCATTATTTCAAAGTTACGAACTAATATACATGATGAGATGGAACAGCTTATCTTATTATGGATTAAGGAGAAGCAATTGGCAGGTGACTCTGTTTCTGAAGCGATTATTTGTGAGAAGGCTGTTGCTATCTTCCAAGACCTCAAGCGTGATATAACCGAGACGGAGGGAGAATCATCGCAAGGTGGTGAGGGGTTCAAAACTAGTCGTGGCTGGTTTGACAATTTTAAGAAATGAAGTGGCATTCATTCAGTTATTCGTCATGGAGAAGCATCTAGAGGAGATATTAAGGTGGCTGAAAATTTCATTAAGGTTTTTGAAAAACTCATTAGTGAAGAAGGATACCTACCGCTACAAGTGTTCAATTGTGACGAAACAGGGTTATTTTGGGAAAAAATGCCTAGGCGCACGTTTATCACGGGTGAAGAAAAGAGTCTACTCGGTCACAAGGCTATGAAAGATAGGCTAACGCTTGCCCTTTGCGCTAACGCTATTGGGGATTTCAAAATAAAACCGTTGCTAGTCTACCACTCGGAAAACCCAAGGGCCTTCAAAGCTTATAAAGTTATGAAAGAAAAATTACAAGTTCTGTGGCGTGCAATTAGTAAAGCATGGGTGACCCGTCAGTTTTTTATTGAGTGGATGAACATAGTTTTTGGGTCTTCCGTGAAAAAATACTTAATCGATAATGGTCTACCGCTTTAGTGTGTCCTTCTGTTAGATAATGCTCCCGCTCACCCTCCTGGCCTTGAGGATGATCTTTTAGATTAATTTAAATTTATTAAAATTGTCTATCTGCCACCCAATACAACGTCTACCCTTCAGCCCATGGATCAACAAGTTATCTCCAATTTTAAGAAACTTTTCACGAAGCATCTTTTCAAGCGTTACTTCGAAGTTACCGAAAATACGAACCTAACATTGAGGGAGTTTTGGAAGAATCATTACAACATTGTGATCTGTCTTAAGCTTATAGATATTGTCTGGCAAGGTGTTACCAAAAGAACATTGAACTCAACTTGGAGAAGATTATGGCCAGAAGGTGTTTTAAAACGAGAGGGATTTGAGGGATTCGAACCTATTGAGGAGGAGATTGTATCCATTGGTTGCTCCATGGGCCTAGAGGTAGACGAGGCAGATGTTGCTAATCTCATTGAGGAGTATGCTGAAGAACTCACGACGTAGGAGCTGAAGGAGTTACAGAAGATTTCCCATTCTGGGGTAATGATGGAACTCAGCAGTGAGGAGGAGGTCTTGCCGGAGGAGAAACTTACTTCACGTGAAATTAGTGATATCCTTGGCAAGTGGCAGGAAGTGTCTGATTTTGTGGAAAAAAGACACCCAGAGAAATTGTCTACAGCCTTATTTGATGATAGGTGTGTCACATTCTTTCGCAACATTTTAAAAAGAAGGCAGAAACAGACCTCTCTTGATCGTTACCTTGTGAAGATCTCACACAGTGAAAGTCAGGAAAGTGAGGCCAAAAAGGCCCGACGTTAAAGTGATGATTAATAAACATTGTGTGCTATTAATGTAGATAGTGGGGTGATGGAGATTGTTCATCCCGAATCTACGATGGTTTGCTCTTACGCAACGAGCTGGTTGTCTAGGGGGTAATTCCGGATTCCATGTGTTGTTGTTGATATGGAAAAGGCTCGCAGTAGCTTTACTTGTTTATTAGGAGAGATGATGAAGAGTGAAAAGTATTTACACTATGATATATATACAGGTAGTAAACAGTTCTTCCGAGACGGATAGATGGCTGCCTCATTTAACCCATATTGGCGATGGGCGCTGGAACGCGCTCGGGCGTTTGAAGTTAACTTCCGACGCGGGTAGCGAAGGAGAAGAGAAGCGGAAAAAGTGGCGAAAAGAAAGGAGAGCGAAAACAAAGTGTCACTCAGTTTTGTTCTGGGATAGGTGGTGCTGCATGAGCTTATCACATGACTCTGATTCGTGGTGACATCTATTGAGTATCGGAGGAACTGGTTTTACAGTAAATTGGAAAATAAAATTAATTGCTTAATAATTAGCTGGAAAATCCTACATTATATATATATATATAAGAAAAAATCGGTGCACCAAGAAGGAGTTTCCCGATTTGAATGAAAGTGTATTTGCAAAGACATTGGCACCGAACATGAAAATGATTAAACTTTGGTGTTCAATGAATGAATAGCGAAGGCTCCAACGCATCGGAATTGCGCATTCAGCAGGTGTACATAAAGAGCGATTCTCAAACGAATGGTCAAAATTTCGGTTGCATTTCTAATGTGGTTATCTTACGTCGGCTGTAACAATGCCTCACCAAAGAGGTCGTTCACTTTACTTGCAGAAGTCAGAGTTTGAAAAAAATCATACTATCGGAATGAAAGAGGTTGATTATAGAATCGAACAAACGCTTGACTTCTGAGTTGAAGAGATGTGGTGATTTGACAATGCTGGTAAAAATGGGTCAACAACGGTAGCAGTCCACCAAGGACCACAACAGAACGGGAGACTGAGCGATTGTCAGAGCAGCTGTCACAGCACCTGATTCGTCGTTATCAACTATCCACCGTATGGCTTGTACACATGCATCCATCATGACCCTCGAAAAACGATTGAAAGAGTGGAATTTACGCTCGCGTCTGTTTACCTCTCACGCCAGCACACCGTCAAGTCCGATTACAGTGGGTCGAGAGCTCGATCAACTGGAACTGCACAGAATAGGGACGTATGGTCTTTAGTGACGAGGCCCGTTTCCAATTGTGTCCTCATGATAATCACAGACGTGTCTGGAGACGTCAAGGGCAGCGTGGGGATTCTACCCCTACTATCGCACGCCACACAGGCCAACAACCGGTCGTTATGGTTCTAGGGTGCCATCTTCTTTGATAGACGGACCCTTTTGGTGGTCATTTCTGGCACATTGACAGCATAGCTGTACGTAGAGGACATTCTACGACTGGTTGTGTTTCCGTTCCTTTTGCGACACCCAAGATGTACTTTTAAACAAGATAAAGCTCGGCCGCTTACGGCATGTGTGCTGTGAATTGTCTGAAAGCTTTACCTATACTTCCTTGGACAGCAAGGTCGCCTTATCTCTCTCCTATATAGCCATTTCGGACATTATAAGATGATTGCAACCACTCCAGAATTTTGACGATTTAGCTCAACAGCTGGAGACAATTTGGCACAAAAAATTCCGTAGGACACCATCCGGAAACCTTATCAGTCTATGGCACTCCAGGTGACAGCTTGCATCCAGGCTAGAAGTGAGCCAACGTCTTATTGTCTTCCTCCATTTGCAACGGCCAAACTCTGAAGTAAATCAGTCAATTGTTTTGAAATTTTAATCGTTTCTTTTTCTATGTATGTTCTGCACATCCACTAATTTTTATCGCAATCGAACAACTCCTTATTGGTGCGTCGTTTTCATGTTATAGAGCGTGTGTATATATATATATATATATATATACATATACTGCTGAAAACAATTAAAGGATATTGTGGTTTGGGTGGATTAAGCGGCTGAGGAATTGTTTATATGATTGATACATGATTGACAGACGTAGTAGGCTATGTAAGAAAAAAAAAATCAAGCATGTTTAGCAGAAAAAAAATGCATTTTACTTAGCATTTGGACACAAAAGGAGGGAAAAAACACATTTTGTGCATTCGAGAAAAAACGAATAAAAAAGGGTACTTACTTAAAAGAAAAAAGTTTTTAGTAGAGGGTATGGTTTCCCCGGACGACCAGCAACGCTGAACACCTTTGAGGCATCGAGTCAATGAGGCTATTTATGAGGAGCTGGGGCATTCTATCTCACTCCTCCAGAAGAGCTCTTTCCAGTTCTTGGAGAGTTCGTGGGGGTGGTAGGCGGCCAGCAACTCGTCGTACTGGAATATTCCAAACGTGTTCTATTGGGTTCATGTCCGGAAAACATGCTGACCATTCCATTTGTACGATTCCCTCCTCGAAAAGGAAATCACCCACTAAGTTGGCACAATGTGGCCTGCAGTTGTCATTCATTAAGATGAAGTCATCTCCAATTGCTGTAGCGTACAGGACTACAATAGGTCTTAAGATCTCATCCCTATATCGGCTACCGGTCAGAGCTCCATTTCGAATGATGTAGAGATCGGTGCGCCCATCAATGGAGATTCCAGCAAATACCATCACTCCACCTCCGCCAAATCTGAAACCTCCAAGCACGAACGCAGGATTCTTTCTAGCGCCACGATCCCTCCAGATAAAAATACGCCTATCGTCAGGATGAACAGAAAAACGGGACTCGTCAGAAAAAAGAACATTGTGCCATTCATTTCTCCTCCAGTTCACAGGCTCAGTTGTCCACTACGGGCGCGATGATGACTTGCTCTTAGTGTAACACATATCATTGGTCGGCGAGCATACATTCCTACAGCATGGAGCCGGTTTCGGACAGTTTGAGTCGAAATTGTGGTGCCAGTAGCCGAGCGAAGGTGATGCTGAAGAAGAGTGCATACATATTTCGGTGTCTCCGAGCTATTAGTGTTAAATATCTATCTTCATTGGGCGTTGTTGCACGTCTTCGACCTTGCCTTGGTCTTCAGACTGCATTTACAGTCTCCAAGAAACGGTTCCAGATTCTGGAAATCACACTTTGTGCAACTCCAGTAGCTTCTGCTACTTCGGCTTGTGTTTGGCCCCCCTCTAACCGTCCAACAATTCTCCAGGCTTCTGAATCGGTTAAATGTCTTCGTTGAGACATCACAATCATCGAAACAACACACTTATTGAATGTCGATCATTCTTTTCCGCTTTTTCTGTCGTTAAGTTAAAAGGCAAATTTCATTCGCTGCCGCTAAAGCGTCGTTTTTGACGTCAGACTCAAAATTTGCATACTCCGAAGTTTGAAAATGAGAAAGATTTGCATTTGTGACTCTCTTCTTCCATTTTCTATCCTTTAATTGTTTTGAGCAGTGTATATATATATATATATATACATACACACTCTATAATAAAAAAGAAACGATGCCTCAAGAAGGAGTTGTCAGATGGAGGCAAAAATTGGTGGATAGGAAAATTATGTACAGAATAGAGAATGATTAAAATTTCAGAAAAATCGAATAATTTTTTTCAGAGTTACATAGTTACAAAATAACGAGCTCAATAAAGTGTTGACCCCCCTCTAGCCTGGATGCAAGCTGCCACACGACGTGGCATAGAGTGATAAAGCTCCCTGGTGGTTTCCTGCGGTATTTCTTGCCAAATTTGCTCCAATTGTCGGTTATCAACATTCCATGGTAGATGCAGTCGCCTTCCCATCCTATCCCAGACATACTCGATTGGAGAGAGATCTGGCTAGTCAAGGAAGTGTTTGAAAAGCTGTAAGTCAGTTCAAAGCAACACGTGCCGTATGTGGTCTGACATTATCTTGCTGAAATATAAGGCCGGGGTACTGCAAAAGGAACAGTAGCAAAGCAGGTCTCAGAATGTCGTCTACGTACATCTCTGCTGAAAGTGGGCCTCTAAAGACGACTAAAGGGGTCGGGTTATCAAGAGAAATGGCACCCCCGACCATAACTCCTAGTTGAGGGCCTGTGTGACGTGAAATAGTGAAAGCAGGATCGGCATGCTGCCCTAGGCGTCTCCAGACACTTCTTCGAAGGAGTTGGAAACGGGATTCCCCGTTTCCTACTCCACTACACATCCCCAGTTAGCATCATTCCAACCTGATCGAGCCAAACACCACTGTAATCTGGCTCGACAATGTTCAGGCGTTATGGGGAGGTGGCGTAGTGGTCGGTAGATTTCGTTCTATCAGCCGTCTATGAATGGTCAACGGTGTGCGTGTCACACGTCTGATGGTTGATAACGATTAATCAGGAGTTGTGACAGCTGATCTGACAATCACTCTGTCCTCCCGATCTGCTGTGGCCCAAGGCTGACCGCTACCATCATGACATTGAAACCTGCCATTGTCCCTTCATGCTTGCCAGTATCTTTTAATCGCTGCATTGCTTCGATCCATATGACGAGCGATTCTCCAATTTGCTCAACCTGCCTCTTTCAATCCAATGATACGACCTCTTTCAAATTCTGACAGTTTCTCGTAATGAGCTCGAATCCTACGGCGAAGCATTTTTTAGCCGTTGAAAAGTATCCTATATCGCAGTGCAACAGAAAATTGACCATTAGATTGAGAGAATCACTTCTTATAAACACCTGCTGAGAGTGCAGTTCCGATGCGCTGTAGCTCCCGCTATTCGTTCATTGGACACCAAATTTTAATCATTTGCATTTTCGGTTCAAATGTCTTAGCATACGAAATTTCGATACAATCGGGCAACTCCTTCTTGGTGCGTCGGGTTTTTTTTTTTTTTTTTTTTTTTTTGTTATTGAGTGTATGTATATTACATAATTAAAAAAAATAATAACACTTCTTTGTGGCATAAGACTGAAAAAGGAACTACAAAGTAAAAAAAAAAGAAAATTCTAAGAAATTAAATTAAAATGTAGTGAAAATTACAGTTTATCGCAACGTCATAAATAATACTAAGAAAAAGAGAAAAATTTTCAATCCAGCTGAAAATGTTTGACTAAAAACTAAAGTGTTGTGTGCTATTATAAATTAAGACAGTTAGAGTGCGCACAGCATTTCAGTTTTTAGTCAAAAAGTGTCAGC
Organism: Nephila pilipes; assembly: GCA_019974015.1. NCBI lineage: Eukaryota > Metazoa > Arthropoda > Arachnida > Araneae > Nephilidae > Nephila > Nephila pilipes. The sequence goes on along the minus strand of BMAW01038537.1, from coordinate 17,554 downwards.
TGGATTGAAAAATCTTCACTTTTTTTTTATAATATATGATGCTGATGATTTATGATGGTGATGATCAGTACATTTTCATTTAATTTCTTACTGGTGTAAGAAAAAATTATTTTTTTACTTTTCAGTTCATTTTTTTTTTTTGCTCTTTTGCAACATAGAAGTATTGGGGTTTTAAAATAATGTTTTTCATACTCTAGATATAAGAATCCAAACACCCAATCTACGAATATCTGCATTTGGAAGAGGTTTAAACTTTTTTCACTTTTTTTTAATTCAATGCCACTATCGCATATTTTACATTGAACGTGTACGTCTTTCTATTTTTGCCAGCATAAAGGTTCACTGACCTCAGTCAATACGCTACATAATTTTGAACCACGTGAAAACAATGTCACTTAGAAATCAGATTTAATTCCAGCCTTGATAATTAAAATCATGGATTCAAGTCGAAATCAGCTGGTGAAATTCAAGTCGAGTCTTGAGTCAAATCAACACCTGATTCAAGCAAAGACTGTCGAGAGTATAATGGGGACAACTTAATTATAAATTTAATTGGGTCGTAAATTCCTCATTTAATGTTAAAAGTTAGCTTAGAGAGACACTCTCTTTCTTTTTGTATAACGTTTCTGTGGTAGCCGAGTGGTCATAATCGCGAGCTCGCGACCGGCGTTCTTTCCGTCGAGTCGTGGGTTCAGAGTCCTGATTCCACTAAAGAACCAGTCGTGTAGTGGGGCTAATGCACATAAAATCTGTCGATGTTCTAAGTTGTCCAGTTGCCATGATGTGGATGTTTATGAAGGGGGTGCCAGCTCAGGTATTGTCTTCGTCACTGAGTGAGAATCAAAAATATGAGGTCTGTCGCCAATAACCCTCGTATTCCTTCTAATTACAATTTTAATTTTAACGATCAGTCTCATGACATAACTATGATTCATAATTAAGAGGTCCTCATACACTTCTGCTTCAAACCAACGGTGGTCATGATCACGAATTCGAGGCAACCGTCTTTCTGTTGAGTCATGAGTTCGAGTCATGATACCTCTGAAGATCCCCTATGTATCAGAGCTGAAGCACGTTAAATCTGTCTAAGTATTCCAATTGGCGTGAAGTTTGGAAAGGGAAGTGCTAGTTCAAGTGCCGTCCTCGTCACATGACCGATGCTCATAATTACGAGGTATGTTAGCAATAGCCCTCGTGTCGCCTCTGAGCGTGACAAACGTTAATAAACATTCAATCAAACCAACCAATCCAGATTTGTATCTTAATTGATGGAGCTCTTAAGTATTCAATTTATTTTTCAAAAAACTTCAGCCAGGAGCATGGAAGATCTTGTCGAAATTCCAACAGCTTGCCAAGAACAAGAAACTGTAAGAATCTGGTTGGTAGGTAAACTAGATCCGAAACTGATGGGTAATGGGTTCGGTTCTCACGATTCCAAAGACCGTCGTGTAGTGGTGCTGGAACATATTATTTCCTGCAGGACTTAAAGTCCTCGCAGGGCTAGAATTTAGAATGTGGGGCGCTAGCTCGGGTTCCTCATAATTTAATTATTACTCAGAATAATAATGTCCAATAGCTCTCGTATTGCTTCTCGTACGACATTGATTCATATGTGAACCAACCAACTGACAATTATGATTTAAATATTAATTTAGCCATTGCTATAACTACTTCCAATCATAGTTTGTACCGTAAGAGAGCAACAAAAGGATCTCTCTATATATATGAAAGCATAAAAATTTTATTTTACAATTTTAATACGTTTTATCTGATTCTAACAAAGGAATTTTCCCCCTTAAATTTTAGACTTTTACTTCTTGAGATAATGCGGAATCTTAATGAAATACCAGAAGTAAGTTTAAAATTTTATTAGTATTTTAGTTGTATCTAGTTTTAAGCAATTTATTGTATTATGCTTATAGAACCTGATAAAGTCGAGATTTTTTTTTCTTTCTAAATGGGCTTTACTCTTTTCGGATTAAATCCTTTCAGAATATCCAAGTTTTGTATTCTCTTGCTTTTAACATCCGATGACCGATTGCGAATTTATTTTACATTACCAAACCATTACCATTATTTACGTTCTCCCACGATTCCAGTCTTTAGCAGACTGGGTTGAAAGCGGGTATATTAGTTAAGCTTGTAAGTAAATTTAATCTATGCCTTGTTGTAAGAAACTCGTCGGACTCATTTTAACTTTGATCGTTATATTTAGTTGAGACCATAGGGTAATGTTAAAGCTACTAAGGTAGTTCAATAAGTCTCTTGAAGTTCCAAGATATGGTTCTCGTAGCATCGCAGAAGTTTGTTTTTATTCGGCATCATGACTCGCGCTAGATAACAACCTAAATCTGTTATTCGTTTTCTTGGTCATGACTTTTCCCATCGATGAGATCTCGTTTAGAGTAGATTTACGAAAGATTGGAGTAGATTGTAAAACTAAACTGAATTTTCGTCTGTAACTTTATATTCAAGTTCTGTGTGTATGTAAACTCTTTTGTAGAATGAAGGAGCATTTAAAACTTAACTATTTCTAAACTGATTTCTTTCAGGAATGTCTAGTTCCTCTACATCCCACGTTGTTTCGCAATACTTTGTTCGAGTGTTCAAAGATTTATACTGTGGTAACGAGTATATGTTTTGTTTGTATCAAGATTTCTTTATGTAACTTTTCAATTTGGAAATGGATATTGTATGTTTCTCCTCCATATATTTTTGGAGTTATAAGTGGACTAGTGATATGTGAAAATGAGAAACTCTTTCTGGGTAAGACTCTGAGAAATGGACGAAAATCCTCAGGACGTGTGTAAGATTTTGCCCGCAAAGAACGAAAGAGTGAGTTTCATCATTCATCTGCTTCATTGCTTGATCAATTCAAATGAAATATTTAGTTTTGATTTTTGTTATTGCTTTTGTTGAACTTTTTATTTGTATTGAAATCTACTTGTATTTATAATGTATTGAATAAAGACTTATTTTGCAACTTACTACTGGATTTTAAATCTATAACAATTCGGAGGCTAAAGATCTGTTCTCTGCATGCAAAGACAGTGGTATCTCTGCAGTAAAGCGTCTGGGTTACATGTTAATCTTGTATTTCGATGATAACTGAGGACTAGTGCCTGTTGGAAGTGTCAACGGGATTCGGAATTTTCAATAATCCCAAGTGGAGGAGAAAAATACTCTTGAATGAGATCAGTTTCGACCTTGCATCAAAATGGGAGGGGAAGTTTATCACTAATAAGCAATTATGCATAGCTTAACAGAAAAGCAATTTTATTTTAATTTAATTATACCTCTTACCCTTAATTTATTAATGTATTTTAGGAAGGTGTGAGCCAACTGGATTATACTTGGCATGTATGCACTTACTCGCGGACGGCGTTGTTTCCGTCGAGTATTGGATTAGTCTTATGCAATTGTAGATTCGTATCAGTCTTCCTGATGCATATTAAATATGTTGTGACTCGAAGTCGTCCCATTCCTCGGACATGCTTTGTTTAGATAGGTACAGGAATCATGACCCTGAGGCACCCCTTGTTTAATTATTTGTCCAAAAGTTTCTGAAAGTGATGGTACATCAGGATCAATATTGAGTATATTCCAGAGATTATTTTGATGGGATACGTATTTTTCGCAGATTAACAATTATTTTCCAGATCATTTATTCGGTTGCAAGTACTAAAAATTGAATAATTCTGTAACTTAAAATTGTGTAAAAAGGCCTGGAATGAGGAACGTTCTACTAAAGATCCAGATGCTCAATCTCCTGATTTCTACTCGGTTGGATATAGTATCTATATTCGTGTTATTTCCCAAAAATGCAAAGCGGTTGATAAACATTGGCATAATTTTACTTCTGGGGTAATCCAATAAAGGAATACATTAAAATTTTGGGACAGATTTAAAAGTTTACGCGTCTGTTCATTCTAAAATAGGAGTATCCCGGAATCCAAAGCAAGATGAGCGAATTCTGATAATGGGAAATATATGAAACTCTTGTTAACTAGTGTGTGTGTGTGTGTGTGTATATATATGCATTACTTTCGGTGTATAAATATAATGGGTTTTGAAACTTGGAAAGAGAGAATGGTGATTACCATACAAAGTTAGCAGTTTTATTGTTACACTCTGTCGGTTCATCTAAAACTTTGGACATGGGTGTGAAAGGATAGAACTACTGTAACTCATGCATGTCGTAAGAGGAGACTAAAATGGGTACCCAGTGTCTGGGTGTATAGCCGGGAACCCTGCCTCTGTGGATTATCAGGGACTTGCCTTTTACGTATGGCATCGGGACCTCGAGGCACCCTAATCTTTCTTTCTCTTGTCGTTTATATTCTTTGGTAAATACAGGTGATGTATACCCGGGATACCCTAGAGATCCTTCTTTAATTTTAATCTTTCTTGTCAATAGATTATTTTAACTTTATTTCTCTCTTTCAAACGTCTAGATCCCGACTTTACTTTGTTTGGCACAGATGGCTCTTGTGCCATTAAAAGATACTATCGCATCGCATCGAGTCCTGAACCAATGTGGTGACCGCGTATGACAAAATAGTCCCACTGTAGCTAATGCATGTCGTAAGAGGCGACTAAAATGGGTACCAGCGTCTGGTGATATAGCCGGGCATCCTGTTCCTGGGGATTATATCAGGGGAACTCGGGGACGACTTCTTCAGGTAAGTAAGGACATCATGACCCCGAGACACCCTAGTGATCTTTTTCTTTCCCATATGGTTTACTGTCTTTGGTAAACTCGGGGACGCATCCCCGGAATATCCTAGCAATCCTTCATTTTCGAACCTCCTTGACAACCACTTTTTGTCTTTTCAGTTATTTCACGTCCAGACCACAGTTAAATCTTGTTTGGCGCAGCATAGTCACATCTGGATCTTGCACCAATAAACTTCGCATTAACTCGCTCACACGCATTGTCCTGATTCCATTAAGGATCCACCGTTTAGCGAGACTGATGCACATTAAATCTGTCATGCTACACGTCATTACATTGACGTGATGTGGAAGTTTCGATAGGGGGGTATTGACTTGGGTATCGTCCTCGTCACTTGACCGAGAACTAAATTACGAGATCCGTTGCCAATAAGTCTCGTGTTCCTTCGAAGTGCGGCGTTAATAAACCATGAGTCACATCTATTAACTATCTAGAGCTGATTATCGACAACCACATGCCTTGGTTGTCTCGTATGTTTTGAAAGCGAGGCACTTTAGTAATCTTTCTTTCCCATGGGGTTTACTGTATTTGGTAAACACGGGTGACGCGCCCCCGGGTTAGCCTAGCTATCCTTCTCTATTTTCGACCCTCCTTGTCAACCGATTTGTGTCTCTTCTTCAATTTCTTCATCTAGACCACAGTTAAATCTTGTTTGGAGCAGCATAGCCATATCTGGTTCTTGCGCCAATAAACTTTACTTCCTCTCGTATGTTTTGAAAGAGAATATTTCAGTAGCCTTTACAATTTAATAAATTGATTAGTTATTAATGCCACACTTAGAAGCAACTCGAGGACTAATGGGTGAAGTACCTCATAATTTGGAACCTTGGTCAAACAGTTAAATTAGATTTAGAAAACAATATTCTATTAATTTTTTTTAATTATGATATATAACCGTGTTTGAACCTATTGTGATCTATGGTACAGGAGTTTGGGATGACACATTCATCCCTTTCTATATCAAATATTTTAATTCCATTCAAGGAACATACTGCAAAACATATTTCTTACTCCTCCAATCTACTTTTCTGACAGTAAAACTCATTTAATAAATCAAATCTGGAAATTTCTAAATCCGTAATTTATTAATCGTTTATTGACATACAGTTGAAAATTTTATTTCACTCTACTCTGTAAAAGCATGTAATAGAATTATATATTTTAAACAATTTCAATGCCCCTCCGAGTAAGAGGACAGCTCGGATATCGTCCTAGTCATTTGACCGAGACTCAAAATTACGAGGTCCGTCGCCAGTAGCCCTCAGACTGCTTCTAGTGCGACGTTAATAAAATCAACCAACCAACCATCCGAGTAGGTGTACCCGGACGGATTTAGAATCGGTCCAGTTTTGTGTGTGAAAGTTTTACCAAGGGTTTTCCTCTATACTTCCAAATAATAACCCTACAATACAATCTTTCAGGTTGAATTATCTCCACTCCCGGGATACCCTAGCGATCATTTTCTATATTCGACCCTCCTTACCAATAATTTTTTTTTCTCTAATTTTTTCATGTCTAGACCACAGTTAAATCTTGTTTGCCGCAGCATAGTTACAACTGGCTTTTGCGCCAATAACCTTTACATTCGCTCACTGAGTTATCCACAATCGTATTCTCCGTTTTCTTATCTCTTCACTCCCTTGTATTCTTTTGATTAGGAGAAGGGGTGCCAGCTTTGGTGTCGTTCTCGTCACTTAATCAAGGCTCAAAATTATGAGGTCCGTTGCCAATATAGCCCTAATATTGCTTCTTGTGTGACGTTAATAAAAACAAAACAAAAACTAAATGTATTCATTTGGTAAGTTCGGACATCATGACCCAGAGGACACTTTTCTTTCCCTTGATATTTACTGCACACAGCTGAAAAGTCCACAGCATACCCTAGTAATCATTCTCTATTTTCAACCTTTCTATCTTTTTTTCTTCCATCTTTCTAACGTCTAGATCATGGAAACAAATTGTTTGGCTTGGCATAACCAAGTTTGACTCTTGATCCATAAACATCAGCTTTCACTGACTCCGCCCTCTTATGGGCTTTAGTCAGTAATATTGTTGTGTAGATATTTTGAAGTAGGTTGAATTGAATACACACAATAGATATCAGAATAATGTGATTTATTAATAAACTAAGAGCAGCTACACTTGGCTGAGAGCTCTCTTGGACAGAAAATTGATGGTTTACAAGTATATATTGCATTAGAATATTATAGTAACGTGAAGGTTTTAGAAATTATAATAGTAAACAGTTACATAAACATGAAACTTTAATGTAAATTCTTATGTTGTCAACGTTGAGTTTTGAATCCGGGAACTCATGTTCTGTAGACAAGCGTATATCATGTCATCATTCGGCTTGTAAGCTTCATGGTTTGGCACTTCCCTTCAAAAACAGCATCCTATTTGTAAGAATTATGAGGCAAAGCTTCTTCCCGCTACCGTGCCGATGTACGTTAAATCTGTTCGGGGCCCAAAGTCCTCCCGTTGGCGTGGTGTGGATGTTAGGAGAGGGAGGTGCCAGCTCAGGTGTCGTCCTCGTCACTTGACCGTGGTTCAAAATTACGAGGTCTGTCGCCAAAAGTCCTTGTGTTGCTCCTAATGCGATGTTAATAAAACAAAATAAAGCATGAAATAGGGTCGGAAGCAAGTGCTTTCTTCAACTTGTGAAAGGTAGTGGCTTGTTAGGGACCCTAACAAAATTTAGAATCCCCTTCCAATAGCTCCTGAAGTGCTTGAACCTTATAGCAAAAATCCTTGAAATGGCGGTAATAAGCACAGAATTCAAAAAAGCTTCTGACATCATGTGAATTCTTTGGTATTCGAAAACAACTGACAGCTTTTATCTTGACCTGGTCAGGCCGTACAGCATCTTCTGAAGCAAGATGGACCAAACTTTTGACTTCTCGGGCGGTCAAGTAACAATCTTTGGAATTGAGAACGAGCCTACTTCTCTTCAGATTGGCTTGTGTACTTTACCTTTCAAGATGTTCTTCAAAGGTTTCGGAAAACACCACGATGTCGTTTAGATAAGAGAAACACTACTTCCAGAGACATGTAAATTGTCCATCATTCTTTCAAATGTTGCGAGGGAATTAATTAGACCAAAAAGCATAACTTTAAATTCGTACAATCCTTATGGGGTGATAAACGCTGCCTTTTCACTGTCAAATGCATCTACCCCAATTTGCCAGTAACCGGTTCGGAGGCTCAAAGTCGAGAAAAATGTAGCATCATTTAAACAGTCTAGTGCATAGTCTATATGTGAGTAGATGGTAATCATCCTTTCTAGTGATCTGATTGAGGCGGCGGTGTGGACGCGGTAGCCTAATGGTCATAGTTGCGAACTCATTGCCAGCAGTTTTTATTGAATTCTGGGATCGAGCCTTGTTTTACTAAAGACCCGCCAAGTAGCTGGGTTTGATGCACATTAAATTTGTCGAGTTTCAAAGTCCTATCGTTGGTGTGGAAGTTAGTAGAGGAAGATGCCAGCTCAGGTATCTCCCTCGTCACTTGACCAAGGTACAAATTTACGAGATCCGTCGTCAATGGGCCTCGTGTTGCTTCAAGTGCGACATTAATAAAATCAAACCATGAGGCAGTGGTAATCTAAGCAGAAGCGCCATCTTCTATCTTTCTTCTTAACCAAGACAATCGGAGACGACCAAGGACTCTCAGATGGATGAGTTATGCCGTTATCTATCATTTTCTCAACTTCATGAAAAATGCTACGCTTAGTAGATGACACTTTGTAACCTCATTGGCTTACGGTTTCATGGTCGCCCATATTTATGCTGTAATTGACCTTTTCCTTCAAAGCTTTGGAATTCTTATCTTGATCAAAAGCACCTGAAAATTTCTGGAGTATTCCAAGAGTCCTCTCTTTTTGCGTCGATGTGTAATTAGGAGCTAACATTGCCCTCGTGTTGCTTCTAGTGCGACGTTAATAAAAAACTAAACTAAACTAAACTAGGAGCTAACATTCTTAAGAAATCGACTTGCTGGTCCCTCTGTGTTGCCTGGAAAGTAGTGTTAGATTCGGAGATATTAATTGTACTCACGAAACCCTCAACTAACGCTGATGCATTGCTTACAAACACATTCTTGGGAATAATCTGAGCTAATGCTTGCCCATTAGCAAACCATAGTTCACCTCTGCCATTACACAATATTATTATCCTAAGCTGGTATCATAATTTCTTTTCCCTGGGATAACACTTTTTTTCCTTGTAATATCACGTTGATATTTTGGTCTCCGTTGAAAATGGAAACAGGAATTTTGGTGACAGAATGAGATAATATTGTGGAATTGTTGACTTATGATGCTTCCAGAAAATTTCATCCAATGATGTCATGACAATAATTTGGTAATACTATAAATTCAAAGCGTTGAATTCGATCATTAATGTCAAGACGGATTACGAATTTTCCTAGTGCCTGATTATAAATTCCATCGGCAACATTTAGGGGGAACTTTTCTTTCGTCGGATTTTCGGTAGTATTTCAGAAGGAAGGCCATACAGAATATTTCTCCTCATCAATGGATTCAGTACAAAAAATATTCAAGCAAACTCAGATTTCATATTAAAAAAGCCAAGAAAATGTACTGGGATAAAATATGTAACAATGCTAGCAATCCAAGAATCTTTTTTAATATATTGAAAAAATTATCTACTCAAGTGAATCCTGAATCAACTACAAATATTCTTCAAGTTCACAATAGATTTATCACTCACCCGCAAATTCAATCCAACCTTTTTGCTGACTTTTTTCAATCCAACAATATTCTCCACGAACCAATTCCTTTAGATTTTCTCTCTAAAGATAATCTTCTTAATAAACCGTTCCATATATCTGAACTAAGTAAAGCAATTAAAACTTCCATAAATACTACCCCAGGCGCAGACCAGATCCCTGCTACTGTATTAAAAGGATTAAATCAGAGAGAAAAAAACTATTGTTCTCAAATATTTTCAACAATTATTTGATAACTCAAAAGTCCCACAATCATGGAAACATGTCATCATCCTTCCTATTCCCAAACCATACAAAGATAAAACTAAAATATCCTCTTACAGACCCATTGCTTTAACTTCGGTTTTCTCGGAAACGTTTGAAAGAATTTTATCCGGTCGCATTACTCATTATCTGGCAATTAATCAAAAGCTTAATCCTCAACATTATGGTTTTGTTCCTTTTAAGGACAGTAGAACCGCGACTTACCTTATTCATAAGGCAATAGTTGAGGCTAAATTAGGAAAGAATTATTTCGTGGGAATTAGCCTTGATATAAAAAGTGCTTATGATTCTGTATATATAGATGGCCTCCTTTACAAATGTCTACAAATAGGAATAACAGGAAAAATAGCTCTTTGGATTCATGAATTTCTCTCGAATAGATCTTTTCAAATTCGATGGAGGAACGTTCTCTCAATAGAAAAAAAATCTTTTTAAAGGTCTCCCCCAGGGCAGTGTTTTATCCCCAATTTTATTTACCATCTACATGTATGATTTTTTTTTGAAACTTTGGATTCTGGAGTGAAATGTTCTATTTATGCTGATGATATTTTTATTTATTGTTCCCATCACTCTCTTGATACCATATGTCGCAAACTACAAAATACCCTGGAAAGAATTACTCAGTGGTGCAATTATTGGAAACTAAATTTAAGTCATGAAAAAAGTACTATAGCAGAGCTTTCTAACAAAATAATTCATACTTTTCCTGGTGTGTTATTGGCTGGTTACCCTCTCCCATGCCAAACCTCTATCAAATATTTAGGAGTATATTTCTCCAAATGGAAACAAAATACTACCATCATGAACCAAATGAAAAATTAAGCTCTAAAAAAGATTAATGCCCTTAAAGGTATGGCCTACAAACATCATGGTCCGCGAGCTAATAATCTTATTCAGTTAATCAACAATAGCATATGCAGTTCCTTTTTCTACACTTGCCACATCATTAATAAATGGTCCGATTATCAACTAAAACCTTTCAATATTATTCAAACCAAAGCTCTCAGAATCGCTCTAGCTCTTCCTCAATGGACCCCTAATACCGTTCTTTTGAAATTGGCTGGACAAGAATTGCTCTCTGAAAAAATTAGACGGCTGGCTCAAAATTTTTTTATTGTTCAAATATCTAACGGGAAATATTCCCCTATGCATCTGAATAACCAGGGTTCAATAAATATAGCAATAATGGAAGATGACAAGAAATGTGTTGATCATATTCTTAGAAATTTGAATACCGATAGGGAAAAGATAATCTCAATCCCTAACCTTATCCATTTCACTGATATTCCTTGTTCAATTTATACGAATGAATTCTGCTTTCAAAACAAAAATCTGCCATTCCCTATAATTAATAGCTCCTTTAATGAATTACTAGAACATAGATTCCAAGATTTTTTCATAATTGCTACAGATGCATCTAAAAACCCAAACATTACTTCCATAGCAGGTGTAACACGAACTACTTCCTTTTCTTATAAAATTAATCCAATCAACTCCATCTTCACGGCTGAAGCGCTAGCGATTTGTCAAGCTCTGGATGAACTTACAGAAATGCATAATAAATTGCTCATTCTATCCGATAGCTATTCAGTTATTATCTTCATTACAAAATTTCTCTATCAAATCCCCTAAGGTGATTCATAGATTGGTCAATAAGATTCTTATTCTTTCTCATTATAATATGCAGTTGGTATTTCTTTGGATTCCGGGTCACTCAAAAATTTATTGGAATGAACAAGCTGACAAAATCGCAAGATCTGTAACGGAATTTGACGTAAATATCGACTGGATAGCTTCAGAAGACATCCATGCATACAATTACCATAACAGACTAGAAAAAACTAAAGGAAATTTTTACTGCAGCAAATACTTTGAAATTTTGGGGAACATTCCTACCTTTGATACTATCTCTAATTGGACAAATAGCAGAAGAGAGGAAATTCTAGGAATCCGATGTCTCAGCAAAATGATAATTACTCCTGGTCTGTTAAATAAATTTAATTTGCAGGATAATGCTCTGTGTTCTACCTGTAGTAGGATTAATGATCTGGATCACATTCTCTTAACTTGCGCAAATTATACCTCCCACAGAAACGAACTCGGAACTTTCTTCAAATAGATTCCTGCTGCATTATCACTTTCAGAAATCTTTTACAGAAAGCGGCATTAAATAAGAAGAACTTTAGAGGTTTTTTTTACAGAAAATGAAATTCTTTGACATTTATTAATTTGAAACTTTTTTCCAGATAGGGATAATGGCCCTTGTTGCCCTCCATCCCTTCTTCAATCAATCAATCAAATGCAGACCCTCTTTTAAATTGTAGTACATTGTAGCATTTGAAATCCCAGTAATTTATTTTCACTGTGTGATATTTTCAGTCTTTCTCTTTACGAACACGATATTTATAATTTGTGTTTCAAAATATCAAATTTTGCATGCTATGCGGTTTTGAAAAAGATTTTTTTTCATGGAAATTGAGTTAAAGGTAAAATTATTAACTGAGAGTAACACATAATAAATGTCAGGATTGACAATTCGGAAACATTTATTTAAAAAAAATTGATTGCCTTCTTGAGTAGAGTTTATATTGCATTCATTATGGAAAGAGACTTTTTAATGTTTGTTCCTATTTACTTGTGTGCTAACTGGGAGGCATTGAGAAATTTTGCATTTTCAGTAATTAAAACCAATATTTCATTTTTATTGAAGAAATATTTTTTGCATAACAATGCTTTTTGTAAAGCATTAGTATCAGAAGCATGATCCATGAAAAAGATTCCTGAATGTCAGTTCTACATGCTCGTGTACCGGTTCTGAAGGAACACAGGAAACATTTTAAAGCGTTTGCTCAATAATGTGTGAATTAAGATTCTAAAGTGGCATTTTTAATTTTGGTTAAACAGATAAAAGTTTCCCTTGAAATCATACGACTATCTACAAAATTATTTATTATTTGATGAGATTATGCAGTATTTGTCCTTAAATTTTAAAAAAGTAGAATCTCTGAAATAATTTCTCAAAGCAATGATTCAGAATATTAATTTCCATCAAATGTATTTCTTAATTTTGTATTTCTAAGCATAAACCATTTTTGATGTGCAGTGGGTTTGAAATGAAGTAAGTGATTTAATAAAAGAATCAAATAAACTAGTAAAAACTTTGAACAATAGGCTGCACACGTTGGAACATTTTAATATTTGCAAAAGCAAGAAAAATTAAAATTCCTGTGTGGACTTTTGTATTCTTTTTGATTTTTTATTTCTCCCTTTAGCTTCTTTTACTGTAAAGGAAGAACAGTATGTGTTGTAAAATTTAATTCCACCCAATTCTACATAATTAACCTTTCACTTCGATTTTATGGTGTCCGTGCCTTTTTCTGAAATCTGCAGTCAAATATCGCATATCATTTGTTTCATTAATGTGTATCCGTATTTTTTACGCTGTTTTCAAATTTCAATTTTGTTTTATCTTTCTTTCTTTATATATATATTGAATTGCTTATTAATCTCCTATTACACATTGGGAGGAAATTTTTTCTCAATTTTTAAAATTCAAAACATTGTATAAAGTTTGACTCGGGTCGTTTTACTGCATCCTTTACATGAATGAATGCAGTTTGGTGCATGAGCAATGTTATTTTGCTATGTTAAGGGTTTCGTTTGGCAGTATCGGATGTTTGTTTTACTTTTGTATATTCGTTGATAATGTTTCCATAACACAAACTTTGAAGGTGAATGCATGTCATCAAAGAAACTGTTGCAACTAATAATGCTGACAAATCTTGAAAATGGGAAAGCGGTGACATTGCCGATTCCAAACGAATTGAAAATGCTAGGCTTTTTTTTTTTATATCAACTCAAATATTGATGCAGTTTTAAAGCCGGTGTTTTGTTAATTACCCTTTCACTTTCCCAATTGTTTGTGTTCTCTTGAGAAATGAGAATTTAATGTGGAATGTGTTAAAAAATATTTTATGCGAGAAAAGGAGAGAATGAATCGAATCCCTGCCAGTCGTTGTAATGTGTCTTTCATCACAGATTTTTTTTTCTTTAACTTTGTGTATTATTTAAACACTCAATCTGAAAGTTTTCTGATAAATATCGAGTGATTAAACATGTTGTATAATGTGTCACATATATTTTTTTAAAATTTTACGTTAGAATTGTTCAAGTCGTGTTGCTTCTCAGTGCATCATCAACAAGAGAATCACTTCCATTTTTTCAAACATCTGGGTCTCAGTTACACCTTGTTTTGGCACAGTATATCCGTAACTGGCTTGCACACTGTTGAAAATCACCGTCACTCTCTGATCGAAACATGACTGTAACAGGATGGAAATATTTTGGATTATCATCATGATACACAGTTTCGGAGACAATTAATTTATTTTTCTAAAATATTATATAAATATAATTTTTTACTGTTAGTTAGGTACTTTTCTTAAAATTTTTTTTATTTCTCTATATATTTATTTAAATGCTGAATTTTCTGAAAATAGCTTAGTACTGAAGAGACAATCTTGAATACATTTCTGGTATCTAAAATTCTGAGCAAATTAAATTAACTTTGTTAAATGTAAAAATATAAGCTAAAGAATTTTTTTTTATTGTTTTTAAATATTTAAATATGAAAACCAAAAAATAAGAAAAAAGAACTTAATCATTTAGTTTCTTCTAAAATTTATTATAATTAATGAATCATTCAAAGCTATTTAGATGTGTTAAATTGCCTATTACGAAAAAATATTTCTACTAGCTTTGAATTATTCATTTCTTTTTTCAAACTAGTTTTTTGAGATTTTGGCAAATTCATGTTGTTCTCCCTAAGATGAATTTCAGTGTTGTGAGTTGGATACTTTTATGATAGTTATCATTCATTTATCTGTTTCACTATGGTTGTTGATTAGTTCTTTTTAATGAAATACTCCTTCGAATTGGTGATGCATGAAATAAAAAAAAAAAATTTAACGTTATTTCCTATCATTTGTTGCGAAAATAATCTTTAAAAATTCTAAACTCCCAGCCACTCATATTAAAATCTTTAAAAAGTGGCAATATTTGTAAAATCATTTACTGTTTTTTTTTTTTTTTTTACTTATTTTGTGGAATTAAGTTTTTCATATTCTATGCCAGGCGAATTATTCTAATATTATATTGAAACTTCCTGAATATTTTGTATGCATGAAATGCATCAGCAATCATATCCTTTTAGGCAGAAAATAGAGAAGTAGCAATATCAATTGGTCTTGTGTTATGAATAGTTTTTTTAAACTTTTTGCTCTTTTTTATTCTCTATTTTATCATTAGTTTGAAACTGTTTAAAAATATGAACTTTTTATAAATGATTTCTGTGATATTTTTTTAATTTTCAGTTAACATTTCTAATGGTATCCAAAAGAGCCCCTAGTTACATGTTAAATTTTTTTGTCTTGTAATGTTTTTCTCGCGATCAACCATTCTCTGAAACCTGTTTCCTGAAAAACAGTTCAAAATTTTCTTCTCAATTTAACTAAGAATATATAGAAACAGAATTTTTACTAGATTCACAGAATGTACTAGATTTTCTTTATTTTGATGATTCCTTTATTATAAAGTTGTTAAAGAATTTAATTTGTAATATTTATTCGCTAAACCTTTGTGCATGAAAATAATGATATTTTCTTCTTTTTTGTAGATCATCAAAATGCATGAGACACATCACATTGAACGAAGGATGTTTCCTAAGTGAGTTTCTAATGCATGTTTTATTTCGTTTTTTTCCTCCAGAATTTTCATTCTATATATGAAAAATGTAACTAAGATTTTAAATTGTAACGTATTGATTGCTTAACATATGCACAAAATTTATTACTAAAATTCATTTCAGTTCTAGTAAGTAATTCTCCTTCAAATAAGTTTCTACACATCATTATTTTACTTTTAAAATTATGGGATTAAAGTGTGTGTTATGAATACCCATAAAAAATTAAGATAATTAATGAAACAGAGAAAAGTTTTTATTTTTTAAATTCCTTCAAAATACGAGTCAAAAATAATTTCTATAGTTTCATGAAGACAAACAACATTTATGTTTTGTGCATAAATAAAAAAATAAATACATGTGTGTTAGTAGAATCATTTTGTACAATAATTTTACAGACATTTTAATGTGTTTTTTCACCACAGATCTTTTTCATTAACTTTGTGTGTTATTTAAACACTGTGTTTGATAATTTTCTAATAAATATTTAGTTTTTAAACATGTAGCATAATGTATCACATAATTTTTTATAAAATGTTATGTTAGAACTGTTCAAGTTTTGCATGGGCATTTGTCAATCATATAACCTTTCATTATTGATTATTAAACTCTCATTAACTAATTGTTTCAATGAAATCCATCTAGACAAAAATTAATATTTGTCAAACTTATGTCCTCAGCCTATTTGATATACTTGTGTTTGATACCAATGTTCATTTTTGAGAAAATTGAGAGAAAATCAAATTATATTTCTTAAATTCTCCAAATGAATCATGTTTTACAAGTTGTTAAATGTTGTATTTTTTATATTTAAATGCTGATTTGACTGAAACAACATGGTAATTTATCCTAATTAATAACTTTAAATAATTTATTAATTCTTTTAGAAACAGTTCCTTTGAGTGTTATTTGGATTGTCTTTTCTCTTTAAACTGATCTTCTGTGTTGTGTGTTGAATTTTTTTATTTTTGATTTTTGCCATTCATTTATCTCTCTAACCATTATAGTTGAGTAGTTCCTTTTAATGAAATACTCATTAAAACTGCTTAGACATGAAATGAAAATAATTACTGTTATTTTAAAGTATTTGTTGCAGAAATTAATATTCTTATCTTCCATTCTGTTTTTTTATAATTTTTATGTTTAAAAGCTGAGGAAAATGTAATTTAGAAGGAACTTGTACACTTTATTAGGACAAGTAACATGTATTTTTTGTTCTCATAGAAAGGAAAAATGTATAATATACTTTATGCATTTATTATACATGTATATGTAAGTTCTTTTCCCTTCACCCTTCAGTTGTTCAAAACTGATTTTGTAATTAACTATTTATGTGATTTAGACATCAATTTTGATATTACTTTTAATATGTAATGATTAAATTTGTAGTATGATCTGTAACATAAACAATCTATATTTCATATTGGAATATTTCCTGTTGTGGAAGGAAGATTTCAGTGATTCAAATCTTCATCATCCTTCATTAATCTTGTATTGACCAATTGCAGCAATGAAATTCATGGAGCAGGAAATTAAAATAACAACACTTTTTCAGCTAACAATTTTTCACTGATATACCTTTGAATTTGAGTGAGTTAAATTCCAGTACATTTAAAAGTACTTTCTGAAAAGCAGAAATAATTATCATTTCTAAAAATACTTATAAATGTTGGGTTTTTTTCTTTTTTTAGTATGTGTATAATTGTGTCAACTTGATTGGAAAAGAAGTCTAATAAGCAGCTGACTATCTTAAATGCCATTTTGGTACTTAAATTCAGAGACAATAAAATTATATTTCGAAAATGTTGTGTAAATATAATTTGTCATACTACTAGTTACGTGCAGTTTCTTTCTTTATTATTATTTTTTTTCTGTGTATATATTTAAATGCAGACTTGACAGAAAAAAACTTTATAATAAAAAGAATATATCTTCAGTGCTTTCATGGTACTAAATTCTGAGAAAAATAAATAATTTTTGTAAAATGCTGTAAAAAATTTAATTTTAAAAGTATTGGAAGACTGACTTTTTTAATTTTTGTATAACTAAATGTCCACTGGACGAAA
>BMAW01038533.1:83470-126173 GCA_019974015.1 Nephila pilipes | reverse complement strand
AATATGTATATATATATAGCTTTGAATCATGAAATACACACGAATATATATATATATAAAATTAAAAATATTAAAGAAACAAATTTAAAGCTTAAGCAAACTATTCTCTTAAAATTACAAAGCAAATTCAAGTAATATCTTAGATTACACGAAAAGGATTTAATTACAAAACTTAGCAAAAAGGGAAACAAAATACACAACAAAGCAATTGAGAAATTTATAAAATATCTGGATGTACCAGGTAAAAATAGCAAGTACATACCATTCAAAACATGAAATCATACAAATTAAAGCAAAAAAAAACAAGGAAAACAAAGCAGAAAAAATCAATATAGGTTCAAATGAAATTAAAACATACACTAATTTTTAAATTTGTGTTTGGTAAACTAGTTGGTTAAATAAATTTTACAAGACCAAAATTATAGGCAGAAAAATTTTATAAAGAAATGAGTTAATTCTCGGAATTCAAACAAAAGAAAGTGAAAAAAGACCGCATTGATATTAAAGAGAAGAAGTAAAAATATATAGAGAAAAGAAGAAATGTACCAAAACATTAACCAATGAAAACGAAAAAAAAAGATTATTTTAAAATTCATCACTCAGATTAAACATATTGAAAAACTGACAAAAAAATAATTACTCATTAACAACAAGACACGAATCTAATGTATACAGTAAAAGAATTTTTCGCTTAAGTTGTAACCAGAAATGTGGCAAATCCTTCCACCAGAGATAAAGAGTTTTAATACAGACGAATTTTAAGGACTTTAAAAATAATATCAAAACGGATTAAAAAAGAGAAAAGTAAAAATTTAAAAACAAAATAGCTAAAAGGAAAGGAGCAAAATTTAAAGAGAAAATATGAAAGAAAGATAAATAACTAAATTTTTGTACTATCATATTTTGAATTATTCTTATAAAATTCAAAGTAAATTGTGGTGGGCAGTAAATTTTCTCAAGCTTATCCAGGTCAATGCAAATATCCTGTCTCTTAGTCATAGGTTTAAAATTACGCAATATTTGGTTATTAATCGAATTTCTAAGAATATTCAGTCTTAATAATATAAGGATACTTTTACATTCCCAAGTGCCAAAAAATCCTTTCTGTGAAAGAAATTGCATGGATTTTTTCTACATTTTATTTTTAGAAGCATATCTAGATATTGAGATTAAGTTATATTAATATTTGTTTGAAAAAAATTTAATTATTCACCATTAGAAGATAAGAAAACTTTAACATTCTTCTTATTATTAATTTAAAAGAAAATAACATTATCAATATATTATTCTAAGCATCCTAACACTGTTCTTACAAAAAAAATTATTTTATCAAAATGTAGATAAATATTGAACAGACATTTACTTGTCGCAAATCTTGACTTTTTTATTGTTTAAAAAATAATAAAAAATGCATATATATATATGTAATGAAGATTAAATCCCCTGAAGATATTATCAGTATAGAATTAAAATCTACAAAATCTTGGAGCAAAACATCTTTGAAAAGAATTTATCTGCATTATTTGTTGAAATTTTAAGACAGTACATTTTGGGAAAAAATAATTGATTCGTTGAAAAGTATTTCGAGTTTTGTTCATGGAATTTAGCCGTCGAAGGGATTTGAATGTTCAGTAGTATGTGGTATTTAAAAAATATTTGTATAATGAAAGTAATACACATAATTTTTAGCATCTCAACAAAACTACATGAACAAGTAAAATTATTCTTATATTTAAGCCTACGTAATTAAACTCTAAGCGTGACTTGGTTAATTATAAATCGTTTCATACATTCAGAAAAAGACTTACACTATTCATGTATAATTAAAAATAAAAACACTTGTAGTTTTACTCCATTTTTAAAGTTAATTTTATTTTCATAAGAAAGAGTCTTTGTCTATATAAAAGGGTTACAACATTAAAAAATAACTTTATTTTTTTCAAAAACTTTGGATAAAATTGAACATCTGTGGTGGTAAAGAATAGGTTTAATTATTTCTCTCAGGAAATAACCTAGAAAATACATGAAAAATGTAGATGTAGATTCCTCTTTCTATACAGAATGCATTTCTTTCGGATAAAGTTCATTTTGCATATTAATTCACCTTTACGTACATATATTCATAAATTGCAGGTATTTATGTTCAAACCATTCACATTGAAGGTATGAAGCTGTGTAGAGTTAAATACTTGGAAGTAAAGTCTTATATGATATCCAGGTTTATCATAAAATTTTAAATATTATTGCAAAACTTCGAGACAAAACTCTCGGTACTGTTCTTTTTTAAATTATATTTTAAACGATTTTGTGTTGTTAGGAAGAATATTCGATGTGACAATACAAAAAAAAATCTTATCATTCATGTTGTACTTTTTTTATAAATTGTTTGATTTTAAGGTAATTTTTAGATCTTTTTCAACTGAAATGTCTCGTCTTTGTTCGGAATTGAGTGAATTTTGTGAAAATTCTGATTCCGTGGATTTGCGAATCACAAATGCTTTCCAAGCGAAAGGGAAAAAAAGAAGATTTGCAATACGTCGCTCTAGAAATGGGCATCGAGAATGTTTCAGAGATGACAATAATGGCATTAAGGAATGCTATTTTGAAATTGGAAGGGTATGAGGAAGGGTTTGTCAGAGAATTGCTCAATACGCGGATAGAACACAGAAAAGAACAAGAGGATGAAAGGAAACGCACGCAAGAAATGGAATTTGAAATCCAGAAATTAGGCTTAGAAAACGAAAGAATTAGAATAAGCGAAACAACTTATTCAGAAGTCATTTTTAAATCGAAAGTAGAGCTGTAAAACTTTCTCCTAAAATTAGATCCTAAGAACAGCGATATTAGCTTGTATCTGGTGTTATTTGAGAGACAAGCGAAAAGAGATGAAATCAAAAAGGAAAATTGGACTTCTCATTTGATCGGATTATTGCCATACGATGTTGCACACATCATCGCACGTGAAAACGAAGAAATCACGAACGATTCCGATAAGGTGAAAGAAATTCTCCTGAAAAGATTTAAGTTAACACCAGAGAAATTTAGGCAAATGTTTGTGAAGCATCAGAAAAAACAAGATATCACTTAGGGTGATTTCGCATACGAACTGACAAACTATTTTCACGAATGGATTCGAGGCTTACAATTTAACACTTTTGAAGATTTCTATGACCTGATGATTACTGACCAAATTAAAAGGAGAACTCCGCCAGAAATGTATGATCATTTTATTGACGAATGGACACATTTAAAAAAACCTGATCAAATTGCCTCAAAATTAGACGATTATGAAAATGTCAGCGCGAGTGTCCACAGAAGACCGTGAGAAAATTTCCGAAGAGGTTATTCAGCTTTTATCAAACAACCGCCAAGGGAAGAACAGAAAAATTTACCACAGTACGGAGATATATTCCACCTCATTCAAGAGAAAATACCAGAACTCCAAAGAAGGAAGAAATAAAAACATCAACGAAAGAATATTATATTTGTGGATTACAACACCTGGCGAAGAACTGTCCAAAAAGATACAAAGCGACGGGAGTGAATGGTTATATTGATAGACACACGCACGATGATCAGGCAGTAACCGCAGAAATTAGAACTGAGCTCCTTTTAGAAAGCATAAATGAGAAAGAATCAAGCGAACCTTAATTAGCTATGAGTGATCAATATACTGAAGTTGCTGTCAACGGTAAGAGTGCAATGGCTTTAATTGATTCGATTGATTGATCGATGATAACTGTGTTGAACTAGGATCTCATTTCGGATGAAAAGAACGAGGAAGGGAAAATAATATTAAAAAGCGCATTCGGAAAAAAATAGAAGCCTCTGGAGATATTTGTGAGGACTGGAATTCCAAATGTCATTGCCAGCGACATAGGTACTAATTTCACTTCAAAGTTAACTCAGGAATTCATGAAGCACTTAGACTGTACCCCACGATTTTCAGTTCTTGGATACGCAGCGTCGAATGGACTCGTGGAGAGATACAACAGAGTATTAATAAATTCATTTCACCACGTGATTAGGACTGATCCAAGTAATTGGGAGAAATATATCCCGTAGTTGCTTTTCGCAAACAGAGAAGTATCGAACTGCACAACGGGAGTTTCACCTTTCAAGTTGATGTATGGACGAGCAGCTAGAAGTCCTCTGAGTGTGTTAAAATCAAGCTGGTGTGGCGATATTGCCATTCCATTGAACATGGGAAAATCCGTAGTTGACAACTTACAGGAACAAAAGATCAATTTAGAGATGGTTGCTGAGCAGGAGTCATTAATTGCCTCCGGAAGACAAGAAGCTTATGCAAGATATTTCAATCTCAAAGCTCGTACCAAAAGTTTTGAAATGGGCAAAAAAGTATACTTATTGATACCTGATTCAACGAACAAGCTCTACGCGCAGTGGACCGGACCTAGAGAAATAGTTGGTTTGAATCCTCCTCACTATTATAAAGTTAAATTGAGTGATGGAAAAATCCGGCATTGTCATATGAATAAGATAAGGAGGTATTATCAAAGAATTAATGCAATCGGTGTGATATTCGAAGACGATGAAGACTTTGGTGAAGTTTTTCCCACTCCAACTTCTCTGAGGCCCGGAATGAAAGAGTTATTGGAGCATATTGATGTAAGCCATCTGGAAGATGAGGAAGAAACCTGCTAGAATTGTTAAGTGAGTACTAAAAACTGTTTACCGACAATGTAAACAGTGCTAAAGTTGATACTCATAAAATCAATTTAAAGCCAAACGTCGAACGGAAAAAACCGTTCATGTACAGGATCCCTGAAGCACTGAAGGGAAAAGTAGATCAACAAATCCAAGAATTATTAGAATCAGGATTAATCGAGGAAAGCAACGCTGAGATTGCATATCCGGTATTTTGTGTGAATAAGAAAGAGGGATCCATGAGATTGTGCATGGATTACCGGGCGCTGAACTGTGCAACGGTAACGGATGATTTCCCTATGGAAGACGCAACGGAATTGATCCAGTCGATTGGCAGAGCTAACGTAATAACTACTTTGGATCTTTTGAAGGGATATTGGGCAATCCCGTTGTCAGAAGAAAGCAAATATTTTACTTCTTTCAAAATTCATCGCCAAATGTTTATATTTAAAGTCATGAGTTTTGGGCTGAAAAATGCATCTGCTAGTTTTCAACGGGTAATGAATAAAGCACTTGCTCCTTACGCCCGTGCGTATATAGATGACATCGCCATATTTTCGAAAAATTTCAGTGAACATTTGCAGCATTTAAACATCATTTTATCGAAGTTGGAAGAATTAAACTTCACTGTGAACCTTAAGAAGTGTGATTTCGTGAAATCCCATATGAAATTTTTAGGACACGTTGTCGGTTCAGGAAGACATCAGCCTGATCCTGAAAAGGTGCGTTCAATAAGAAACTTATCATCTCTGACTAATAAGAAAGAGTTGTGTAGTGTTCTCGGTTTGTGCAATTACTTTCGCGAGTACATTCCCAAATACTCGGAGTTTGTGTATTCAATCTCTGAGTTAACGAAAAAGAGAGTCTCCGACAAAGTTCCATGGACTGATAAACATGAAGAAGTGTTCAAAAAATTAAAAGGTACGCTTGCCGATGCATGTGATGAATCGGCCGTACATCAATCATTCAGACACTTCATCAGTTGGCATTGCTGCATGTTTATCCCAAAGGTTGGATGAAAAGACTTTCCCAATATCTTATGCGAGTCAGAAATTGACAAAAGCCCAGCAAGCTTGGTCAACCATTGAGCGGGAAGCATTCGCGATTATGTGGAGCTTGAAAAATTTGAATCGTGGGTGTTCGGCACCAAAATTGAATTCTACACGGATCCTAATCCGCTTCCATTTTTAACAAAAAATGCACCGCAATCGTCTAGACTGCAAAGATGGGCATTCTCCCTGCAAAGATTTAACCTAACTGAAATATTGTTCGGGAGCTAAAATACCTCATGCAGATACGTTATCACGCTTAGTGTGAACATTATAAATTATTGCTGAACACAAGGATATATTTTTGATTTCTTTATATGTATGTCTGCGCTATTTATATGTTCTTACAATACTTTTGCATTTAGTATTTCTTACTAATTTGAATTATTTAATCATTTTGAAACCTTGAAATTTACATCAATTAATGTTTTATAATGTGTATGATTTTTGATGATTTGTAATGTGTAATAGTGTTCGCGTGCATGTGTTGCTTCTTTTCTTATAATTATTATAGTGCATTTAGTTTTAATAATTGTGAACTAATTTTGCATTGTGTGATTATTTTGAGTAATAATTTTAAGAGTTTAAGCTTCTGAGTTAAATTTGTAAGCAAATGTAACGTCAGAGCTTGGTGGTGAGATGTAGTGTTCCCCTCCCCTCCGAGCAATGGTTCAGAGCCTCCGCTACGCGGCGCTGGCAGTATCGCCTGCGAGAAGGGAGAAAAAAGTGAGTTTTGTGGATTCAGTTGAAGTTCTCAGTAGCAGGGGAGTAGTTGATTAGGCTCCCTAGGAGTGCTATGAGCCTATTTTATCTCTAAATAAAGTTTTGTTAAGTTTTAAAAGGCGTAACTCATTTCACTATATCTTTGAACCACAATCAAACATTACAATATTGAAAAAACTTTTTTCATTAACATTCTAAGCCGTATATATACATATTTCTAAACCTGGACCCTTATCTACAAAATAATATTACTTTTTATATAATTTGATTAATGTTGTACTTCAAAACTCTACGAGCACGAATATTGATTTTTATAATGTTGAAAAAGAATCTAATTTATATTTATTAATCACTTTTTTAAGATTTCAGTAAAGTACATTAAAATATGAGAACTTATTTTAAATATGTAGGTATAATACATGTTAAATGTATCACGTTTCTGCTACCTATATATTATATATATATAATATTACTATCTGTTCAACTTATTCATCAAATATCACTTCCATTAATATATAGCATACAGATGTTTCTTTTTGTAATTGTTATCCCACTATTTCTAGAATTATTTCGTGGTTTGATACTACGAGCACGCTTTTTGAGTTGCCTTATTTGATTTTTACTATATAAAAGGACTATAAGGTACTTTAAAGATTAGATTAAGAAAGATAAGATTTTACTATATTAAAGGACTATAAGATGAGATATGGTTGTGCTGCGCCGAAGAAAGGATATCTTATCTAGACGTTTGAAAAATGGGAAAAAAACATTTAAAAAATGTTCTGCGAAGGAGAGGGAAAAGTAGAAGAGAAACTCTAGTGCATTTCTCATGCGAAAAATAGAGAGGGAACTCTAGTGCATCTAGGGGAAGCGTTAATCATATTTACCAAAAATAGTAAACTCCATAGGTAAAGAAGAAGATCACTGAAGTACCCCAGTGTCTTGACTTCTGTACCTACCTAAAAAAGAGGTAAGGCCTTGAGGGAGGGAGAAGGTTTCGCCCATGCAGCATTATTAGTTTCAGGGGACTAATTTATTTTCCCTATGTATTTACTACAATTGTCTTTAATCACGGATGCTTCCAACTACGATCAAGGCCCGACCAGGCCTGTCGCTGAAACTAATAATGACGTGGCAAAAATGTACTTTTTCTTTCGTGCTCAAGATAACCACCGGTGTAAATCACGTACTTGACTATGAGAAGTACTCCAATTCGCTTCGGCATAGGATTGCGCGTCAGGTGCATACAACGCATGCACAGTGCCAAGCTGAAGTCCGGGAGGATTTACAGAAATGACCGACTCTCCACCAGATAGCCAAACACTACCAAGAGACTCACATTTTAGGACTGCTTTGAGAGAAAAAGAAACGGTTTTTAAGAAACCACGATGAAAGCTGTTCGCCACTCCTCCCGTCTTTCATACTCCCCACACTTTAACCAAACGGTGTACCCCTTGATAGAAGCTCAGAGTGATTTTAGATCCTGTAGAACAGGAGATGAGAATCGCAGATCAGCTTTAACACACTTTCATTTGTAAGCATGTTATAAGTTTAGAAAATAATCACATTTTTCTTAAAATAAAATATTTTCAAACAACTCATAATTCTGTTTTTATTTTTTGCCTTAAAATGATACTTATGAACTAAATGAGAAGATTTTTTTATAAGTTGTAAAACAATTGTACAAATTTGACATAAAAAACATACAACAAAAAACTCCCCAAAAACATATGACAATACCAAAAAAAATACAGGCGTGAGGATAAGGGGAAAGATAACACTAAGATACTTTAGCTTCGGAAGGCCCGTGCTCTTTTAAAGATAATGAAACTCCTGAGGATTTATGAAGGATGGACATTTCCCTAGATTTATGAATAATTTAATATTTAAGTAATTGCTATAAATGACATAGACTAAAGTTTTCAGAATAATTAAAAAGTATTATACACATTTCCATATAGAACAGTCGATAAGATCGAAGGCAGGTACTTAACAACTTCTTCCATTTTCTTAAATATAATATCAGTTTCCTCAAAGAAAATTTCTTTAGGCTTATTGAAGCTATTGAAAATATGTTCCTGGAGGGGAAAAGAAGAGAGGTGATAATTTAAAATAGCCTCAATTTTATCAATACAGGAAGCATCAAAGACGCCCGGGAGAGAAATTTCCTTCTTTTCAGTGCTGATAAATTTCCCGAATGCATTTTTAACGAATAATTTTTATCTCCTTTCGTACAATAGCAATAGACTTATTCCCTGGTGTCGTATTTAGTTTTAATTATTTCTGTTTTGTGTAGATCTTTTTGTTGATTAAAATTAACTTTAGCCACCTCTGTCTAATCGAAAGACAAGTTATTCTTATAGCGATAATTAGTTTTTCTTTTAGTGCGTTATAATTTTATTTCTATTAATCTTAAGGGAATCAATTCACCATTTAAACACAGGAAGGATCTATCGTTTACGAAAAGAGTTAAAAGCTGATGATGCACGCATTGAATAAGAAATGTAACACATTCTTGCAGCTCATAAATATAATCTAAGAATAATATCTAAATAACGTCTAATGGATTACATAATTCAGTGCTTGTAAAAAGGTTCAAAAAACCTATGACGACCATGTTTGAAATCAAAACCTATATAGCATAATAGAAATAATCAAATAGGGGTCATAAATGGATGGTTCCTGCAAAAATTAGTATTCGTGTGTTCAGATCTCTTATTTGGTGGGTTTTTTTCCGAAATTCATGTGATATCATGTTATAGATTCTAGAATACTTAATGACTTAAAAATTAAAATTTTCATTACTTAAGTGTTTTTATAGAATATAGCCCTTTGAATTATCTGGCGAGATCAATGTGGTTATTTCCACAGTTGTGAAAATTTCCATAAGGAAGAAATACTTCTCAAAAAAATAATAAAAACATAGCTTTCCCAAAAATCAATTGAAATCACCTAGGGGGAAACACGCTGTGCTAGTGTGAATATGAATACCTTTAAATTTATAAATATATTTTAAATTACTTAAAATATTTTGATTCGTATACCATAATTAATATTAGGTACTCGAGTTATTTTAATTGAATAATTTAATAAAAACTTGATTTAAGGTTTAATCCTACAATATATATCGCCTATATATATAAGAGATTATTTTATCAGCTTCATACTTCCTTTAAATGCCTTTTTCTACACTTTTTTCTGGATATTTCTAGACACGTATAAGTATATAATGTTTGATTATCATATTTATTTGAAGCTATGTTAGTGCAACTCAAGCTTAATAATTGTGAATATTAACACTTTATCATAAATTCCTCTATTTATACATCGTAAGAAAATATGAGGTGTAATTATACGTAGTGATAGTGGTTACAAAAATAAATTGTTATTTTCTTAAATGATTTATTTTTGGATTAGAATATACTGAGTCCAGATATATCACACGCCAATGACAAAAAGGAAATTAAAAAAATTTTCAAGAAACTTTAAAACATTATTTTTAGTATAAATCATCTTTTTACTGTAAAAATTCAAAGGAACAACCAAAGTAACTACATAAAACATGTGAGCTTCAAACACTCTGTCTCTCTCACTAGATGTTCATACATTTTTAAACATATCCCTCATTCGTCTATTGTCTGATTTAGCTATTTAAATGACTTTGCCAAAGTCTTCGTTGTCTATTATTACTTGATAATCAAGAATACTTACGGTCTGTTATAAAATCGAATCCATTATCTTAGCCATTCATTGTGCAATTAATACTGATTTTTTAACAGGATTATAAGGATCTGAAATTTATCACATTCATTATTTAACTTTCTTTATAAACAGTTTATATCATTTCCCGTATTATATTCATTTCAATGAAAACAAATTCATTTAGATATTATAAATGAGCTAATGATTTTCTAAAGTTTTCTATTGCACTGAAGAAGACACGATTTTATTAGCCTAAAAATATAATTTTCATAAAAAATTGAATTTGATTTTAATTTCGAAAATTGATTAGTGTCCACAGGATTGGCTTCGGGAAAAATAAGTTACTTACCACAAAAATTTTGTCATCTAATTAGATGTTTAATTACTTAGCTTGAAATCAAAGTACCAATATCTATATTGAACATACTATTTAAACGCTGATGATATTTAACCTAAAAAATGGTTATAACACGTTTTATATAACACACTCATGGTTGATTGGTTTGGTTTTATTAACGTCGCACTAGAAGCAACACGAGGGCTATATATACTGGCGACAAACCTCGTAATTCTGTACATTGGTCAAGTGATGAGGATGACACCTGAGGTGGCGCCCCTTCTCTAACTTCAACACTACGCCAGAGGGAGGACTTTAGGCACCAACAAATTTAGCATGCATCAAACCCGGTTACATGGCGGGACTTTTGTGGCATCAAGGTTTGAACACACAACTTAACGAAACCGCCGGCTGCGAATCCAATGTCTTAACCACAAGGCTACCACGGTCACCACTCAAGGTTGAATTTTAATACTTTTGATAAAATATACAATTCGATACAAATTATCAATTTATTAGTCTATCATTATCCAGTATTGAATGTAAAAGCTCTCATTTACCAGTCATTTTAATTTCGTAAACATAATGTTAATCCTACGGAATTTCTACCATCGTGCTCAAATCTTTAATATTTTACCTATATAAATGCAAAACACGCACCCAAAAGAGTAAAAAATAATGGAGATTTCTACGAAATTACATTTTCCCTTCGATTCTTGAAAATGTTTCAGAATAATTGTTAAATTCCGAGAAACCTACAAAGGAATCTTTAAAATACAGGCAAAATTATTTCTTAAAAATGTAACTCTGTCTATTCGCAGAATTTATCCTTATTTTCTTGCTGTTTCGGATGCCCTTTTTACATGCAATAAGAAAAAATAATAATAAAGATTTGAGATGGTTGTAGAAATTCCATATAGGATTAAAATTATGTCCATGAAATCAAAATGACTGGTAGACAAGAGGCTTAATTAGGGTACTAAATCCCCTCAACTATGAAACGCCTTTCAAAGATAATTAGATGCGTTAACATATACCACATTTCAATTAACTCAGATCAGAAAATTGGAAATGTTTCAAGATAGCGTAATATCTAAAATATCATTTATATTTTTATTTATGTTAGTATTGCTTATGAGCATATAGCTTTGTTCAAACAGAACCAAAAACAATGAAGTAAGTTGAAATGTTTACAAAAGATCAATAGCCGATGATAAGTGCAAGGGAAAGTGCTTCCTGATTTAATTTAGTTTTTATTAAAGTCACACTAAAAGCAACACGAGGGCTATTGGCGATGGTACTATTAATTTTGAGTCTCGGTCAAGTTACGATGACGACACCTGAGCTGGCATCCCCCTCTCCTAACTTCCACACCATGCTAGAGGGAGGATTTTGGGCCCTGACAGATATAACGTGCATCAGCCCCGGCTACATAGCAGGTCTTTAGTGGGCTGCTTCCTGAAATGCATGAATGCCGGTGAAATTCAAGTTCTAGAAAATGACTGCTGTTAACTCAAATTAGAGTCACAAAAACAGAACGATGAACCTTTTTGTGCGGGATATCTCCAACTGATGAACTCGACTGGACTGGCCATCTGGAGAAAAGGTAATCCATACAGGTCCAGGAAAGGAGATCACGCTGTATTGTAGGCGGAACGCGGTAAATGGATCGCAAGGCAAGGGAAAGGAAAAACTGCTTCTGGGGCTACTGCTGAGCTCTTTAGATACCTGCAAGGCTATAAATATCAAATTTGTAGTTGGGAACGATGAATATCATAATCGCAAGAACACGCATACAGAAATCAACCTCAATATCCCGGCTACCTCGATGTCAACTCGATGGCAAGGTTGGAATGAGCAACTGAATTTTACCACCTGATCATATAGTGAGAAAGTGAAAAGCGGCTTAAGAAAAATCACTATAATCGGCTGAAGTATGAAATATAATAAGATTTATAAAAATATGAATAAATATTACACATTTAAATTCCTTAACACTAAGATACATTCTGTTTCATTCAATTCTTCCATCAAAGTAAATTTTCTGCAGAAATTATTGCGATAAGTTGAAAATAATAATGAACCGTGTGTAATTTTATAGTAAAATAATTATTAAACCAACATATAACATAAATTAAAAATAAGTAAAAAATTTAATTTCATGAAGAATTTTCTACAAAGATTCCACTAAGCTGTTATTTTTTTTTTTTTTTTTTTTCTGAAATCTCTTTTTCTGAATTTTTCAAATCTACTATATATTCCAATATATACAAAGAAAACATAATCTTCGAAAAGCAAATACGTATAAACTAAAATTATCTTTGCATTTTACAAGGGAACAGTAGATAAAACAGTGTTAAAAAATGATTTTCTAAATATAACTAAGTCGTTATTTTCAAAATGCTGAAAGTGCAGTTTCGAAATGTATAACAAAATGAAAAATATGAATTTGCTTTTTATTTCAACGATTCTTACAAGAAACATCTTATTTTATCTTCCTTTCCCCCTATAAGTATACTTTTTTGTTAGAAGATTATATATTTCTATTGTAATAGCAATACTATGAAATTCAAACATTTTTTTTTTATTATATGCCAAAAAGTTTTTTCTTCCTTTTTCCGAAACGAAATTTTTGCGATTGGAATTCAATATAATACAAAAATGTACTTTCTTCAGTTAAATATGGGTAAGAAAACATGAGTGTTTCATTAATTTTTGTAATTTATAAAGTTGAATATTTATAATTGATGACCCAAAATTATTTTTCTCGAGACGAAAATTAGTCTAACGTGAATTAGACAAATTCATGAAAAAGCAAATTAATGTTCATTTATTAACAGTTTTTTAAATGAAATATATTCATCATTCATAGAGTTTTTTGAAAGAAAAGAAATACTTTTATTTAACTTTTGTTAAGTGTTAAATGATTTTCACCATAGGCGTTATGAAATGTGAAAACCATGAGAGTTACATCAATATGTAGTTTATCAAGTTGACATAAATAATTAATGATTGGAGACCATTTTTTTTCAAAGACAAAAATTTGTCAAAAAGTGTATCTTAGATAAATAATGGGTAACCAGATTTGCACTTATTGTTAATTGTTGTTTTTAATAAAAATTTTCAAAATTTACGTAATTTAAAAGAAGGATTGCTTTTATATTTTGGCCGCGGTAGCCTAGTGTTTATGGCAGTGACCTTGTGGATGGAGATTTTCATCGAGTTCGAAGGTTCGAGTTTTTGTGCCACTAAGGGCCCACCGGGTAGCCGGGCCTGTTGTTCATTAAATATGACATGGCTCAAATTCCTAGAATGGTATGGAAATTAGGAAAGAAGATGCCAGTTCGGGTGTGTCAGCCTCGTCACTTGACCCAGGTTTAAAATGGCATCGCTAAAACCCCTTGTGTTGCTTCTAGATCGATGTTAATAAAACAAACCAAACTTTAAATTTATTTTGCTAAATTAAGGTTTCCTCATTATTTTTTACGCATTACTTGTTTAAGCTTTTAACTTCATTGGGTCTCCTATGAAAATATTTATTGTTATTAAAAGTACTATAGTTACTAATGTGAATAAGTAAGAGTTGATACATTATTTTAGAAAAGTACATAAATTTTTTTGGAACAAATGCATTTTGAATATTAAGAAACTCAATATTCAACACTATTCACCTCAATATCTTACTAAGACATTTAAAAAATAATTTGTTAATGGGAAATATGTAAAAGTTTCATCTTTAATCTTATTTTAAAATGTTGAATCAAGTCATTGATCCCACAATTACAAATATGCCAGAGTCTGGATATTAAAAAAAATCCACAAGTATAAAATATGTATCTTAATATTTAATATCTTTTCCCAGCATCATCGTTTGAGATTTTGAAAATAATAAAGATGAATATATTGAACAGTTTTTCAAATTTTCCTAATCGAAGAATAATTTAATTTCAGTTAATGAAAAAAAAAAAACATGATTAATAAATTGTATAAGAAAATGCTCCAATTTAATTTATAACTGCAAAAAAAGTACAGAAAAAAATGAATATGTCTTCGTAAGACAGACTTAAAAAATAATTTCGAATCCAAGTTAATCTAGACATAGTAATGAAAATAGACAATTATATATATATACAGATACAAATAAAAAAAATTGCTTTACTTTGCTTTAATTCCGTATCATTCATTACAAATAAAGATTATTTTATATATCATTCAAAACATATTAGTTGATAGTAGATTAGGAAATAATTTCGATTAGAATTATAAATGAATTCATGAATAAAATTACAATTTCTTCATTGAAATTGCTACTGAACTACTCATGTGAAAGTAGTAAATAAGGTATTTCTATATTAAATAAATATTTCAAGTTAAATTCCTCTCATACTTTGCTAACTAAATGAATTCAGTATAATTAAAATATGAGTATTCATATGTTTTTATTGCTACTATAGTAACGTCTCAAATCTTAGACTGGAATACTCAACATAGAAACATTGTTTGTCTTTATCGTTAATGATCTTCTTATTACATAATTTTTTTAAAGAAGATGATGTAAAATATATATACCGTATATGGTTATATACTAAATATAATTTTCTTTCTAATGTTCTTAATTTTCTTTCTGTTCCTAATCAGGATTAAATTTTGAAATAAAAGCTCAAATAAATATGTTTGTTTAAGCATCATTAATTAAATTCTGAAGAAAGAGTTTGTATTAGGAAAAATAAATAGATTACAGTAATTATGCTTCATTTAATGATTAAATTGATTATTCAATGAATTCAACTATCTTTTCATTTTTAAATTAACTTTAAGAATCTTTAATTTGGAAGAGTGATTTGTATCATAGCGGCATCTAGTATTAAGACACTGAATCTCAAAACACTTCGGCAGAAGAATTAATAACATATACGTTTCGAATTTATAGTTAAAATAAAGCTAATTATATATATCTGAAAATAAAAAGAAAACGAGTTGCTTTAGTAGAATTGTTAAGGGATTCATGATTAGAGCTTAAAAATTTCAAGGTTGTTTGAAATTCATAGCTGAGAGTATTCCTGTGAATTTCAAAGAAATTTCGGCACATTCACAACGATTAATAAATCATAAAATACTCTTCGTTGTGCTATTAAATTAATATTCATCAAATATTTTCGTATATTTCATCATTTTTATAGAAATATCTGTTAATAATATTAAATGTCAATTCTCAGTATTTTTATATATTAATATTAGTATATCTGAAATTTTCAAATTTGTATGTTCTGAAAATAATAAGCTCTTGAATTTCAATACAATGTGTTAAAGAAAAGAGTTTATCATCTTCAGTTATGCACACCTTAATATTACTTCTAAGTTAAAAAAGGATGCAGTTTACTTTTTCTCACATTTTCTTTTACAAAATAATCATTATAACAGTTAACACTGTGTGCTATTTTAGTAAGAAAGCGTTTTGATGAAATTAACCACATTCCTTAAATATAATTATTTCTATATACTGAAAAATAAATTATTATAAATAATATATGTTGTTTATTTTTATCATCTCAACTTCGATTTGTAATATTAAATATTCTTTTAATTTTATCATTATAAGTACTAAAACCTAAATTGAATTTTTACTTTCTCTCTCTCTCTGTATATATATATATATATATATAAAATGCTCGAAATAACTATTTAAACAAGAACTATCACCTTTTTGAAAATTTGAATTCCTCCTCAAAATTTTATGGTTAAATCAGAACTTTTTAAAAATAAGAATTATTGAATGGTTTTTATTTTTCTATTTGATCCGAAATTTTCATAATACGTTTGATAACTAAATTTTGTCACTGATGTGTCAAAAAAGCTCTTAAAAAGTATCTCAAAACAGACAAAAAATATTAGTTGTTAAATAAGATTGTTTCTTTACGAATCGGGTGAAATAATTCTAATTCTTTAGGCCAGTAAAGTAGATTTTAAAAACATTGTTTTAAGAAATTATTATAAGCTTATCGTGTTTATAAGGTATATTAAATTATGCATGAAATATTTATATTTAATTTTCAAGTAAAATGTATAAGCACGCCTTAATGATATATTTCTGAGTTTGATTATTTACTTCAGCGTCATTAAAATGTACACTGTTATACGCCACAATTATTATGTACTATACTAATGAATTCTTCAAAAGTTCATAAGGAATACATTTCTGTTACTGAAGAAATATATATGGCTATCGCAGATCCCAAAATGTAATTGATAATTAAAACTTACTAGTTTCATAATGCTAGTATTTAATTAGTATGGAAAGTTTTTTTGAATCACGATTTTTATTTAAAATCTTTCAAACGAGGAACTACTCGCTAACTGGTAATAAATTATCTTATTATATCATAATGAGTTAGTTAACTGAAGTAAAAGATCTCTAAACTCACCATCCACTTGAGCAAATTGACAATCGAAAAGAAGAATCAGGCAATTGCACTAAAGACTTGTATTTCTTCCTTCCTAAGACGTGATCAAGGCCACTAGTTTACCCTTGGGACTTTGTGTGTGATGCTTTAAAAGCCTTTGAAAGAATGAAAAGTTTTCATCAGACTATTCGGTTTCGTTGTATTAAATGTTTCTTTTAGAAAATATATTACTTATCCTTAAACAGGAGTTATTTATTTCTCGTCAACTCAAAATGTATTGTAAGTGATATGGTTCATTGAAAGAATATTTTTTTTTTGTATTTTAAAAAATAGCAATCAGTTATTTATTTGAGTTAATTCCAATCCTTAGTATTCATTAAATTTTCAAGATTTTCTTGTCACTCAGATGATTGTTTTCCAAATTACAGAAACATATGAAAAATTATTTAAGTTTTGCACAGGTATATATATATATATTATACATGCATATATATATATAACATGTATATATATATATAAATGCATGTATAATGATTTCCTAGAGCAATTATTCCACAAGAACTTTAATTCTTACGCCAATTTTGACAAGACATTAAATACCCGCCTGACGGAATCCAAATTAAATCGTTTAACGTTAAAGTGTTGAAATATCCTGCTATACGACTTAACATCGCATGCAAACATAGCAATCAACATACAGCTTATAATCGCATTAACGTACGGCTTATAATCGCATGTTATTTTGGAAGCTTTTCAAGCATTGGATTTGTAAGAATAAAGCAGTTTTTCTGAGGACAGAGAGTGTCATTGAATTTCCGTTAGTTATTCCCTTAGTTTTTTTCCGATTACATTTAAGTGAAGTCCCACTTTAATGTTTGTGTGTAAAATATCATCGGGCGTCAGCAGATTTATTTATATGACAAATGCTAATTTTTTCATCCCAGCGCGAGTTAAAAGATATTTTTCTTCATGTCAACAAAATCTCAAAATTGTAAGTTGCAAAAAATCATAAAAGTTTCATACCTACTTTGTATATTATTATATATTTGCTATTATTATATGTTTGGAATCTGTTATCTTTATTTGAGAGAGACTATTACTGCAGAAAATATAGCATTTCAGAAAGCATGAGATTGCTCTACAAAATAATACTGGACTGGTAGGACTGACCTTGCCGACAGATTTCGCAACTGTGCTTGTCGAGAAATGACTCCTAATTGTCTAATTTAGCGATAGATCTAGATGCCTTTAGATTGATGAAGCCCCTATGGTAAATTAGAACAATCTTTGCATATATATGGGCCACTATGAATATCATTGAATGTATGTAGTATATTTGCTAATAGAAATTGTAATTACGTGATCTGCGATTGTGTGATCCATGAATTTACAGGCGTAACTCTCTTCTGATTACTACTTGTACATAAATTTATGAATTTTCCCTATTTAAATATGTGTTTAATGATTAATATGCAATGTATTTATCTGGTCATTAAGTGAAGTAGACAAGAGTTCCCCGACTAACTGTAAGTATTAGTGCTGATGTAAAGCTCGCATTTTTTCTCCAAGTTTTTTTTTTATCCAGACCAAGTAAATATATTCATGAATATGAACATATGTGTATAGTATAACTGATATTATAAATTTATTTCTATGTATATTATATTTAACATGATCTTTGTCTTCTAATGGTTAAAAAAAGCTCTTTAAATTTAAAGGTTCAAGACCCTGCTATTGGAGTGTATATGGACTTTTTGTAAGGAAGAATGATGGACTCATCATATGCCAAGTTGTTGCTACTAGTTATACTTTTGCTGATTATTAATACTGATTAAACCAGCTGATAAAGGAAGACTATAAATCTAAGCCGAAGAGAGAATCTTTAAATCCTTATCAAATGAAAGAATAACACTATAGAGAAGAATGAGAAGAAAATAAAATCAAAAGACATTCATGATTAATAAATTTTCCTACAAAATCATGGACTTATAATTAATTATTAGAGCATGCTTCTTGTTTTTTTGTGATCTCAAGATAGCGTTCTGAAACTTATCATCCAAATAGGGTATATTTTCCTACGTCAGTACATGTTTGTTTTTACACTTCAACTATGAATACCTACAGTTTGCAATTTATGAAATCCAGGTTAACTAAAAAGTTAATAAATTCTCATGCGTTTGACCAGTATGGAAAAAATGAGTTTAAACTATATTTATTGATATCAACTCAGTATTGTAGAACTTTTAGATATCATCATTACAGTAATTAAAATTGGTTCTTATGAAGTAAGGCAGTTTTATTACTGATTTCGCTATTCCGATATTCCAAAATATATCTTGATTTCGCGAAGGGTCTTTGTCTTTGAATCTACGTTTCATTTATGGGAAGGAGTTCTAAAGTTAGGATATTTAAAATTTTCTCCCAATTTACTTATTTTTTTACTTCGAGTTGTTTATAATAAAATCCCTTCCCAATAAAATGAAATGTTACTTACACAGATTAGACTGAAGCTAAGAAGTGTAATGAATAGATTTGTGGTAATGTATACATAAGCAAAAAAATTAAATTTTAGAATTGGTAATCAGAAGATGGTGGATGATACAAATTGTTGAGTAACAAATAGAATATCGGTAGCAGACTGACTTTGATTACAGATTCTTTTCGGTGGAAATCAGATTTCCCACTCGAACCTTAGCCTAAGTAATAATACTTACTCGAAAGAGAATAACTGCGATTATTATTGCAAACTATTATTCAGACGCTTTGAATATATATAAATTCTGGGAAGAGTAATACTACGTGAATCTACACTACTTGAAGAATAATAATAACTGTGTTGCTATTGATTTAACGTTTCTTCATTTAGTTATCTGTAATAATAAAATGAATCATTATCATAAAATGAACTATGACCACAGTAGGAAATGAAAGGAAGGCTACAAAATAATATTAAATTTTATGTCATTTACACAAGAATTAGTAAAACAGGACATAAAGGGGTTGCAATTTTTATTGACTAGTCTTTCTCTAACATAAAAATGTTTTTGTGTTTTCAGCTTCATACTTCTTATAAGATGAGTTTTAAGACGTAAATTTATAAATATTTTCTGTTGTGATTTTTTTTTATCAATTCATTAATAAAATTATAATAAAAGATTTTCAAAACGTATAATTTTCACTTAGAAGAAACAAAATGTCCTGAAAATCTTCTTAGATACGAGTTAAAGACTTCCCTATTACTATAGCAGAATGTCTTTAAATCAAGGAATAAAGTCTGCACTACAAATGACATAACCTCAGATAACAGTTATACAGTGTATGAAAAGCTTTAGCTATAGCTATATAGAACAGGACGTCATATTAAGTATGATGTCACGTTGCAGGAATTTATTTTTTTCTATCGAATCTTCTCTTTTTTCAGTGAGTTCACATTCATTTCTTGAAGTATGCGCTAATGTATAACAATTTGAGATAAATGGTAAGTTTCCGTGTTTCTATCACTCAAAGCAGTGAAACGAGAGATTAAAAGAGGATCGAGTCACAAAATTAGAGCGATTAAAATAGATATTAAGGCTGAGATTAATAAGGTTGAGCTTAGGCAATTGTCAGAAATAAAAGAATAAAATAAATAGTAGCTCACACTAAAAGTGATTACTGAATCTGGACTCAGGTTTTGACATAGATTTAATGGTAGTTTCAAACTAAAGTTTTTTTTTAGTTTTACTTAGCTCTCTTATGTTTGCATTAAGGGAAAATTACGTTTTACGACTTCACACCAGATGACAGGTTTCAATGTGTTTCTTTAACCAGAAAACAAGAAGAAAAACATTTGAACTTTTAGTCTGGATTTTATGAGTTTCCTTCATGTGTGACTTATTCGAACTTTAAACTAAAACGTCGTACCATTATTCTGAAACATATTTTACTCTAAATGTTGATTAAAAATACTTTAAAACCATTTATAAACTTTTTCAATAAAGAATGGGTCTACTAAGCTCAGCACCTTCCTCGAGACATAAGGATTTTAAACGCTAGATTCATGGCACATGATGTTTTGAATGTAACAGTGAACTAAAGTTGAAATGTTTCCAAAACCAGCAATGAATAATGGCGGGAGCTATTGCATGTTAAACAAGGCTTGCTGCGAAGGAGATTACGTGGCATAAAAAGAATTAGAGCATTAAATCAGATATCTAAAGCCTATTCCTGATCACTTTGCACAGGTTAAAAATTTCAAAACCTATATATTTCCTTCTGCATTTATTTTGTATTAATTAGGATAATCCTACCGATTAAATAAGGAAATCAATAAGCTCGTAAGAACAGTATGTTCAAAGAATTTAACACTTCAATTTCAAATACATTGTTCTTTTATTTATGAAGCAGTTAAGTTCTTTATATTCATACTAGCATAAACTACGTAGAACTATTAAATTAGATTGGTTCTCTCGAATTCTATTTGATTACTTGTCAAACCCTTGGAGCTCTTATATGAAAAGGAAACTGTGTAAACTTCCCAGGGGATTTTACTACCTTTCCCTGTGATTTCTTTTGTAACGTGATGCAATTCTTTTCCATCGTAGATATAAATAAATAGAGATTATAGTAGATAATCTGTTATTCTTTGAAATCATTATGTGAAAAAAAGAAAATAATAAATTCCCTTCCTCTTTGGAAATGTCTTACGACCATATTTTAAGAGAAATACATACAAAACTGCCCATAGATAAGTATCTGCAGTTATGTTTTATGGAATTGAGTAAATCAATCTGCTCCGTAAATCCTCCGGGAAGGCTGATTTATTCTCTTAATGGTTTTCTTTTTCTATTGCGAAGCATTGTTTAT
This sequence comes from Nephila pilipes, assembly GCA_019974015.1. Lineage (NCBI taxonomy): Eukaryota > Metazoa > Arthropoda > Arachnida > Araneae > Nephilidae > Nephila > Nephila pilipes. The sequence goes on along the minus strand of BMAW01038533.1, from coordinate 104,448 downwards.
TGTCCAAAGAGGAAAATATTTTGTTACTAAAGTATTTACTTTTTTAAAAAAATATGTCATGCACTTACGTAGTATAATTTATATATTGTTTTTTTTTTTTTTTTTTAAAGAATTTTATCATATTAAGCTACAAACATCAAAGTAATTATGAATTTATACCATGCATTGATAGCTATTTTGTTGCAATTTTTTTTTCATATTCATATAAAAACTTATTCTGAACTGAGGTAAAAAAATAACCCTTATATTCTAATATTTTTTAAATAACTTGAAATGTAACATCAGAAATTTCTTATTTCAGCTATTTAAATAATTTCATTTTATTCAATAGCTGAACAAGCAATTATTTTTTTTCAGTATATTCTATTATCACTTAACAAAGCAGTATTCTGGAAAGTAAATTTTAAATAACATAAATCATTTTATAAAATAAAGACCATTATTTATATAACGTAAAGAAGATAACAATTATATAACTAATTCCTTGTATCGATAAGATGTATATTACTACAGATAATTTTACGTTATATCAACAAATATTTGCTTTATTTATTACAATTTTAGTTTTAAATGGTTTTCTTATGATTCATTTTGGCTTACAGTATACGTACACCTTTGGAGAAAATGTTTGAAAAGCATTGATATTTGCTATCAAAATATTTTTATTGCTAAAATATAACCTAAAACTATGGAAAACACATTTAAAAATCTGCTTTTAATTCAAATAAAATTTTGGAGTGAAAAACATGGGGAAAATAGTATATAAATTGATTATCAGAATAACGCTCATAAGTCAAAAGTAAACAAAAATATCATTATTCTGTCAATTTTATTTTATTTGTCAAAACAGTTTTTGAGACAGGTACTACTCTCATAATGAAAATCATATTATTAGAATTTTTACTGAGTTTCTAGTCAAATAACAGTAAACAAAATTACACCAATACATGATTTACACATTTGTTTCTAAAAACGAATTTTGTTACTAATTACTTTGTTACTAATTTTCCAACCATGACAATAGTAGGGGTTCTTAAAAACTGTATAAGGAAGATACTTGCAAAGTTTTAATTAATTTATTCATAACTTTTTCTGATATCTATATTGTCATATGTGAATATGTCGAGAAAACTAATTTTGAGAAAAATAAAAAAAATAAAAAAACTTTCAAATGCAATTAAAATTAGCAAAAGATTAAAATTCAAATCCCTGTAACTTTTTTCAAAATAAAATATAAGCAAAATTCAAACACTATTAGAAAGAAAAAATGTTTAAATTTTAAACTGACATTAAAATTGGAAAATTGAAATTTTTGAAAAAAAAATGATGTTTTAAAGGTGTATGAATACTTTAAAGCAGATATGTTTCTAAGACAATATTATATCATATGCTAATTCGTGTAACTCGTTTCTGCGATAACAATGGGCAACAACTACTGCAAATCCTCAACGAACATTTATACCTACACACGCATTAACTTACAAAAACGCTCATACTGACAAGCACACACATACGGATGAGAGACGAAAAATCTGGCTTAAAAATAAATTAATCTAGCAATTAATCTATCTTGTTATTTTAATGACATTGCGAATTAATTTTGTTTTCTCTCTTTTTGATCCTCTACCTCATTATGCAATGCTTTTGAACCCTCTTTATGATTAATAAATGCAATTAATTCATAACTCGTATAGTACTAGATACTAATTAATATGAGAATTTAATGAATTTTTCTACTTTTTAGCCATCAAAATAATTATTGATTTCATTGCTTCATAATAAGATGAAGATATTTTAAACATGATCTTTTTTTCAGTTATAATCATGAGTAAGAATTTTTCTCTTATGTAACGTAACGAGATAAAAATATTTAATATGCTCTGGAATAATTGTGGACACTTTTCTTTCATTTTCTTATGAGCTAAATTTCAACCCTTTGATGGTTATGAACGAGTCCAGTTCGTATCCGAATATCGCACTATTCATTATACAAATGTGTGCAGACGAGTTCAGCTCGTCCAAAGTTATTTTGGCCCAAATGGTTGGTGCTGAGCTCTGTTCACATAGTGAAACTTTTCCCGAAAGCGTGCTGACGAGCTTAGTCCCTCAGAGCTTATTAGCCTTCGTTGTTTATATTTCACATGATGACTACTGACAAAATTGAGTTGGTTTGATAGTATACAGATGGCAATAAGGGTATCGTAAAATGTATTGTATAATAACTGAGTTGCTACCAATCAAATTTTTTTTATCTAGTTTCTTGCGTAATTTGGCGGGATTCCGTAATTGGAATTATTCAAAAGCGAACACCAGATAATTCAGATGATAAATAAATATTAGGCAGATATATGTATGATGAATAATTCCATGCTTTGAAGTGTATCTCACATAAAAAGAGATTCATGTAAATATCACAAATAAATTTTTCATAAAGTTTTAAATTGCATGTATTTATTTATGTATTTTAATTTAATATTTTACAAACTAATATTTGTAATATACATTATTTTCTGAATTGTGTAAAAAGGACTAATTACAATTGTTGTCAATATTTCTTTAATATACAGCAAAAAATTTATTTAAGGACTTTCTTTTAAAAGCAAGTGAGCTATATGTATCACTATCAGGAAAATGGTAACGTTCTTAGAAACTATTCGGGGAAAACAGCAACTAATTTCAGTGACTCTTTCATGGTGGCTCGTACTATAAAAAAGAATAAAAACCGTTGATTCTTCTAAACGCTTGATTTTAATTTCATTTCATTATGTCCACAGTGTTTTCAGACTGAATAAAAATAAACTATCAGCTATGTTACTTTTCACTTTTTCATATATTTTCGCCATCGTTTCTCTACATGGCTATATCAAGTCAGCATATCTGTTAAGTATGAGTATTGTTTACAAATAAGAAAACATATTGCGTCTTTACTAGAATTAGAAACCAGCTTTCTATTTATCACTTTTTCATAACCTGTAAGCATTTCTTTAAAATCTTTAAAATCGTTATAAAATTTGTAAGTACTGTTTAATCATACGAATAAAAATTTTAAAGTGAAAGCATATAATTTACGCATAAAAACTCAATGTTAATAAAAGAACAGTAATAAATAGTTGGAACGCAAGTAATGATAAGGAAGCGAAATTATATATATATATATATATATATATATATACTGAAAATTTATGAAAGAATAATATCAAATATTTAAAAAGACAAAAATCCAGAAAGAAATGTAAAAATGAAAGAAAAATAAATGAAATATGGAACCCAGCAAGTCAAAAAGCAATATCGGGCTGAGGCTGACATACATATATATATATAGTTAAGTAGCAGCAGTCATATGTTTCATGGAATAAAGGAAATCAGTAGGTCCCATAAATCGACAGGAAATTGTGGCTACATTAAAATCTCTTTTCTAAAGATTAAGTTTTGTTCATTGCCTGATCGAATAAAAAGTGTTTTTTTTTCCTATTTTATTTTTTTAATTTATTTAAAAAATATTATAAGAATTAATTACATGCATAAAATACTTCACGTATTAAATAACATATATAATCGAAAATAAAATATTATTTAAATAATATAAATATTAGGAACTATTACTTATGTATACTTATTCCTTTATATTATTCTATCATTTATAGATTTGAGTTTCAGGAAACTGATCTATCTTTCCTGTAAATCCATGGGAAAAAAATGTCGGTTTAGGAGTTTTCATCCTTACGGGTAGCATTTTTCTGATTATTTTATGTATTATTATATTCATATATATCAAATTTCAATTCTGTAAATTATCCTAATTTTGAGTTAGAATATTTCTAAACATATTAGGGAATAAATATTAAAAGAATCCTGTGCTCAGTAACTTGTCAAGTTTCTACGTATAGTCTTATTACCACGATTTTCTCGTTTACAATAATGAAATAATTCAATTATAATGATTGATTTAACAAGCTATTTTTGATTTTAGTATTTTTTATGTCATTTTAAAATATAATATATTCTAGAGAGAAACGCATTTTTACGAGACGTGTATTAATTCCGTTTATTAATTACTTAAGCGGAATTTCATGTAGGAACAAGATGGATATGTATACATTTGATTTTTTGCCACTTTGAGGAGGAAATATTTCCGTATTTTTAAATCGTGACTTAATATAACTAAACTTTATTTTACTTGAATTATAGGATAATTTATTTTACGCCATTTTTTTTGTTTAATTATTAGTTGCATCATTTAATCTAAGCGTCACGAAAGAATGCATATTAAGCAGCACATAAAAACTGCTAAGCTATTTTCGAACGATGTGTTAATATGTTAATCGAATGAAAAATGCCATGTCTTAATTCTTTTTATTATTGATATCATTTTTATACAATTCTGCATTTTTTGGGTTTAAATAAAATGATAATAATAAAGTAGTTAATATTATTAGTGTTATTTATGAGTAAATAATTATACGTTCAAATCACAAGATCTTAGTAATGTAATCTAATCTGTTTGATTTTGATTTGCATCATCTTAAAATTTATGTAGCATGTAGTGGCAGCTTATATCAATTATACGAAATGTGCCGTAAGATCATCCAGTATGGATTTAATTATTATATTTTTCTCTTGAAATTAAATAAGTGCTAGTGCATTCAATTTATCATCATTGCAATATCTGCTTACTGCAAATCAGTGTTAAATAAATGATACAATTAGAGAGAAAGTATAAAATTAATCTTCCAGCGGGCGAGCGTATATGAAAGATACACCATACAGCAATGTTGTTTCATATCTTTGTACCAGATAATACTACGAGCTCCTTCCATTAACTATTCATCTCGCCCCTTTTAACATACTTTCAATCATTGTTTTGGTTTCGAGGCGATAACAGGATTCTACAAACCTGCGTTTTGTATAAAATACAAAACGCAGGTTTGTAGAATCCTATTATCGCCTGATATTGCACGTATCTCTAAAAGAGATACGTGCGACTATTCAGGTAAGTTTTTGTTATATCTGATTTTCTTTGCTGTTATTAAATATCTTTATTGTTTTAGATATAAACAATATGATTTGATATAATTTTTGTGTTTAATAGCTATTATAAATGGAATAGTAACACTGTATTTGTCACATACGAGCGAGTCAAAGATTTAACAAATAATTTGGATATATGGTAATGTCTTATTACTGATCCCATAACCGAAAGCATAGTTAAAGAGACTAATAAGTATATTTGTTCCGTGAAGACTAATTGCTTTCTTTCAAGTGATGCCTGAGATACGGATGGAGCAGAAATAGAAGCACTTTAGGGCTTGCTTTTTTTGCCGTTGTTTACCATTGAAATATTATTCTTGAAGAATTGTGGAGATTTGACCGAATTCAATGAAATGACTATGAAACTGATTTTTCTACCTTTTTTCTAATTTGAAATATTTTTTTAATTGCATATTTTCTTTAATCTTTTATGTAAAAAAAAGTGTAAATTCTTCAGTCGAAATACCACCAATTTCATTTATTTTCTTTTCATGCAATTTTTATAACATTTGGTCTTTTTATAATGCTTATATATTTTATTTTTACATCGTTTCCTATTATCCTTAAAAATATCAATTAATAAAAATGTCACTCATTGATCCTTAACAAATTAAAACCAAACTTTACCATTTATACTCTGCATATAAATAATTATTATCTGCATATAAAATTTTACCATATATACTAGCAGCGTATCTAAGAAATGCGCATGATCTTTCACTTTAATATAGGGAGCGCAGCCACCCTCTATAAGGTTAATAAATGTTATATAATTAAATGTAACTATTATATGAAAACAATAACACGTTATATTAAATTTTAATATTACACTGATCTTGTACAGTATAAATACAAGAAAATATATTAGAAAACTAAAAAAAATGAACTAACAAATATAAAGTCAAAATAAAATAAGTGTATAGATCTTACTCAAATGAATTTAAATATCGCTCAAACTCACAAACATTACACACACATATATATACAGATGGAGGACAAATAATACAAACAGATGTGAAATAATAGAAAATTTTTATTATTATGGTGTTGGACTATCTTTTTACTGAAGTACAGATTTAATGAGACGTGGGATATATGCATAAATGTCATGGACAATATTTAAAGGAATATTAAGCCATTCTCCTGCAAAAAGGTCTCTAATTCCGAAAGGCTGGATGGAGGTGGAAATCGGGAACGAAGTTTGCAGTCCAAATATTCCCATAAATGTTCAGTAATATTCAAGTCCGAAGATTAAGGGGGTCAGGCAAGATGTTCAACTTAATCGTCATACTCTTCGAACCATACTTGAACACACCTAGCAGTGTGGATAGGGGCGTTGTTGTGTTGAAAAAGTGGTCGCTCTTCAAGGAATACGGTCGGGACAAAAGAATGGACATGATCCCTTAGAATCCTGAGATAGTGATTGGATTTGATTCTCCCATGCAGAATAACAAGTGGTCCTAGACCTCGCTAAGATATCGCGCCCTATACCATAATGGAGCCCCCCCCACCTCACCATGCTTTTCAGTCGTCAAGAGGCATTCAGGATTATACGCTTCTCTGGGTGTTCTCTAGACATAAACGCATCCGGTTGTCTGAAATAGGGTGAATGACGATTCATCTGACCATATTACCTGTTGCCAATGCTGTGGAGACAGCCTTTGTGGTCTCTGCACCACTGGCGTCGCTTAAAAGCATTAGTAGCTGTCACCAAGGGTTAACGAATTGCCACTGTGCCATAAATGTTCACAGCATGAAGTTCCCTTTTGACAGATTTTGTTGAAAAAGGTCAAGGAGATGACTGTTCATTTGGAATGTTATCTCAGATAAAGATTTATTGTGCTTTTGGGCTATTATGCGCTTCAAGACCCGTCTATCCCTATCAGCAAGCTTTGACTTTCGTCCACTGTTGTGCTTTGAAAACGTCGTCTTACCCTCTTTCGTGTACGCTGTCATAACGGCTGATACCGTACTTCTTGTAAACTCCAAAAGGTTTGCTGCTTCCGTAACCGATTCTCCATTTAAACGCGCTGAAACAATCATTCCTCTTGTTTCTCTGACAGGTTTGACATTTCAATTTATCACAGACAGTTCGATAGACGCATGCAACGCAGGTGACTGCTGTTGAGAGACTGATACCTTTCTCTTCACGCTCATTAGGTGGCAGAATTCTGTTGCAGGTGGCGCGACTGTACTGCAGGTGTGAAATACGTCATACGTTTTCACAGGTGTTCGTATTATTTTATCCTCCATCTGTGTATAAAAACATATATATATATATGTGTGTGTTTGTGTGTATGTGTGTGTGTGTGTTTGTGTGTGTGTGTTTGTGTGTGTGTTTGTGTGTAATGACTTATTAGTACATTTGTTCTAGAGAACTTAACCTTCAATACCATAAATCTAAAGCAATCTCAGACATTTCATTACTTCTAAAGTGAATGATGTATTTTCCTCAAAATGATGTGTAAAAAATAGCAACAACTGTCCAAAATTGTCACGAAATATGCATGAAGAATACAATACACCTTATTTGTACGATGTGGTCGAGCTCCCTTATGCATGAATCATTCGATGCTCGGATGATCCTCCAACACTAACTGTGTGGCAAAAAATTGCTTCAAAATTGTGACTTGCCTTTTAATAGATATCGATTCTGGCGTGAACAAAGGTTCGAATATGCCTCTTCTTCATACCACAGACCAAGCAGTAACTTTGGGAGAAAACAGTAGATTTCGTTCACACAAATGGATAGTTTCGAAACATCGAAACTCCTGTTTTGTATATTTACGAATACATTCAAATGGAAATGCGTTTCATCTATGAACCAGATACAGCCAACATCAAATACTTCAATATCGAGCATTGTAAGTATCTGCCTCGTAAATTCAATCCTTTGTCGCACAGATTTTATGGGCTTGATGACTTTGCATTTTAAATGGTAACATATGTATGCGGTTTTTCAATATTTTATCCCTACTAGAATGCTTTCAATCAGTCATAAATACAATACTAAGAATGGATTTCCTTCGATTTTGCTGAACAATTTCGAAAATTGTGGCAACATTTTAAAGTGTAACTGCAGTTAACAATTACCAACATTTTCTACTCTATTATCAACCACACTGTCTGTTCGTTCGAATTTATTGAACAGCTTACAAATGATTTTTGCATCGGATCATATGGAACATTAAACCGGTTTAGAAAACTGCTCCACATTGCCATTGGATTTCGTTCCAACCTGTGATATTGCAGTACCAGAAAAACACGTTCTTCCATGGAATACACGATTTTTATCTATACTCCTAGCACTATTCAGCAGTCGAACTGATCTCTCTGTCTTCGGAGTACAAACTATTTCGAACCTTCTGAAAAAATTTCTTACAGTTCACATAGTCAAGATACCATTTGTTGCATACTTCTGCGGATCTTCGGTTTTGGGATTCGTAATTTTAAATTCAGTTTCTTATTCACTGGACACCTTGTGTTATATATATATATATATATATATATATATATATATATATATATATATATATATATGGGAGTCTTTTGATTGTAATTTAAAGTTTACAAAATAATTTATTAGTTTCTATATTGACTGTGCAATTTTTGTTTATCCTATTATTTTTCGAAAGAAATTAAAAATATAAGAATTATAAATTGGACTAAAGTTATTATTTATTTTTTGAGATCTTATTTTTTTTCCTCTTTATTATTATTTTTATTAAATTTTTAAAACAATTCTATTTTTTATTTTTTTTATTTTTCGGTTCCATTCCTCCTCTCTCCATATTTCTTCTACATTATTTGCGATCTATTTATTCTGACTTCCCTTATTTTTAATTTTTCATAAGTTCATTTTTGGTAGTTTAATTATGTTAAAATATTGTTTTTATTCAATAATTTTTCAAAAAGGTTTTTGCAAGTAATTTTAAGCAATTAACATTATGGTTTGTTTATTTCTGAATTTGTTTGGTTTCATTTAAATGAATCAATGAGAATCATTCATTTCACGATGAAGTTTTTCATTGAGTAAAGAAGGTACTGTATTCGCGTATTGGAGTAAAATTGTGTAGAATTTACTATTTTTATAAATGTTCTATTTTTGTCTTGCTTACCTTATTTTTTAATACAATTTGTTCAAATTTTTTGGAATAAGTAATTATTTTTTTTTTCTACTGGTGATTTTGTTCAGTTTAAAAATGGTTCAACATTGTATAATAATGATGATGTGCCGATGATAAATATTTTATAATTAATTATGCTTTAGTTTGCTTATTCTAAATATTAATTATAGATTTAATTAATATCATTTCGACAATTAATCCCAAAATTAAATAAATTTAGTTAACTTTTTTATTTTGTGTACTATATCTTGAGATTTATTCAAGAGTAAATTTTAGTATTTTGTATTCTAATTAAATATTTTTTCATGTGCTTACCTTCTTTCTTTTTTTCCTTCTTTAATTATATTATTATAGACCTATTATTTAATTTGTATGCTATATCTTGAGATTTATTCAAGAGTAAATTTTGGTATTTTGTTTTATAATTAAATATTTTTTCCTGTGCTTACCTTCTTTATTTTTTTTTCCATGGCTGAATTTATAGTGTTTGGTTTGTCCGGTATGAATACTTAGTAAGCAACGAAAGTTTTCCAGTGTGTGTATGTGCATATATCTGAAGAAAGTATATGTGCATGTTTCTAACTAAATAAGGTAACATATACAGATCTATACATATTTTTAGATAGGAATTAAAAGAAATTCCACATATATTTAAGACGTTTCATATTTTACCAAGTTCAAAACTGACTGCCATTTAAGTCTCGCATATTTAAGTGGTAAAATATCTTATGATATTACTTTATAAGATAAAATATAAACAAAAGGGAGGCAAAAATATAGGGATGAGAAAGCGAAACAGTCATTAGATTGTCTCTTCAAACAAAGGGACCGAGGATTATGATCTAAAAAGCATTACGCAAACGGTTTCAGGAATTCATCACCATACAGATAATCTAATAAGATTCTATACAGTGTTACAACGTACAAACTATTATTATAGACCTATTATTATAAAGATATTTCCATGGACATATATATATATAGCTTACTTAATCATAAATGTATATAAATTGCTTCGATCATCATACAACTACTGAGCATAAAAAAGGAAGTTAAATTTAAAGAGTTTAGGTTTTATGTTTTCAATTTTAAAAGGTATAAATAACAATTATTTTCAAGTAAATAAATAAAAGAAAAGCCTAAAAGCTAAACTGGTTTTTCGAAGCAAGAAAGAAACTATAGAAAACTTAGTATCCTTCTTTTTTCCAGGAATGAAAAGCAGAATTTATCCCCATAAATAAATTTTTTACGCTACTGTAATATATTTCTTAAAGGCTTTGTTACTTTTAAGTCCCTGAGGAGAATTTTATAGTTACTATTGAGCCAAAATGAACCGAAATAAAAGCAAAAGAAAAAAAAAATCGCTAAAAAGCTTCAATAGAAGGTAAGTATCATGTGTAAAATGTTTCTTACACAATGTTTTCAAAATCAAATTCATTGACTTTAGTAGAAATATAATATTTAAGCCTATTCACTTATATATATAAATATATATGAGGTGCAAACACCAATTTTTTTGAAGGTTTTGCTGGCTCCTAAAAATATTAACATTATTAGTTAAATAAATATTTTTAAGTCTGCATTAATGTTTACAGATAGATTTTAGCTTACCTTTATTTACTGTGATTTTAATATATTTGTTTACATTTCTTTTTCTAATTTTGTATTTTTATACGTTTTTGTAATATTGTTTATTCTTGGTCAATATTATTAAGGATTGTGTAATTACTGAAGTTGAGAAGGTAAGGATACATGAAACGTTTCGAAATTCACATTGATAATTATTTCAATTTTTGTTTTTCATAAATTCTTTCTTTTTTTACTTGAGATTTGTTATTATATTTGGGTTGCTATTATTTAATTAATGTTGTAATTTTTAATTAATGGTTAATTTATTTTTTGTACAAAAATTATCATGCATAGTTTCATTTCAGTAATCTTATGACATTTTTTATTCTTATTAATACTTTTTCCATGTTTAATTTAAGATTTTTTTCATAATTTGATTTAATCGGGTATTTTAATAATTTACTAACTTTTTGAATTCATTTTGTAGTATTTGTAGATTCTTTTTTTTATTTAAATTAAAAAGATATTCAATTTGTGTTTACAGGTTTTTATTTGCGATTTATTGATTTTCCTAATTTCAAATTTTGTGTAATTAACATTAATAATTGTATGTATTAAGGTTTATCATTGGCTGGAATATATATTAAGACATAAGATAAAGAGAGGGTTTATTATTATATTGTTCTATTCTTGAGATATGGATTTTTTAAGGTATTTTTGGCCACTTCATAACTTTTATGTTTAACAATTAAAATTATGTCAAATTGTCATATATTCAAACAGTTTGTGAATATATTGGGTAAGTATGTATTGATATTCTATTATTTACTTTTATAAATTTAAATTGTTATCAATTAATAAAATGGAAATATATAAACTTTCTCTTTTTATATAATAGGCCTTTAAATCTTCTGCCTATGTAAAAATAGATAATTTTTCAATTCAAATTATTTTTAAAAACATTGTAAATATGAAAATATTTATGTTCTTAATGAAACTGCGTCTTTGAGTAATGTGTAAAAATATTAGGAATTTGTATATTACTATTATGCAGATGTTATTAGAATTCACTGGAAATAAAATATAAACAATATCATTGATTGTTGTTGAGCAATAATGTATACAATATTAAATCAAAGGAATTACACGGTGACATATAAAGATATAATATTTTACTACTATATAACAAAGATGGTTAAGTAGTTCTTGAAATATATTTAAAAAATCCTGTTTATATTAGAATTTAGGAGTAAAAGTTTATTTGGATCTAACGATGTATTTCTTAAATGAATAACTGAAAAACTTGCGTGTGATTTATTTTATTAATATCATAAGAAATTATTTGTACTTCGAGTGCATTAGTAATGCTTTGAAACACGTGTGGCAAATAAAAGTCAAACAAATGAAGGAAGAATAAAATGATTTTTTTCTATGAAAGGAATGTAGGTGCAACAGTCAATATTTGAACGTCTTTATCTTTAAAATGTATGTATATATTTTCTTGAGAGGAATAATGAAGTTGTATATATTTGTTTCCTACTAAATGTATTTATTCTGAAAATAAATAAAATAAATTTAATATATTCAGTAGAACATGTTAAATGTTTTAAAATTTATATTCATATATTGTTTGAAATAAATATTTGAATTATGTCTAATTCTAGTATTTAGCAATGTTTAAGGACATTTAAATGTGTTCTGTTCATAGAAATATGCTCCAGGTATTTTATGTATAAAACAAATTTTATCATTGTTTCATAAATATTCATATGTTTTCCTTTTGTCTATTTTACGTACATTCATAAGCTTAATTTTGTCTATTTTTCCTGTACAGATTAAATTAAAATTATTAATACATTGAGAGAGTCTGTCATTGTTTATGGAAGAAAGAGACAAAAAACAATATAAGCAATTGAAGAAGTTGATTTAAGTTTTATATTAGATTTAAGAAGTTCAAATATAAATTGTAAGAGCTAGACTTCATTCAGACAAATAAATTATTCTATTTTTTTAACTTTCATTTTCCTAATGAAACAAAGTTTAACAACAACATTCGCCGCTGAAAGGAGTTTTTATAATTTTAATGAAATTATTTTTCGGAATTATTAAATTTGGAAATATGGAAATAAATGACCGAAAATATATGCTGGATTTATTCCGACAAAAAAATTAACCATTCTGTGCTTCTCTTGCTTAGCCTTCATTTATTAAATGGAACTCAAAATTTAGAAGCTACACTCAAAGCACACATCAAGGATTTTTTTAAAAATATATATGAACATGAAATAAGTTTCAGAACAGTTAGTGCAAAGCAGTTTACATTTGCATTAAACTTGCAAATATAATAATTAATCTAAGGAAAATTATGTAATAAAAATAATAGAATAAAATTATCTTAAAATAAAATAACCTAATATATAATATAGAAAAAATAATAATATATTTAATTTGTAATAAAATAAAATAATAAAAGTAATATAACTTCAGTAATACTAACTTTAATTGTATTGTAACTTAATTGTTATATACATGTATGAGGCGAATATATACTCATATGTGGCTCTTTATGTGCAGTCTTTAAATAATGACCACTGTGAATTTAGTTGGTAGTATTGGAGAAGTGAACCGGTCGAGTGTTATGGAACAAAGGTGTAAAGAAGTGAATTCAAGTCCATACGTGTCACATATATAAAGAGCAGTTTTAATTTCGACTACCACTGCCTTCTGAAACCGATTCTTGCATGGGTATTTCAGCTTTCTAATCTTCAGTTGTTTTGTTAATTAATTGTTATTTTTGTTCAATTCCCTGTGAATAATTTGAAATCTTCTGATATAGACACTGTGTTAGCACACCATTTCGTCATACTACGTGCAGTTACTTAGGATTCTCTGTTCTCAATCACTGGACACTCGAATCACACATTTATCCATTACTGCACAAGTTATGAAATCATTTATTTAGTAATGTGCTCTACTCTCAAAATCAAATTTCTTAATTCAAATCTCAGATTTTCACATCTGTTCTACATCAGTGCGTCGGTCTCTCGAAACGAACCTCCACCGATCTTACCACAGCCTCCATTATTCTGTAGTATTGGGCTAGACTCTCGAATATTCCACTTTCAGAAGAGAGATAAACTTTGCATGTTTGGGAAGTTAATGTAAGGATTATTGTGATCACGTGGAATTAGATGTACGGATATATAAGTATTTTGTATGGAAACTAAACATCTAGTGGGCATTAGCCCTACTACACTGGTGTAAGAAATTAAGAGAATTTTCAAATTTTATCTACGATCTCCAGAACTACAGAACAGATTTTAATAAATTTTGGAGTGAACATAGCCTGATATAATACAAACAAAATATGCATTGAACAGTTATAATAGACACGCATGTTTGGGCGTAACCCTCATGGGCGTCTGAAGGTCTGAAACAGAAGTTGCAGAATACACAAAAGAGATGGGTTAATAGGGGGTATGGTCCCCTCTTACAAGTATACACATCTTGCAGGGTGATGTCATACTGGAAATAAGGCAGTTTATCAGTGCTAGTGGCAATTAGTCCCACTCATTCACCAACACTGTATTCAGTTCCTAGATGGTCCTCGAAGGGGGGTTGCGAGTTGCAATTGCCCTCCCCAGAGCGTCCCAGACATACTCTATAGGATTGAAGGGTTGGAGACCTGGCTGGCCAATCCATCCGTCGAATATCCTCACTCTCGAGAAATTCGTCGAAAAGAAGAGCTCTATGCGGCCTCACGTTATAGTCCATTAAGATGAACTCGGGGCGCACTGCACCCTGGAAAAGGTGAACATAGGGCTCCAAGACCTGATCCCTATACCTCACACCAGTCACAGAGTCTCTGTCAAAGACGTGGAGAGGTGTGCGGCCATCCAACATGATGCCTACCCAGACCATTACACCGCCACAGCCATAATGGTCGATTTTGCGGAAGTTGGAGTGTAGGTAGCAGGTCCCTGGCTTTCTCCATATGAAAGTTCGATTGGAGAGACCCAGGGACCCGCTACGATTAGTTATGATTTATGGAAGAGAAACACAGGTAAAAATATAAATTTTCATAAAATATCTATTATTTCATTCACTACTTAAGATACACATCACCCAGATGCAATTTTTTCGAATCATTTATTTCAAATTACTATTAATACAATTAGTTTATTTTAAAGGTATTTTAATAGATTTTGACATTTTTAATCATATATAACTATTAGGGTAACTTTGCATAATTTCTCATATTTATAATTCAATCACTTCAGTATTTTTCTAATATCATTTTTCTCTTCAGTTTGAATACGTATAAAAATTAATTAGTTAGTGTGTTTCAATATATTTATTCCAAAAGGTTATTAATTTTTTTTACTATCCAATAGCTAATTCAATTCAATTTAGCATAACAAAGTAAGCTATAAGATAAATAAATTATCTAACACTGACGAATTCTGAGAACTAGTGACGATACCTGTATAAGTCGAATCTAAAAAACTGATTAAATTATGTATACACATATCCTGATTTTAAATAATACTTATAATAAAATGGAATGCCTTATTCGATATTTAACACATTCGAGGAAAAAAAAACTTTAGAAATTCATCCAGGGACGAAGACATAAGATTTCAAATGTATTATAAAATATTTATACAGCTGAAAATATTCATCAACATGGGGATTCTCACTATATGCAATCTTTATTTGCTCATATGTTGTTAAAAATAGAAGCTGATGCACACATTAAAAAATAATAGTGATGATTAAAATCGTTATCGAAGACGTAAATCTTTAATATTTGAATTAGATTCTTTAAGAAAATAAAAAAGAGTACAAAAAATTATATTCGTTAATGTAATGTTACGTAGTCGTATTTAAGCATAAAGCCATTCAGCACATACCAGGTAATTAAGTAATCGCATATATATATATATAAATGACTTAATTACAACATACAAAAATTAAAGTACCGCTAATAAGGAATCATACCGTAACTTTAATCATTGGGGATGAATAGGTGAAATTATATATGAAAGTTAAATTTTTACTATAATTTAGTACTATTCTGACTGATTTTTAATTGGATTTTAGAATTTACCTTATAATTAAGTAAAAACATTGATTCAATTATTTCATTTTGTGTTTGAGGGGGAGAGAAATTTATCAAAAATTATGTTTAACATTATTAAATGCAAACAATTTCAGATGATTTTTTTTAAAACATAGGCCAATCGTTTTTGATAACTTTTAAAAATGAATTTTAATCGCTTTCATAAATGTTAAAAAATGAATATATAATCAAAGGAATGTATTTTCATAGTAGTAATACTCATTTTCAAGATTTACCTTTGAATATGTATAATATACATTTTATTAAAATTATAAATCAAATTTGACAATATTTATTCATAAATACTGTCACACATATAGTGGAACAACATACAGTAGAACAACATTATTATAATTATTTTTTGATATAAGTATGTCACACAGATTTCCTCGTGCTTCTGTCCTTATAAACAAAAGACTTGTTTTAAATATTCTGTCATTTAGTATCTCACTATGAAATTATCAACATGTAATTACTTATAAGGTAAGTGTATGGTTATGATCTCAATGATATTTATATATAGTGTGTGATGTCATAGTATTATCAACAAAAATTATAGTATTATTAAAAATATTGTATTTGTTAATAGCTTTGAAGCAATTGGTTCTCTTAATTCTAAATAACATTTATATTACTCCCGAAGCTAAATAATACTTATATTACTCCAGAAGCATGTTACATACATTTAAACAGAAACTGTAAGACTTCAACTAACTCTTAAATGTGTTAATCATTACTGATTAAAAAATCAGCTTTGAAAAATCAGGTAAAATTTTTTGGAAAAGAACAGTTCACAAGCAAAACTACTACTTTATATGCTTTAGTCATCTAATTTAAATTAGGCTTCTTTAAATTGAGTAGAATATGTTATATAAGTGATAGTAGTTCACCAAGATATACGGTAAAGTATGTTTTTCAATTATTGTAATATAAATTGCATTCTCTTAAAATTAGTAACACTTGAATTAAGCCTGCATCGAAAGGAGTAATGTAGTTATAATTTCTAAATGAGTACAAGTGTCAATAAATATAGAAATTAAAATGAGTTTCAATAATAAATATATACAAGCAACACACACATATAACTAACTTATTATTAATTATACCAATTTTCATATACATTACATAAGGGTTTTATTTATGTTTATTCATTAGGTAACTAATGTGTTATATTATAAGGTATACCGTAGAGTAAAACATTCTAATCATCAGCATAATTTTATACACAATCAAATTAATATTTTTAAAGATTTGTTAATTAAGATCTTAATTCAATGCCGAACATTTGGGTATTCTCAGAGCAAAGAGTGAAAAAAATTTACTTTAGAAGTCATATTACCAAGATCTCTAATTCTGTCTTACCTGTCGTGTATGCAAACATATAAATTTAGCTAAAATTAAGTCAAACGCATACAATCTTAATAAACTTTTGAAGTACAATTACTTTACACATATTTGCATTGCGATTGAGATTAAGGAATATTAATAGTTGCAACTTAGAGAGAGAAAAGCTATTGTATAAATTTCAAAATTTATTAAAGTTTCAAAACAAACGAATCTCTCTCTCTCTCTCTATATATATATATATACTCTTTCAAAATCCCAATATCTATCAGTTTTAATCAAAGTATTTAATATACCTTCAACGAATAAATTACATAATCTTGTAATGGATACTTATCCCGAAAACATATATAATTTCACAAAATAGATATTAATCTCAAATAATAGATTTATATTTATAAACCGATATTATTCTCTGATAATATTAATAATACATCTTAAAATAGTTATTAATCAAAAAATTATTTATTTTTAAAAAATAGTTTTCCCTAAGTCAGATTGAATAAAACACATATTGAGATCTACACTTAAGTTTGGATGTGCAGGGAATGTATAAAAACCACTTTTTTAAATTCATTTTTTTAAGTAATTCAATACATTCATTATACAAAGACATTGTTTTGATGCAGTAGTAGAATTAAAAGAATGATATCATATTTTACGAAACAAAAAATCCGTTTCTTAAGTGATTGTCAAGATTTCTTTCTCAAATAGATCGATGTAGTGATGGAATCAAAAATATAACAAAAATAAATTTAATAAGATATAATGCTTTTAAGCGAATCCCTCGATATCCATCCAATGGATACGTCATCTTCTAAGAGGACAGACTGTTCAAGATTGCAGTTTCATGTGATCGTTAATCTTATTCTGGTGTTACATACTTGGTTTCATGTCAAGAGATAAGTAAAAATATTGATTTTGTTTTCCGTCAAAATAACCTTATGAAATTTTCAGTGGAGTCCGCTTACAAGCAATGTAAGTATTTGAAACTGATTTAAAATACATTGTACGTTTGAAGAATAAATCCAGTACAAGTTCAATTAATAAATCTACTTTAAGAAATCTATTTTAATATGAATTTGGAATGGAATTTAGAAAAATAGATTGATTTATGAGATATATATATCCAATCCTTTTTTACCTTTTAAGGTGTTGTTTTCTCATTATGGATTCCTCTTTTTATTTCTATAAATCTAATTTATCAATCTATTTGTCGTATCTTTATACTGATTCATTTGTTCGGTATAATGAATTTAATTACAAATAAAAATTAAAAGAAAGTATGATACTCAAAAGAAGAAAATATAGAATTATATTGTTCAAGTATTGAAACATGGTTTATTAGAAAAATGCTTCTTATCAAAGTACTTTTACGATGTCTTGTATCAAGTCATTTTGATGCCTATTTGAAATGTGTTCTTAACCCACTGAAAAAAATATTATTGTAAGTTAAGGCCAGAATCTAAAGTTAAAGTTTTACAAAATTTAAATCAGAAGAATGAATTATTTCCTCGAAAAGTTACACAAATTGAAATAATAACACTTGAGAAAAAAAATCAACCGAGCTTGTGATCTATTATTAAGAATCCAGACATGCTTTAAAGAAGTTGATAGAGTTTTGAATTTTTCGTGTGTTATCTGGAAAAGAATGTAAAAGCCGGAAATAATGAATGTTCTCTTTTAAACTTTTAAATAAGAAATTGCTATGTGTCTTCAAAAAATTCTCATTAAATAGGCAAATGAACATTTTTCTAAAAATGTAATATTCGGACAGACCTTAATATTTCAACTATATATTTTCTGTCTCTATCAGCAGATGCGTCCTTTCGAGGTCAGGCAAAGCAAGGAAGAATGCTTCAGTGAAGACCATGGAAGCTAAGAGTGAAAACATCATGAGATTCTGTCCTTTTATTATTTATGTATACTTTGGAATTATATGTGAAACATATCTCAAGCAATAAAATACATTTATATAGCGATTAACATTTACTGAACAAACACGACCTTTTGTTCTAACTGCCTTAAATGAAACAAGAATGGTCTCCCTAATGACGCCCAACGGCATGATAAACATTTAAAACTGTTTGTACCTTTTTATCTCGGGTATTTGAATTTATTTTAAATTAAAGATAATATAAATGAAGTGTAATATTTAGATTTAAAATAATATAAGATAACACAACTTCTTGTAATACATGTAAAGAAGTACGTTATTTCCTTTGTGAAACATCATGTTTATTCATGAGAAATTAATTAAGCTTTAATTTATTAGAAACATAACTTATTATTATAATTTACGTAATATTAGACAAATGATTTACAAATAAAGGATATTTGCATTAATTTGGATAAGTTTAAAAAATTGTCTTCAAGTGCATTTTCTTAGAAATTTATTAAGATTGCGTTGACACATAATAATTAGGAAGGTTTTTTTTTTTATCTGTTTTAAGATTTGTTTTTATTTTAACTTTCCCCCTTCAGGTTTTTGTCCTAAATTCAGAGATTATTGCAAAACTTCCTATTTAAGCTTGAACGGGAGAATTTTGACATACAAGAGGGAGGTTTATAATAAAGCTTTTGCTATGTATGGTTTCTCATTTTTTGTAATCTTTATTAATTTGGTTAATTTATTTTCTTGAAATTATATTTTTCTATTTTCATTAAGTTCAAATAAAAAGGCGCAAGCTATAACATATCCTGGAGCTTTAAGAAAGGGTTAGGCATTTTGAAAAGTTCCTTGTTAATCGAGGAAAATTTGCTTATCAGGATAATTAGAAACATTTCAAATTAAAAGATTATCAGCGTGTTTCGATAATAATGTTTCTAACAAATGTCGCAAAATAAATGTAATCCAAATATTAGGAATGGAACAATTCTTTTTTTTTTTCTTTTCGTTTGTCTTCCTATTGTCTCAGTGATCAGAAATTGGATTATCGTGATTTTTTTAAAAACTTGGTAATTCTAATTTATTAAATATATATACGATGTGTGTGTGTATAAAGTCCAGTTAGCAAAGTAAAACATTTAGCACAAAGAAGAATTCCTTCAATGAGCTTGAAATCTTGGAAAATTGAATTTTTGCAAATTGCTCTGTTCAAGGTGATATTTTACTGATTTTTTAGTCATTAATAAATATGCTGCAATTCAGAGTCATATTTTTAATTTTACACTTAAATTGGTCACTGGAATATATAATAGGGAAACTTATGGCATTAGAACTAAGGATTTTGCAATCAGTTCTACTGGTTTCTAGAATAATACAACAAGGACCAAGTTTCGATTCATAGATCAATGCTCCCATTCTATATTATACTCAACTGATTGCAATGCCCATGACATCATTCAGCAAAAAAGATTTTTCATATTAAACAATTTAGCTAGAATAGAATGAACTGCAATAACTTTGCAGGATATTATAATTCATTTTTCTAACACTTTTTCGCTTGATTTCTATATTAAGGAGCTTAATATCTTTGCACGCAACTTTAGGTGTTGAAATTTCGAACATTGAATTCAATTTAGTGACATTGTTGTGTTGTATGTTTTTTTTTATTAATTATTGAATCGAGATATTTTAGTTCTTCTCGCGTAAAATAAAATTTGGGATTTAATGTTAATCCAGCATTTTATAGTAATTGTAGAACTGGATGGAATTGAGTAACGTCTTTGTGAAGTGACTGTTATGTGCTGATTACATTATCCATTTATATATATATATACAAACAAATATATATATATATATATATATATATACAAACAAATATATATATATATATACAAACAAA
>BMAW01038533.1:58206-83460 GCA_019974015.1 Nephila pilipes | reverse complement strand
ACAAACAAATATATATATATATATACAAACAAATATATATATATATACAAACAAATATATATATATATATACAAACAAATATACATATATATATACAAACAAATATATATATATATATATACAAACAAATATATATATATATATATATATATATGTATATATATATATACAAACAAAGCTACCAATATCAGTATTTAGAACGATGTCAATACCTAATTGGGAAGAAAATTACTACCCAACAAACCAAAATACATTTCGGTAGTTAAATTAATAAACATTTTGGGCGTTTATTATTAAAAATAGCATAAATGCTATTTCTAATAACAAAAGCCATTTAACAATTATCCTCCAAATATATCACCAAATGAATCAAAGATCCAATAATATAACGTATAAATGCAGAAGGGAATGTACATAATCAAAAATTAGATCAAAGGGAATTGATATCGTGGAGATTCAGCAATTGCATTTAACTTTCGGTAATCTATCCCAAATCGGTACCCCACTGGAGAATCAGCATGGGAATCATAACGGAGACAGTATGGTGTTCAATACTTTCGTTTATCAGCATTTTTCTCACATTATATTCAGTGATGACATATTTGATGCAGTCATATCTGTAGGGAAGAAAAACATTGGGGGCTCGTCTCCGTGTCAATTTCCCGGCATAGCGTATGAGTAAGACGAGTCTAGCCCTAGAATGAATCGATGAATTATTGGAAAAAACGATGCAATTTATTTTTCTGGGACCGAAACAACTTTGTTTGGTTTAAGTCTACCTCAAAGATTGCGCAATTTCTTGCTTCAACGTTTTCAAATCTGAATCCGGAATAGATAATATTGTTAGTGTTAAAGTCTAGAATTTTTTTTAAGTCACTGATGATATCAATTCTAAGAACACGGGAGTATTACAACTCATTAATTATGGTAAATTGCCAATTCCGTTAAAAGCTACGGATACCGATATTTATATTTCGTATATGAAATTTCAGCATATCACTCCTTCATCATTCTAATAAATATATTAGAAATACATTTTTAATGAACAAATATGTTTGGAATAGACTCTCACCGCTGAAAAAAAATATTCTGCGCTCACTTCCCATTGCGTCTTGACAAAGTGTCACTTAAGACAATAGAGTTATGGGGAATTGAAAATGGATGCACCTTCATCGTTAAATTAGGGAGACTTTTATTTAGAATCACTTGCCAATTGATTACATTGTAGTCAAAGGAACAGTGGTTTTTGGCATTATTGTTGGATCCGGGAGGTGGATATCTATTGCCAAGAATGAGGATAAGTGCATTGGTAAGTAAGTTTTCGATTCGAATCCTGTCTGTTGGAATGTTTTTTTTTTTTTTTATCAAAATTGAAATGGTTCTCAGAACGCTGTGGATACACTGGACGAAGATATTATTCTTGTGGTTTTGTTGGGTTCGAAGTTGTTGGCATGCTTTGTACGTAGATGCAATATCGAAGAACTGCAACTTAGGGGGTCATATTGCGGAATTCTAAGAATTTCAGCACATTCGAGGCTAAACAATCAACAATGTGCCCAGCGATATTCTTATTTTAATTGAGTAGTTGAGCTAATTTCAACATTCAAAATATTTACGCATTGGAAGCCAGGTTGAGGCATTTTTAATGAATAATATTCAGTCTGGAGCAGGATTCGGCCTCAAACCATTAGAAATGTGTTTGTTAGATTTACTTTAATTTATTCTAATCTATTATCCCCACTAAGTACCAGGGATTATCTTTCATTGGCTACCACTCCTTAGTGCGTCTTGTTAGATGATTACATGGGTATACAATTTGTAGAGCAATAGAAGTCTGGTAATATTTAGATGGTTGCATAAATGCTCTAAACAATTATTAGACTGCTGGCACCATTAAAAAGATGCAATGGAAATTGAAATTGGATGACTGAAAGTCAAAAAATTCACCACAAGAAAAGACAAAACACTAGAAAGTTTCCACCTAATTTTAAAACAGTGCTCATTGCATTCTTCGACAAAAATAGTGTTATCCACAAATAATTTATTCTGGCTGATATTTATTTACTTGTGAGAATTATTTAAATGATTTGAGGCATTTGTTAGCTGGAGAAATCAAGAAAATCTTAATAAAAAATTTTTGGAATTTGTTTCTTGATCAAGCAGGCAGTGACATCTCAGTTTCTATTCAAAGAGTATTGGCAAAAAAATAACGTCGTGCATTGAATCATGTATTTATCTGATTTAATAACCTGCAAATTCCCTACAATCTCAAAACTTTTAATAAAGTTAAGAAAGGTGTTACAATATTTTTATGGTGTTTTGATCATTTAAATAGCTTCGATCCTGCGTTAGCAGAAATTACGCAAAAAATATTCGAATGAATCATTCAAATCTTTATTAATTCGCTGTAACAAATGTGTTGAAGCCAGAGAGGTTTATTGCGAAAAAGCAACCAAAATATACAATAGTTTCTCTTCTGTATTTCTTACAGATACAGTCTTTAAAATTCTTTGACAGCATGCGTATGTTATTACAAGATTAGATAGTTTATAAATAAATAAGTAGAGCTATTTCTCCCTTTTATTAATCATCGATTTCGTTCCCATAATTCTTAAAATTCTGAGACAAAACCTAAGGGAAATACAGATTTCTTTAAGGTAAATAAGACACTGAAATGCTTTACATTTCGTATTATCTTTTTTCTTTCATGTTAAAAAACAGAAGGTGCTTATTTGATTCAGTTGATGCATTATTTATGAGAATTTTATGAAAGAACATTCAAAAATTGGATTTTAAAATTGTAAACACTCAGGCACCACTATAGAGAAAAAATATTTGTATATTTAGGGGTTTTTGTTTTGAAAACGTGGATATTTAGGATTCTGGTTACCTTTTTCCTTGAAACATATTTCACCTTTAGTGCTAATATCTTAAACAGAATGAAGGGATTTTTACCAGTACAAAGAACATAGTTTCTGTTTAATAAAGCTTCACGAATTTTTAGTATTGTTCAATGTTGGCATGAAAATTATGGAAAATTTCAATCGTAAAATTTAAGAACAAAAATTTATTTTATTAATTTAATCATTTGAAAAATTATAATTATATAAAATGTATAGAATATTATATATATCAGCACTCATCAAAAATTTTAAAGTTACAAATAGAGTATACGTTTCACAAGACATATATAACAGTAAGTATAGGACTTCGAAAACATAAATACGGCAATTGATTAATAATTATTCATGAATAATTACTTACGATTATGATTGACATTTTCTTTCAAAAGCTGTTACTTAAATGAGTAGACTTTTCAATGTTTATAAATACAGTTGTAACAAAAGTTGTAAAGAAATGTAAAAAAGAAATTTTGTTTCTCCTAACTATACTAACCAAAATTTATGTTTCCTTTTCCGAGTATGTCGCTCTTTTATTAGTAAAATAAATAAGTTTTTATTTCTCACATCAGTCGTCTAAAGCCGTTTCTGATCAAATGAACAACATCTCATTTTTAAATGTGATTGATTCTCTCTTGTCATATCTAACTGATTTTCAATTCTTTGAAGCTTCTATAGGAATATATATAACCTTTTTTGGTCTCTTAAATATTCTGCAGCCTTTTCTCCTGATTTCTTTTGTTAGATTATGTAATTCTGCGTCATAGAAAAGATGAAAGAACTAGGACTGCAGCGGATGGTGTGCTATTTTTGGAGATAATCCTATTTGATAAAAGAGGAAATAATCAGTTCTATTTTTTTGCTTGCAAAGAATGCCTTTTGCCACAGTTTAAGAGAAAATCATACAAAAACGTTCATAGATAAGTAACCACATTCGTATGATTATCGGAACCAAGTAACTCAATCTGGCTACAACTATCTGAGAAGGCTGATGTATAAGCTAGCTTTTTCCTTTTATGATTAAGTATTGTTAAAGAATGAAAGAAATATTTTATTAATAAAGAATTTCTTTGGAAAGAATTATTTGCACTATTTCTTTTAATATTTTGTTTGGAATAGAATATATCCTATGGAAATAAAGGTATTAAAAACTGATTGTAAAAATTTAAACTTATACTTACAATAATATTTTGTTTCTTGCACTTTTTTTAATTATTTGAACTTTTTTCAATATCTTACAGTCTTTAATTGCATTTTGATTAATTATATTAAAATTAAATAACGGTCTTATTCAGTTACAAATGTCAATTTTTCATATCTAATAAATTATTTTTCTAAATGTAATGATTATGTGTGCAATTTTACATTCATTGCCTTACATTTTGTAAATAAAATTAGAAACATGATAGATTTAAGGGCATTAAAGCAAAAGGTAATTTGTTTATTTCCTTGTCGATTTTGTGTAAGATAGTTATATTCTTGTCGAAATATTTCTTAAATTCACAATTTGTTTCTATTACAGGATTATATTTGTTTTGCATTACTACAAATATAATATTCTTAAGACATCTTACCTAATTTTCAATGAACATTTTAAAATATATTACAGACAGGTCATCTCTGTCAAATAATTTGCATTTTTCATGTCAAATCCAAGTTTCTACCATTATGTTTTAAACCAATGGTTTTTGTGAGGGATTTCTATCTGAAATTAAAATATTAAATTAATTCATATTCAATATTAAGCAATATTTTGAAATATTCCTAAAATTTCTGAAACAGTACTTTTTCAATGTGAAATGATTACCTATTTTTTAATGCATTCATAATTTATTTATTTACATTTCACTAATGTGTTTATTTTAACTAACAAGCAAAAACTAATAAGCAAATTAATTCTTTTGACTTACATCCATGATATTGTTGGAAAGTCTTTTGCGATCAGTACGATAAAAAAATTACTCAGTAGAAAGATGATGCATATCCAACAATCAATAAAATGACATCAGAGGAGACGTCACGGAACGCAAAGGGTGCGCGATGAAAATATAGGTATCATAAAAATGAGGCATTTCCAAACATTCCCTGAAATGGGAAACTATACTTGCATAATAGCAACAAGAATCCCCATCAATATACTTTTACATGTGGTCGAATGATCAACAAACATAAGGAGGGGCGTAGTTTGACGAGTGTTGCGCAAGAGTTTGAAATTGACAAAAATGTATTTTTAAGAACTTGGAAACCCTTTTCAGACTTTTGTATGTAGGTGACCTATTTGCTCACCGTCTTGAAAGCTGCATGCTATTAATATCAGCCCATCTTGTATCCTTTTTTTTGGTGTGTGAAGAACACAAAAACTTGACATCTAATCAATGGAGTCATGTTCACTTAACTGATGAGATATGTTTCAGTCTGAGAGACGATTCTGAGCACCAATTGATATGTTGGGAGAAAATAACTAGGCTTTATCCCACCAACCCTCAGGGACCATTGGTGTGGCGGTGAAATACTAGTGGGGAAAGGCATTATGTTTTTGAGACATACAAATGTAGCTCAATATTTTCGACTCCAACTCACTTACTGGAGATCATGGCTGAGATGAAATTATCTTCCCCCACGTTCTTCTATTCCAACGTGTCATTCGTACAAACTTTATTTTTGTGGATATTAATGCACTTCCACTCACAATATCTTAGGTTTTGGAATTTCTAGAAAGTAAGGATATCTGAAGAATGAATAACTAGCGTGCTTCCCTGATTTAAATTCCATCGAATATGTGTGGGATACCTTGTGGAGACACCTGGATGCAAGATCATAACCTCCGGAGAATTACAGAACACTGAAACAGTTTCTCTTTGAACCGTAGCATCCCTTACTTCATGAAATGCCGTATAATTTGGTATTGAGTATGTATTTACGTCATCATGCAACCATTGTAGTTTGGGGAGGTCATTTCCCTTCCTAAGGGACATTGGATATTCTTCCTCATGCCTTACAAATCAGTTTTTTTTCTATGCTAATTTTTGGCTTCTATGATGTTAATCAAACTTCAACATTGGCTCTAAAGTGTGAATTTTATGTCATATAGTTGATTTTTTTGGAATTACACATGATTTGAAAGATGCGTAAGTTTTTCACAGTGGTATAAATCAATCATTATATTTCATTTATTTTGAATTTATATGTAAGCAGTTTTGAGATATATAGTGTAAATTATTTTAAAATGAAGAATAATTTACACTTTAATTTTTTAATTAACAATAAGATGCAGAATAAAACAATTATAAATTATGAAAGTTATTAATATGTTATTATTAAAAACATTAATATGTTATAAAAGATTAAATCGAAATTTAAAGCATATTTCTTGACACTATGATGAAAATAAGATATTTTAATAAAAGTATTGGGTACGAAAATAAAAATTCATAAACAAAGTAGATAGAAATTAATTTTTCTTCAAAGACGTGTATTTTTAATATATATACCAACGTTTCTCAACCTTTCATTATTCACTGCCCAGTTATCAATCATAATTTTGATCGTACCCCCGCATACAATAAAATGTATAAAACAATAATATATTTTGAGTATTTTGATTTCTGTTTTTAAATTATTTTTCACTAACTGCCAAAACAAGAGTAAAAGTGAGCCAACGTTGGCGAGAAACCATATCTGCCATTTTGCCAAGCTGTCAGTGA
Source organism: Nephila pilipes (assembly GCA_019974015.1). Classification (NCBI taxonomy): domain Eukaryota; kingdom Metazoa; phylum Arthropoda; class Arachnida; order Araneae; family Nephilidae; genus Nephila; species Nephila pilipes. The sequence continues at coordinate 76,856 of BMAW01038533.1, read as the reverse complement.
TCAGATGAAGTGAATGGAAGCGGGGAAAATTTAAGTATTATATTTGAAATGAAAGCTCAACAGAGAGATAACGTTAAAAGAATATGATAGTACAAAAATTCTTTAATGAAAGTAAAACTAGACGGGGTGAGCTAACATAAGAAACTGGGAATACATTTTTTTGGAATAATAAAAGAAATAAAACAGAAACATGTCTAAAGAAAAGAGATAAAAATAAGTGATATGGTTTGTGGAAGCCGTCTCGAGCATGCGCAGAGAAAATATTTTGTCATTGGAAGAAAGAAAATGTTCGATAACGCAAGTTTCAATTCTCATTCGAGTCGATCGCCTTCGAATCTATCGTATGCTATATATGTTTTTGTACTAATTGCAATTCACCATATTAAATATTAAAAGCAGCAGATTTATGAAGGCTCATGGATATTTTTAATAGGGTGAAAACAAGCATTAGACGGTAGTCAAGCATCAACAAGTACACAGACGAGCGTGGTTTCGAAAATAAAATCAAGAAAATATTCTCAAGGATACTTAAATTTGGAGTTTACCAGAACTGAAGTAAATGAAGAAGAAAGGCCCCTGTGTATCATTTGCTCAAAAATGTGATTCGCAGACAGCATGAAACCTAATAAACTTAAACGACATTTGGAAATGCTTCATAGTGAGTCAACAAACACAGAAAATTCTTCGAATTAAAATTAAAAGCAAAAAACTTTTTTTAAAGAAACTTCGTCAGTAAATAAAAAATATTTAATTGCATTCTACAAAGTTTCATATAAAATAGTCAGATATAAAAAACTTCACATTGTTGGTGATGAGCTTATTTTGCCAGCTGCAACTGAGACTGTAGAAACTATATTTGCAGATAACTTTTCAAAGCAATTGCAGTCCATACCTCTTTCAAATTATGCAGGTGATCGTCGAATTGGTGATATAGCTGAAGATGTACAGTTTCATCTTTTCTCGAAGTTGCGTGACAATTTTTTTTCATTACAGCTTGATGAAGCAACAAATAGTAATAAAGATGCTCATTTCATTACCTATGTTCGATTTTGTGATAATATGTCAGTAGTAGAAGTACTACTTTTCTAAAAACCAATATAACTCAAAGCATCAGTGCCTGCATTATTTGCTATTTTAAATTATTTTATGAACGAGTCAAACATAGAATGGAAAAATTGGGTCGGAATACGCACCGATGGTGCTCGTTCAATGTCCGGAAGATTCCAATGTATACAAACACTTGTAAAACAAAAATTGCCTCAGTGTGTCTAGACACATTGCATGATACACAGAGAAGCTTTGGCTTACAAAGAAATGAGTCCTGGTCAGAATATTGTGTTAACTAAGGTTGTAACCGTAGTAAATTTTATCAAAATGAGGCCCCTGAAATCAAGAACCTTTTCTTCTCTGTGAAAAGACATGAGTGCAATACATTCAGGGTTACTATTTTATTGTGAGGCTAGATGGTTATCATGTGGGAAATTATTGCAACGTGTTAATGAATTGAGAGAAGAAATTGCAATTTTCCTAGAAGAAGAAAACAGACCTGAAACCGAGAATGTTCACGATGGTTTATTTGTGATGAAATTGTGCTACATTGGTAGATACATTGGAGAAATTAAATAACTTGAATATTCAACTCCAAGAAGCAAATACACATATGTTGAATACGAGTGATAAAGTTAATGCTTTTTGTAGAAAATTGGAATTGTGGAGCAGAAATATAAAGCAAAAAAACCTAAAAGTGTTTGCCAAAGTGAATGATTGTACTAAAATTTACAAAGCCAAAGAAGAACATGTAAAAGTTGTTTTTGTAACCATTGGAAACCATTTAGCCATGCTGGCAAAGAATTTTAAAAAGTATTTTCTTGCAGACGACAAACTGATAGCAATTTACGAGTCTTTTAGGGTTCAATTTTATAAGACTCCGGAAGGAGTCTCAATTGATGAGGAAGAAAAATTCATAGAATTCACAAGCGGTGAAACCAAAAGACAATTTAGTAAAACTTTTTTGTCAGGAGAAGAGGATTATTTTCTTATGCGCTAAAAACAAGGGCATTTCGCATTATTTTACCATTTTCAACATCCTACCTTTGTGAAACTGGATTTTCTGCTACTCAGAGTGGCTATTTCTAATATTATGCTTTCCTTCGAAAACTTTTGCTCTGCAAGACATGCCCAAGGAAGTCACTAATAATTATTAAATTTATTTTTAATTTGGTATTTTTTGATTAATTAAGTTTTTTTTTTAACTTTAATAAATTAATTATTAAATATGTCGAAATGTATTTCGTTTCTATGTGTATGTGTTATTTCCTCATAGTCAGTTAATCAATTTTTTTAAATAATATTTTCTCTTGGATATTCTCGCGCATCCCCACTAGTGTGCTCGCGCCCCCTAAGGGGCACGCCCCACAGGTTTAGAATCTCTGGCATATACTATAATTAATGGGTAAAAATAAATTATTAGTCTGTAGATGTGTGTGTGTCATAGAAAATTATATTTTGTAATGCAGTTAATTTGTTATATTTATATGAACATATTTTCTCGGTATTACTATTTTTCCGTTTGCTTAAACAAATATATTGATAATACGTTATATTTAAATATGTGTATTGGGGAACGGATGTGTTAACTGACTTACAGTTAGTTTTTAAATGTGTCTGCATAACATTTAAGTGCTTTATATTTAATTTCTTGGGTGATGGTTGGTGAATCCTCCTCAATAGCTAAATTCAAGTAATTGCGAAAAATATGTTTTACAAAAACATTAACTACTAGCGCCTTCTATAGAAAGATTTGTAATATTACAATTGGAAAAGATCCTCTATTAGTGCTAAAAATTCTGTATTGTTATATAGAAAGAGCAGTTGCTCATATATATATATACATATATAATTTAGACACAAGATATCTACAGTTATTTCAGAGCTTTTATATTGTTGACTAAGTAATCACACTTGTCAACTTTCGGGTACAAGTAAGAAACCGATGTCCTAAAATGTGAATTATCAGTTTTTATGATATTTAATGTTTCAGAATATCCCATTATTTAAATTATTACTATTTCAATGCTATTTTTATGAATGACAATCTTAAGCAAAATACAGTAAATTCTCAGATTTACAAAAAAATATGAACAAATCTCCATTTTTATTTGTTGTGTTTTAAAATAACTGCATAAAATTTAGTTAGTGACTAATTCTTACAAGTGTCAAGTTGCATGTGATCTCAGGATAAAATTGTTAATTTAATTTCACGTTATTCAAGAAAAAAAATTTGATAAAAAATAAAATGATATTAAGATATTTTAGAACACAATTTGTTAACCATAATATTTTTCATATGATTGTCTATTATTGTAACATACTTGAGGTAATCTGAAATTAGTAATCGGGAATTAATTATTAATGTTATCAAATACTTACCAATGAGAATATTTCCTTAATTATTTTCGACATTCCGTAAGTAGTAAATAACTTTGTGAATTTATCCATACATAATAATTGTTTTTTACATGATAATATATTTACTGAGATTCGACTAACTTTTGAACAACAAATTGCTTGAAAATGTGCAAATATGTAATTTATCAATAAAATAATATTTAAACTAAGGGCTATCTTGAAACTAGAGTTACCTGGTTTTGTTATTTTATCTATTAAAATACTGCGTCTGATTTCACAAAATAAAATTACCATGTGCGTTAATAATGAGTTAGGATTCCTTTGCCGTTGATAACTGCTGTCCCGTGAGGAATTGTAGATTCAAAAAAATCTTGGAAACGTTCCCCTGGAATGATTCGTCAGCCCTCGGCTAGAGATTTCTATTATTCAACAATGGTCGCTAGTGTTATTTGATGTGTTTTCACACTATTCTAAACAAATTCCAAATATGACCAACAGGAATTTAGCCTGGATTTCTAGTTTAATAACTCGCGACAGAGAATTCAGAGGAATGCTAGTAGCCAACTGATAGCTGTGAGAGGTGAAGTTGTGTTTCTTAAATGCTCCATTTGCATGTGGATGACAGTGCAACATAAATAGATGGACCGATGCACCCAATACATCCAGTAACTCTACATACCGAACCGCGTATAGGAGGGTTTGTACAAGTACCAAAAATTGCAAAGAAAAAATAGCCTATACCATGATTGCGCCACCATGACGTTGTACAATTTCAAAGCTGCTTTACAGGATCATAGCTGCATGAGCTTGACACCATGTTCTCAGCGTCTTATCAGCGTTAAGTCGACGGATTCAAGATACATCACTTCATCTTAATCGTACCATTGCTCTAGAGTCCTTGCCTAGGTAAGACAAGAAGACAGGTAGTGTGTATTGAGCAATGCATCTCTAGAGAGTCCACTAATTTTGAAAAGAAATTAGCTGAAAGTGAAAGGCAAATATAAATTTAAATATAACAAATATAAATTATCCACAAATAAAAATTTAATACTCAAAATATTCTGATTTTTTTCATAAAAAATAAAAATATCCTTCTTAAATGTTTAAACACATACAAGTACGTTCCATTTACATCTTCAGGAGTTAATTAATTAAAAAGTCTTATAGAATTAAAGATGAGAAAAAGATCATCAAACTTTCCTTACATTTAAAAAAAATGCTGATAGGGAGAACAATTTATAAGATACATGTTACTCTAGTAGTTAAAAAGAACCACCACCTCTCAGATCGATTACAAAGAATAAGTGTTTCGAAACTTGCATCTCTATGTTTCAAGAATGTCACTGATTAATAAAAAAAATGAAATGAAGTTCGACATGCCTTGGAACTGTTCCAATTCCAATGATAAACGACATCTAATTAATGTGCGTGTATTTTCTTTCTTCTTTTGCTTCTTTTGAAACTGAAACATTTAATTGTATTTCTAGGAAATTATTTTTGTGGAACACGGGCTATTTTTTCGGATGAATATTTTCTTTAAAAGTAATAAGGAAAAAAAATCGATTTTAACTGCGTCTTTTTTTCCCTTATGTCTACTAATTGTATTTTTTCTGTTGTTAAACCAATAAAAGCTTTAAATAACTTGAAAAATAATTTTTTGTTAAGTAAAATATTACTAGAAAAGAAAAGAAAAATTTTAAAAAATTAAAAGACATCGAGCTCAATTTATTTACTCATTTTACAATAATTATTTTCCTATATATGAAACAATTGTGTTACTCTACTTAATATAGCAAATTTAATTTCTTCGTAAATTCAGTTATTCCCCCTTCAAAATAATTTTCATTTTTAAAATGAGATATAGGCTTTCAAAGTCCTTTTATTTAGAAATAGTTAGTTTTATACAGATAATTTTCGCGGTCAGACTTAGGCATCCTAAAATTCCCACATACAAAACAAACGATTTTAATCTCAATAAATATTACTTAATTTATTACAATTATGCTATATATAACATAAAAAATTTAATATTATTATCAGTATAATAACCCTCTAAGCGTTTTAATTTTTTGTGTAAAGCTCTATTCCTAAAACGATCTACTTAATCCTCCAAGCTTTTCACTTTTTGTGTAAAGCTATTCCTAAAGCGATTTATTTAAGCATAGTTAGTGTTCGCGAAAATAATTCCCTTTTCTTTCACAACATCTTCTAAAAAGTAGAATTATACTATTCCTTCCCTTTTTTGAGACACGGGTGGTCAAAAACAACCCTATGGAGAGAATATTTTTATTACTATGTTATATGTCTTTTGTCTCTTTGTGGAAACTAGGTGCACAACAGATACATTGCCTGAGATGATTCTTGTGTGAAGGGCTGTTACGTTTGGCGTTCAGATAGTCCTCGATGCTCAATTAGGAGTGGTTCACCTGATCCAGTGAGCCACACTTAGCGTTTATCTGGTCTGTGATTCATGATACTGCGAGGTGAATTTTATTTTTTTTTATAAAACAAATACGATGGCATATCATTATATACGATAATAAAATTTGTGAAATGAAAACAGAACTTTCTCCATTCATTTTTTTTTATTTATTTTTTCTTAAAATAACATAAATAGTAATTTAAATATTTTAATCCATATAAATTTTAATCTTTAAAATTAAATTTTTCTATTAGTTGAAAATTTTCATTATAAGTCTGAATATTCTTCCATAGCGACTCACTTCAGAACAACTTGCACTAGGTGAGAATACCCTCTTCTACATCAACATTTTTTCCAGGGCAACATAATTCACATTCAAACAATAATTTTAAATTTTAATGACTGATATTTTCTTTTTTCATAACACGAAAATATTTCAAACCACCTTCTACCCACATTTAATACTTTATCTTCCTATTTCTGTAATATCTAATCTTTTAAATATATATTCGCATATATTTTTAAATGGAAAATTGTCATCGGGAACTAAATCTTTCAATGAAGTCATTACAAATTTGATTGCTAGAGTAGCATCTTCCCATTACTTTTATCTTTTAAAACAGTACACTTAAAACAATTTACTTCAGGGATATTGACAGACATTTCAACAAAGAATTCATAAGAAATTTAGTAAAAATTTCAACAGTTAGAAATGCGCTCTTAAAAATCTTAGGATTAGAGACCTACAAAATTAGAAGTTAGCTTATTAACTTTTAAACATCGGCAGTACATATGCTGTACCAAAAAATTTTTGTCGCTCGCTTCGGCTCTGGTACAACCTCTGTACCAAGCTATCTATAGACAGTTCTTTCCCCCCTTTTTCCAGCAGACCCTTTTACAACTCTCCCTTGCCCTTTTTACGACTTTGCTTCTATTGTCCGTAATTGGGTAGGGATATTTTTCGCTAACGAAACAGTTGTGCGCGAATTCCTTATCATTGGCAACTTTCAAGAACAACCAAATTCGAAAAAATACTCCATTAGATGACTTTTCGCTGTCTAAGATCGATAGAATTTTCTTTTCTCTTGTTTTTTCTTCGAATTTTTAGAATGAATCTGAAATTTCTCGCGGAAATAGAGATTGAGAATTTGATAAATGATTTAGATGAAGAAAATTTTGTTGAAAAAATCTGATGGTGACTTAGCAAATTCATCGTCAAAGAATGGGGAAAAGAAAAATTAACCACTTCCAAGCAAAAAATTGTGGCAGTTTACCACAGGCACATGGGATATGATAATTTAGAAGACTGCAGGGCATCCACCTACTCTTTTGCTAGACGAACTACAAAATTGAAAAAAATTATTATTCAGCCTCATCAATGTTGTTCTGTTTCTTATATTTAAGTAGCGCCAAACTAAGTTAAAAACTCAATTTAAAAGAATTTAGAATGAATTTAATAACATCTCTGGCAGGGAAATTAAATCATAAAATTGCAGAGCCTTCAGTAAAAAAAAATGAAGACAAATGATAATAAATTTTCTCATTGGCCAGTTGACGAAAAGAAAAGAAGAAAATACACATAGTGTGCGAAAAAGAATATACAAAAAAAAAAAGAACTATTATATATATATATATATCTGTAAGGCATGCAATTTGGTTCTTTGTATTGACAAGAACTGTTTCGAAGAATAACACACAATTCATTTAAAAATCTCTTAACACATAAAGCAATAAAAAAACAAAAGACTGGAACAAAAAAGATTAAAACTGATACATTTTTAATAAAAAGAAATGGAAAAAAAAATAAACAAAAAAAATCTCTTTTAAAATCCTAAAATTTTAAAAAGTAGAATTCACTTCACATTTTTAAAACAGACATTTGAAAAGCACTGTTACAAGAACTTTTAAATTTAAGATATACGTTTCACTTGAAAACAAAAAAGATATTTAAAAAAAAATTTACTTTTTTTTCTTTAAAGATTAAAGATTCGCAGAAATATTTGATATAAAAAAGTGTTACACATTATTTTCATTGGAATGTATGAATTAGCCGAAGGTTTTACCTTAATTTGACGTACTTAAGATTTACTCAGCAGCTTTGAAACATGTTCAATTAAGTTAAAGTTATTTCTTAAATCTCACTTTTAATAATATTTAATCACGAAAGGGCCAAGCCAGCTGACGAGTGAGGTCGCAAACTCGTAGCAGGGATGGAATTGTGAGTTCGAATCCTGTTCAATTGAAAACCGGCTGTTAAGGCTGTCTAGTTTCTAAATCCTGATGTTGGTGTGGTGTGGAAGTTTGGTCAGTGGATGCTGTCCTCATTGCTTGACCGTCGTTCAAATTTATAAAGTTCGACACCAGTAACCTTCCTATTGTTTCAAAATGCAATGATATTAAAACGTCAAATAAAAATATTTGGAGTACATTGATTTTTTTTGTGTGCATTAAATGGGCGTTAATTTAAAAAATAAAATGTTTAGTAATAATGTTCAACATATTGTTCCTTAATTTTTCCTTCTTTTACATATTTCGTCGAATAATTTTGAAAACTTGAGGTATTATTTTTATTACATGGGGTCAATGTTGCAGTTAAATACACTGGTTATCATAAATTAAGGAAAATTCACAAAAATCGCGATCACTCAAGAAATTACACATGGAATTTTATGAAACTTACCCACAATATACAACACATAGTAAGGTATTAAACAACATAAAAAGAAATTATCAGACATTAATAGTAGTATAGAAATTAGCACATGTATAAAATAAACAAATTGGAAGTATCGGTTTGCAATAGAAAAAGTACCTTTAATATGGAATATGATTGCCTCTAGAAGCAATACAGCACAAACAGCGATGTGTGATGCTTTCAATTATGCGGTCTATCAGTTCAATAGGAAGTGAGAGCCATTGCTCTTGTAAAGCAGATGCAAGCGCGGCAAGGGTCTGAGGGGGCGGATTGATGGCAGATACACGCCTCCCTAGAGCATCCCAAACGTGCTCGATAGGATTCAAGTCCGGGGATCGAGCTGGCCACTCCATGCGCGTAATTGTTTCCTGTTGAAGATAATCATCAACAATGCGAGCTCTGTGTGGTCTTGCATTATCGTCCTGTAACAGGAAGCAATCACCAATCGCCCCGGCATATGGGCGCACATAAGCATCAAGGATGTTGTCTCGATAAACCTGAGCATTCACGGTTCCCCTTGGAAAGACATGGAGGTCTGTGCGCCCTCCTAAGGATATGCCTCCCCAAACACAGACACTGCCTCTTCCGTATGCATCTCTTTCACGGATGTTTGATGGATGATAACGGGTCCCAGGTTCTCTCCATATCAAATAACGTCTACTGTCACTTTCTAGACTAAACCTGGACTCATCTGTAAAGAGAACAGGCCTCCATTGATCTGACGTCCAGTGGACATGTTGTCGGGCCCACTGCAAACGGTCTCTCCTATGGCGTGATGTGAGCGGCACGCAAATGGCTGGTCGTCTCGCATACAGACCACCTTCGTGGAGCCTTCTGCGCACAGTTGACGTTGACACCAACCTTCCGGTGGCTGCAGCAAGAGAGGATCTAAGATGTGTCGGAGTAGCGGTTCTATTCCTGCGTGAACTTAATGTCAAATATCGGTCATCGGCACTGGTCGTAACAGTTGGGCGTCCTTGACTGAACCTCCTAGATGCCGAATCTGTGGTTTGAAATTGCCTCCAAAGTCTATGAACCACAGATGGACTCACATTTAGCCATCTGGCCACTTCTGATTGACTCTGCCCTGCCTCTAGTCTCCCGATGGCTCTCCATCGTAGTTCTTCAGGCAAATGATGCCTAGAGGTCATTATTACGAATTGGCTATCTCAGATTTTCAATGTCGCAATCACAGTAATATTTGTGTGCTTTCTCTCAAACTTGGACTTTTATGCTCCAGGCAGATGACGTAAGCCGAGTGCAGCGTCACTAATTTGCATATTGCAATTTTACTCAGCTACTCTTAGTGGACAACATATGAAAATTTTGCACGGTTTGGTTTACTTTTGAAAGAGTTATCGCTATTTTTGTGATTTTTCCTTAATTTATGATAACCAGTGTAGGTAAGTTGCAAAAATAAGACCACAGATAAAGTCTGCACACTAATCCATGAGATTACACTCCTATATATATATATATATATATATATATATATATATATATATATATTATATATATATAACATATATGTATATAACTCTAACTATAATATATAATGTATACTATATAATATATATAATATATATATATATATATATATGCATATATATATATATATATAAACAACCTCGAATAAATTTACGAGTTTATGATTGAACTATCGCGTTCTCAAAGAGTATAGTCATGAGATTGCAGAAGCTATTAATTTAATAATGTTTTAACGTACTTGCTTTTAGAAAATTTCTTAGTAATATGGTATAGCTGTCGCTTTCTTTGTTATTTGTTTTGTTTGAAAATGTTAATTTACGCATTACACGACTCTAAGTTATGATAAATATACATTTGAAAGTTTGTAAGTCACTTAATTAAAAATGTTAACCAGTAGTTCATAAGAAGTTATTATGATATGATACGGCGCCAAATATTAGGATCTTTCTTTCTCATCAATGCTTAGTGACTAAAAATCTGCAACCCTTAGTATCTCCCCTTTGTAACTAGGAAACTAATCGTACCAAATATGGTGAGCTCAAACTTCCCAGTGGGGGAAAGAAATTTTTTCCTCAATTCTAAAAGCGCCAAATGGAAAGGATATTTTGACATAGAATCAGCCGTGTTCTAAAGTTTAATATTCATAGTACGTTTTCATCATTGTACATCGTCCTATATTGCAAAAAGAAAAAATGAAAAATAAGGCTTTTGTAGTTGAAATTTTACCACACCTTAATTTTTGAGTAGTTTTGTAGAATAGTTATGTGCCTATTTGTAGAAAAAAGAAAGCATGAGTTTTGATGTATCATTTTGCAAAAATAGTTTTTATTAAGAGAAGGGTGCTTTTCGAAATTTAAATTATAAGATCAATACATTTCAAATAATAGCAAAATTGCCTCTATTGATGGTAAAGAAGTCTCAATTTAAAAATACATAGGATTTTGAATAGATTCTCGCTATTTTTTTTGTGAGAAAGCTTATGTTTTATTTAAAGTAAGTGGTAAGAAACATGCCTCTCAAAGTATTGCCTATCACAAGCTACTACTATCTTTCATATTTCTGGCAGCACATAAATTACACGTCGGTAAAACGATATGTCTTTCGAGGTTATAATAAAAAACGACCCATTTTTTGGTATCTTCACAAGAATGAAAGAACTGCTCAGCCAAGCCATATGTCATCGAACGGAATAAATGTTAATCAGAATAAGCTACGCTCGGTGAATATGGTGGATGCGTAAGAACTTCTCGTTTAAACGTTTCCAACTAAGTTTCCACTAGTTATGCAACGTGTTGCCGAGCGTTATCATGTAACATAATCACCTTGTCGTATCTCTGCATGTATAGCAGACGATTTCTCTTCAGGACTCGGCTTAAATCCGTCGAATGTAGTTAGTAATGATCTCTCGTGATAGTTTGGTTCTGTTGAGCAGCTCATTTTAAATTACACTCTGCTGATCCCAACGAATGCAGATAAAATTTCTTTATGTCCAAGATAAAAATCATTTTTTTTGACGCGTCGAAACCAGTCTTTACATTTCATTTCCGACAAAGAATGTTCAACGTAAGTACTCAACATGAATTCTATGTGCTTCAACTGCAGATTTCTCTTGAATAAAATAAAGTAATAAACATTCCTGCAAATACGCTTCACCTGTTAGGAAACTCGAAATGTTTAGAACTAAGAAAAAAAATTGTTTATACATTGGTGAAGTAACATACACTTAAATTCATGCTTACCAACAGCATTTCCTTGTAAATGCGTTGTTATTTGAAATTACATGCGTATAGTCTTGGTCTTACCATGTGTCAGGAAATACCCAAAACTTATTCAAGGTATCCTCATAAAATTCTTAACTTTATCGACAATGTCATTTATACTTATTTATAATAATCTCTGAATACATTAAACTGTTCATTTTGTTCACACTTTGTTTAATACTAAGCATAATATACCAAATAACTTTCGAATAGAATTTTAAAATCAATACTTCAAAAACTATTACACATATATCCATAATTTTTGTCACAACGACAGCTTCGCATCTCTATTTTGCTTGATATCGTGAATTTAATAATGTTGTGTTCTATGATTTGAGCTTAATAGAGTTATATTCTATGTTACATAATTTGAGATGAATAGTTTTTTTTTTTGTAATTCATTATCTGAGTTTAATAGTGTTCTGTTTTGTGATTGATAATTTGAATTTAATAGAGTTGAGAGTCTTAAATATTATAATTCGATCCTTAAATATTATAATTCGATCCTTAAATATTATAATTGAGTCTTAAATATTATAATTTTAAATGTTATAATTTTATAATATATATAATTTGAGTTTAATAGAGTTAATTTACACGAGATTGTAGTTTCTTTTGAATCGATTGTTTTTGTGTTGATATTGTAAATATATAATTATTATTTTTGTGTTAGAATGAGTCTTAAATCATTGAAAAAAAAAACAAATTAAAACTCGTAGCAGAGGAGCTAGCCCTTGATGTTCCAAGTGGAGCAAAATTGGTCGAGTTAAAAAGCTTAGTAGAGAGTTCTGAAATCTATAAAAATAATGCTGAATTCGTACAAAATATTATTATTGGCATCCTTGAAGAAAAGAAATTAAAAAGTGAGAGAGAAAAAATACAAAATGAAAGAGAAGAATCAGAAAATAAAATAAAATTACAATTAGAGAAATTAAAATGATCTCAGTTAGAAGCAGAATTGCAATTAACTAATGGCAGGAAGAAATTAACCCTAACACAAAATGATGAGACAGAACCCTTAAGTGTAAATATTAAAAATTTAATTAAAATTGTTAAAACATTAGCAATTGCTAATCCCGCTAAAGTAGAAACCTTCAATTTATTTTTTCAGTTAATTGAAAGGGCTTTTAGGACAAAAAAGTTACCAGAAGAGCTTAAAGCAGAAATCGTCATAAATATCTTAGGTGAAAGGGTTAATAATTTATTGGTATATGTAAGAGAAGAGGATATGAATAATTATAATAAGCTGAAATGTATTATTTTGAAAGAATTCCAACCAACTCCTCAAGAATGTCTAAATTACTTTCATTTTGCCCAAAAATTGCATTCTGAGTATCATGTGCAATTTGCGTCAAAGTTAAGTGTAAATTTTTACTACTATTGTCAGTTGAGGAAAGCGAATGTTTTCAAATCATAATGTGATTTTATAGTTTCGGATAAGATTTTTAGTGAATTGGTTCATGAATTAAAGTCTCATATAGCAGTAAAACGAGGATATATATGGTTTGAACCCCAAATTATGGAACATGAATGTGATATTTATTTAACTTCAAAAGTTAATAAATAAACTAGAATCTATTTTTGCGAAATCATTTTCAGTTACCGACAATAAGAGAATCGAAGGAAATTATGTGAATAAATATCGCAGTTACAATAGAAATGTTTCAAAAGTATATGTGTCTGGAGTGAAAAATCATAGATGTATTGTGTTTAAAAATAATGAAAGTCATTCATCTAACTCATGTCATAATTTTTAAAAAAAGTGTCTGTAAATGAATGTATCGAAATAGTTTAAAAAAGCAAACTTTGTGTCAAGTGTTTTTCCGTTGAGTGCAGCGTAAGGATGTTCAAATCACGAAATCGTTTTGTGGGAAACCCCGCCATCAATTAATTCATTTTCCTATCAATTAATTCATTAATTAATTCACTCAGAGAAGAGAGAAAAAATTTCCACGTGTTTTGAAAACGTTCCCCTTTTCGCCGAAAACATTGTCTCTTCGTAACGACCTCTCATGCATTCAACTTCTTTGTCCTCAGTCTCAAGGTTTCAGATGCCTGCTATTTTAGTGCTAACGTGCAATGCATATGCTGACCGAATAGATGATAAAGGAAAATTAAACAAACTATTAAGAATTTTATATGACAATGGCTCAGAAAGAATTTGGTGTTAGAAATCTCTATGAAACTGCCTAAAGTTAAAACCAGTTAGAGAAGAAAGATTATCAGTTTTTTCCTTCGCCTCAATAAATTCACAGCGAAATCATACTCCATTTTAGAATTAAAATTAATGAATCTCTTTCAATCCATTCAGATTGAAGTATTAGAAGCAGATACTTTTATTGTTGCACCTGTTTCTGTCCTAAATGTTGAAATGCAAAATATTATGTGATCTCGCGGATCAGATTTAGACAATTATTGCGAAAGGTATATAAATATTGAAATATTATTAGGAGCAGATGATTTCTGACTACCGCGATTGGAATTGATGACCATTAATAGGTGTTAGAATTAGGAATTATCTTAAGAATATTTTCAAAAATCGGATAAATAGTATTTTGGAGTGATTCTTATATTGCATTACATTGGGTAAAGGGAAGTGCGAAAAGATGGAACCATTTTGTTGCCGATCTGGTTGTGAAGATTCAAGAGAGATCGAGTTCGAGTGATTTGAATTTTTGTCCACTGGAAAGATAATCCACAGGATTTACGATCCTGTTAAATGTTTGGTAGCTCAAGTCGTGCTAGTTGACATATTTTGGAATAACATGTCAACTAGAATTTTCATTTTGGAGTAAGTTGCAGAGAGTTGTTGCACAGTATTTGAGGTTTATTAGAAATACTATAGGGAACGATATTTTGACTCCATTCTTAAATAAAATTAAATTTAAAGAGTGGCTTGAGACTCGAATTAAATGAAGAAAAACTTTAAATTATCAATATTTGCATACATACAAACTTTTACTAGAGGAAATTGATTGTGTTCACAACTCGGAATCAGGAAATGATTCCCAAAGATGGTATAATGAAATTGTGTACACCTGAAAAAAACCTCGTTTGAAGTTTAAAATATACATTTCATGTGATAAGCATCCTCATTTCAATTTTATGGTCATGCTCATGGGTCTTAAAGGTAGTATTCTGCAGCATGTGCATATATCTACACCATCCAGAATGACTGTGTTAGGACGTGAATTCATGAGAGATAAGAGAAAGTTTTACGGAACCAGAGTGATACTAAGTTTACTCACCTGAGTGAGGACTTACAAGTTAAAGTGTCTGCTTATGAATCTTCAGCTGATCTGCATAGAAATATACATTGCTTTGCGAATCTACAGAAACTGAAGAGCTTTTTAGTACCAGACTACTATGATGGAATGTGCCCACACTGCTAGGGTAACAATACCGCTAGCATGACAGCAAAAACTGTCTTTGGTGAAATGAAGAGACCAATCCATAAATTAGTCAGACTTCCTGTGAACGATTTATTTACTTTTTATTCCATTTATTTTTCGTTGATATTTCACTGATATAAGAACATGTGTGTGCTATTGTGTTAAAATTTATATGTTTTGTTTTTTAGGACTGTGCTTAGTTGTATTTGTAATTCGATTGATGACGTGTTGATGGGGGCCCAGTATGTTATGACCCCCAAGGTATTGTGATTAACCAATGTGGTAAGAATGTCACGCCAATAGATGGAGCTGTGACCTTTCAGACCAGATTATTACAAGATAACACATTTTGTAGTTAGTGTACAGAGGATTGTTCAATAAAGATGTGTGTGATATAGCCCTCTTAATTGCACTCTTAATCTGGAGTTAATATTATTCCCCACAAACAATAAATAGGTTGGCGTTAGTGCGTACAGAGTGTAATCAACTCTTAATCAATTCTTAAGATCCTACATTGGACATTTTCAATATGAGAAAATAAAATATAAACATTGATCTCGAGACTGTTTCTCATGGCATGTAGCGCCATCTTTTGAAACTATTTGTAGCGCCATCTTTTGAAAATAGAGGGTGCTGAGCGCCATACGAGGGGCCCCGTAAAGGGGTAACTGCCTTGTTTACTGCTTCTTGAGTGATCACCTAGATATGTTTGAAATTTAGAACAGAATCTTATTCTTCGTTTAAATGTTATGTGTCTCAATAATAAAGTAATATAATAGGGCCAGTAAAGTCTTGTAGATTATTTCATTAGATGATTTGATAAGCCACCAATCTGAGAGGTAAGCGAAATTTCTATTATTCTAAATTGCGATTTTCTTGTGTTAGTTTACTCACCATCTATTCTCTCTTGTTTCATCATATACCAGCTTGCTCTGAGAACACTTTGCAATATTTTTTTTCTTTACCATTGTTTATTTTCATAGATTTCATATTTTATAAAACAAAGCAATCAATATTTTTTTGGGTAGTTCTAGTATTTTGAATGAGTTCTCAAAACCACTACCAGTAAAATTCGTAAAATGTGTTTTTAAAAAATGGCTAGCACAACGTTAACATCTAATTTAGAAAAAAAATATATTTAGAGTAAGTTTTTAGATCATCATGAAATTAGTCCACAAAAAAATCTGGGATTGATATATGTTTATATAGTCTGAAATATCTTAAGGACATTCATTTAATAGTTATATCTTATGTTAACAAGAAAAAAATTTGAATAGAAAATAATACATTTAGTTTGTGTATACATTATGTTTCAGTAAATATGTGTTTTTCACAAATGAATGTTAGACGGTAAAAAATAATGAAATTATTAAAAATATAATCGTTAGTCTTATTATTAATTCAAGTTTCTTATACTTTAGATATAGTATTAAGATATCAGTAATTAAAAATATTCGTATATTATATGACAGAACAATAATATTCTAGAGTGCATTAGGAACCCGGTTAGTGAGTCAGAAACAAATATAAAAATTTTTATTTTAAACATACAGTTCTTGTATCGAGAAAATTGTGATACAGAAAAATATTACAATCTATTTCAAAAACATTTCATTTAAGTTAATGTTCATCATTTATATTGAAATAAAATGTTCTAAAATAGATTTATTAATGTAAAAGTCATTTATAATTTTTCCTTTTTTCTCAAAATCATTTAAGTTTTCATTAGTAATTTACTTAAAAGAAGCTAAAGCAGAGTGGTGAACGAAATATGGTGAGCTAAGAAAGGTAAAATTTTAAATTGCAGTATTAAGTTTATATATATATATATAACATTGGCTGCACAATAATTGCATATTTTTAAATAACTCTTTAAGAAATATGTGACCCATTTAATGTCAAAGGTATAGAATAGATTTTGATTTAATAATAAGATTATTAAGCCAGTTTAAAATAAATAAATTAAGAATGATCTATAAATGCTATAAAAATGTTTCATTTCTGAAACCTTAACACAAAGTATTATTAAGTTAAAACTTTACATTCCTTTCCGACTAATGTGCCTCTCAGATAACACCCTCAAGGGAAAAGAGTTCAATAATACCTTTAATATCTCGCACATATTTTCCATTTGCTAAATTACTTTTAAAACTTAAAGAAGTAGTCTTGACAGATTTTGGAGATTTCTAATGCTCTTAAAGATTAGTATTACGAATTTATCCCTAGGAGACATCTAGAAAGATTTTTAAAAAAAATATCTGAGAAATTAATGTTTTGGTTGAATAGAGGATGTATAAGCTGTATTTAGCCGAAGGGAATTTTTCTAAAGTAATATTTTGTTCATTGCAATCGTGCAAAAGATTGATTTAACCGAATTAGGCATAAATATTAGATAGAACATTTTAAGTGCATTTTGATGTTCAAAAGGACTTTAAATTCATTTCCAAATGAAGTTTCTTTCACATTCTCAAAGATATTTCTTACCATCAAATTCTTCAAAATTAAAAAAAAAAACAGCTTAAGAACTGGAATATAAGTTACATTTGAATGTCAGCTATTGATTTTTCTGTAACTGTTCACTATTTGCAAATTCACGCATTTGTTAAATTAAAATTTTGACTAGCAATTTAAAAAAATAGGAAATTAGATTAGAAGCTTTTATTTCCTTCAGAACATATTATCCATTCTAAAGTTATTTATAGACGAAATCTTATGAGTAATTAGACAAATATTATTTCTAGAAGTTTTCACCAAATAATTTTCAAACATAGTAATATTTGTAAAATTTGCATAAAATTAAATTATCTTAAGAAATCAAAATTTAAACATTTATTTTTAAAATTTCGTTATCACAAGATAAACACATATAAATTTTACATTATCAGAAAACATATTTTGAAAAAGACTTTATTAGATATTTACAAAGCATGACTAAGCAATAAAATGTGTTCAAATTCAGTACAATTTGAGTGCATTATGAAAGAAGCATATTGTGTTATATGCTATCCGAAGTGATAAATTTTTTTGTTTATTAAGCATTTCGGCTGTTAAGATCAAGAGATTTTGTGAAATGAGGCTTAGATTTTCGTATTTGTTTCAAAAGCATGAATTTCAAATGTAAAAGGAAATTTTCGCTTCAATAGGCCAGGTTATAGAAATAAATTTGATGTCATGGAAAATAAGAACACTTCTAATGATAAAAAAAATCAAATTTTAGTCCACACTATATATTAATATACGAAATAAAAAATACATTAAAATTACTTAATAAAAAAGCATAATGACATTTGTTTATCATTTATATTTCAACTATATCTAGCATAAATAATTATTAATTCCTACCAAACATTCCCTAATGTTTCATCAATAAATTGTACAAAAAATTATTTCTGATTTATTTCCCTTCTCATATTGAATACATAATGAAATATGTTAATAAATATTTTAATCCTGTTATTTTAACCTTTATAAAAACATTATATGTG
>BMAW01038533.1:27724-58181 GCA_019974015.1 Nephila pilipes | reverse complement strand
ATGTTCAAAATTTGCTCATTTAATGGGAATTGCTTTGAACTCTTCTACATTCCATCTAAAATAATTTTAATAGCTTGTTTTCTTTTTTTGTCTTTAATGTTATAAATGAAATCTCTGCAATAAATTTTTTGCATTTAATTACTTACTACATAACAACCTTTACACACATATACTTATATATATATATAATATATAATTGATCTTAAGTTTTACATTAAAGAGTTTTACCCTTTCAGACACCACTCTTTGGGGCATAGCGGAATCAGCTGGTTGGAGGTTTGATAGAAAGACGTGCGATCTGATAATTTTAAATTGTATAATCAATGAGTTCTATTTTAACAGTTAATGATGTACAATAATGTATGGTTTAATTAACCTTTTGAGTGGCTGGCTGATCCACACAGGAAGAATGCCCTTAAAAAAGCCGCTTCTGAGCCATTAGCCGTACTTTCCTAATAAACAGCTTTCAGATCAACATGGGGCCTATTATAGCCCCGGAACATCATCTGCTTGACCGGTTTCTTTTGTATTCAGAGGGGGTGGAGTTTCCTCTCACCTTACACACATAAAATCCTCTTTTCCTTTATACTCAAATTCTCACTACGGTGGTGCATGATATTTTTGTAGTGATTTTGTCATCTCGATTACTTAATCATTTCATTTTAAATAATTTAATTTTTTAAAAATGCTAAACGTAAAGAGAACTTACCACGGGAAGGTTAAGAATCTTTTTAGCTGTTAGAGACGAAATTTTGATGATTCTGATTGTTAGTTGAAAATAGACAACTTTAAATTTGATCAGAGTTATGTTGCCAGAACAAAAAAAATTGACAGTAAAATCTAGATTACTTTACAGAAATATGTTTAAAACCTGTACATGTAATTATTCGTGATATGGACTAAAGAATATTAAAACTTGAATTTTCAGCACTTATTAAATTCTTTATTTATTATCAAATAATATGATTATAAAGTATTTTACCAGAATTATTCATTTGAAAAAGTTAACTAATAGGGATTTCTCTGTTTGATTTTATATCATGTTGTCAGAAATTTGTATGAACAGTTTACTTCATTTAGATAGAAAGTTCCGTAAATTTATATCAAGGCAACACACCTGACAATCAAAAAAACATAAAATTTCCTAGAAATAATACTTTATCAAAGTTGCACAGTGTTAGTTCCTGATTTTAAGCAAAGAGTCTTTCGTTATAGAAACTATATTTTGAATTGAGATAAAGTTAGTCTGAACAACTAAGTCGTGTGTTTCTTTAATGTAGAAGTATCTATAAATATTCCCGAAACGAACCTTGAAGCAAGATATTTTGTTTATACTTAAAGCACGTGTTATTTCTGTTCGTAAAAGAATTTAAAAATGAATAATTTACATAATATGAAAAATGCAATTTTATGAATAGATAATCAGAAATCAACAGATAGTTACATTAAGAATAAAAATAAAGTGTTCTTTCTTTTTTTCTCGCTTTATTCATGAGTCACACTTTTTATGTGACGATACATTCAAAGAAGTGAATTTCAGGCGTCTAGATGCTTTGAATGTTACTCTGAACAAGATAAATGGCTCTACGTAAATAGGCATAAAACAGTTAATAAAAGCTTTCATTTCAGAAGGGTAGCATTACTCCCTCTTAAGATTATTGTTGATTCTTTCAGGTTTTGGTCATTAACTTGGCATCTCTATATATGCCTTTTGAGAGTATACAAACCTAAACAGAAATACTCTGTTCTTTGTAAATCCAGTTGCTTTCATGTGAAGCGGAAATATTCTTCCGTGGTTCTTCCTCTTGTGCCGTAATAGTCAAGCTTTAGAAAGTGATTCTATTTCTGTTCATTTGTCGGACATATAGGATAAATGTCAAACTACTTGCGACAACTAAAGAAGGCCTTCTACTTTCTGAGACAGTTATAGGAGAGCTAGAAAATAACCGTTCAGTGAACTGATGTGTTAGATTTGGGAGATAATGTAAAAGGACCAGTCATAGAGGGACTGTCCAGACAGAAGTGGGAGGAAAAACATGATAGTTAGGCTAAATTTCCTTCGTTTTGAAGAAGTAAAGAAAATTATTTACAGTTTTCTAAACCGATGCAGAATCTATGTGCGTTGAGAAGGAGTTTTTTATAATTATTTTGAATGTTGATCGAAGGAGTTGTAGCTTCATAAATATATTAGGCTTTGGCTCTATCATGCACAAAAATCACACACAAAAATCAGTTTAATCGCACAAAAATCAAGGCAGATAATCTTAATTAAAACAATAAGCAATTCTTTTTGAAATTTTAAATAAAAAGTAAGGTTATCTAAGGTTAAGAATCATCAACTTTTTGTACGAAAAGTGAAAAAAAATAAGCTCACAGTGTTTCAATTACTTGCAAAACTGAAATAATTAATACAAAAATAGATTCTTTTAATAACAAGATTACCGAGATACATAGGAAGCTCTACAACAAGCTTAAAATGTTTGCAATCATAATATTTTGTCTTCGATATCAAGTTATTGTTTGCGTTTACTAGAAGTTATTCTAAAAATTCAAAAGCATTTTCTTTTTATAAGATTGAACATTTATTACTATTGGAGGAAAAAAATAATTTAAATTTCTTATATTGCATTTAAAGAATTTATTTTTAGGAATCGAGGTAAACTGATAAATTATTATATTTTTCTGTAAGTAACCAGGGACAAAGTATCAAGACGGACCTCTGAGATTTTACAAGCAACGATGAACGATACTGAGCTAAATTATCCACAATTTCCACACCGCGGCTTGCCATGCGTAGATTTTGATTAATGCGTAATCAGCTCTGCTAGCATGATTAAGGAACACCTATCGTCACCTTTTTGACCCACAACCGTCAAAACAGTGGAAACTACAATGTGGCCTCATTCCAACAAAGAGGCCAACTTTGTTACTGCATGGGGATATCCGTAATTTAGGCACATAATGTACGAGAACACCTTTAATGGTTTAGCATAATTCATCTCATTTATTTGCCATAAGTGAATATTTTATCATAATTTTCAGCATATATGGAAGAAATTAGATCAAAGAAAAATAAACTTTCATTTTAAAGAAATGCTTATGTTAATAAATTTAGACTAATCTTAGAGATTCATTCAATATTATAAATATTAATGCTCATCACCAAGTATAATGGATTAGGACTAATAAAAATGACTTCATACATCAAATGTATCATTCTACATGGAAAGTGCATATATCAAGAAATTCTTAGAGTGTTTAAATTTTTTAAAGATTTCTCTAATATTCTAAGAAAAAAACAATTATAAGAATAAATGGCAATGAAGTTTCCAAGAGCATGTATTTAGAGTGATACTAATTGTCTGGCTTTACCTTTAAATGCTGTGAATACTTATAGATTTTAAACTTAGCTTCATTATCATTGAAGAAGTCTAGATTTTACTTTATAACATCAAAGAATGAGATCAGCAATTTTGCTTTTTTATTTTATTTTTGTGATACTGATTAATTTAGTGCAATTTAGCAGAAGTATCATATATTTTCTTCTTATTTCTAATTTTGATTATTTAGGTTTTAACACCAGGTGTTATCAAAATTCCTGCATTTCAAAGAATTAAAAATAAATTTAAAATATTTTATATCTATTTTAAAAAAATTACTGAAAATCAAAATATAAATAAATTTACTTGAATATATCAATTAAATTTGGTTATTTATTGTTTGTACCTTGTCTACAATGAAATAAAGCGTTTATTATTTTATGTCACATTTTTATATTATCATCATTGTTTTGTATATTTCTCTTCTATAATATTGAAAAAAAATCTAAGAGTGAAAGCAGCTCTAAAATTGTTAGGAGAATAATGTTCTTTTTCAAAAATAAAATAAATAAATTTCTCAAATTTTCTTGTACTGAAATCGTAATGGATCTCCAGAAAATATGTTTTCCTAGAAAGGAGACTCTTTGTATTTAGGGCTTTCTAAGCGAGGCATCCCATTGTGTGCGAGACAGCGAACCAGTCTATCTTGCTTCTTTTGTATACTATGTGAGTTCGGCCAGTCTTGAGCGATAAAAGGAAGCTAAATCGCTAAGGCCTAGAACTTTAGGGCCTTTTCCTACACAAAGCCCACTTATCTTCAGGTTAAATCTCATCTCATAAAATAACCTTTTGTTTTGAATCCAGAAAACCCCTAAAGCATCCTGAAAGACGACCATGCCCATTTCGTAGTTAAGATTTCTCTCTCTCTCTCTCTCTCTCCCTTCTCTTATAGTATATAATGTAAAATTATATTATATATATTAAATTTAAACATAATACAAATTTTGATTTTAGATTTCATCCTTTGTTTATCATTGTGATCATGTAGTAAGACTGGAGACACAACTGCTGGATTTTTATTTGATGTCAGACAAGAAATCAGAATGAGGTTCAAAGTGAAACTAATTCTACCTTATTAAGAAGACCTACACAATTAGATCATGAGAAATGAATCAGGAAGTTGCTGGACATAGATGACTACAATAGCCTAGTAGGGATTGCTATCTGAGTCTTCAATCAGGAGAATCAAATGTTCATGTGGATTTTTTTGGCTTGCATTGCATAAATTAAGTAATATAATATGTGTAGTTCAGAAAATACACTAGACTCTTTATTTCTGAGGAGTAGCGAATGGAAAAAATTATAATTTAAGTATGTTTTAAGTGGGAATTTTATATTTAAGTTGATTATTATATATAGTCAATAATATAAATTTTACAGGAAAATAGATTTTATAACGGCTACCAAGAAAATTTTCAATTGAAAAAATTGTTTTATAAATTTCTACTATATAACTATAAAGGACATTTATTAATAAATGTATTTTAAGAAATGAAAAAAAGTAGTTGAATATAAATAATAGTATGAATAAAAAACGCATGATAATTTCAGACAAAATCCACTTATACTTGATACATTTTATATGTGCGGACCCTATAAGAGAAAGAGTATCCATTTATGTAAGGTTCCATCCGGATAGGCACTTGATTCATAAGTTAGTGAATTTCTATTGATTGATTTTCCTGTAGAAAACTTTTTTTAACTCATACTGGATGGATTGGCATTACTTAGATAGTCTATTAGATATTGCTCACTTATAGTGCTTAGTGCTGTTGAATAGAATAAAACTTGAAAAACGAAAGCGAGATGTATAACGCGACCATGAATATATTAATAAATAACTATTATATATATTACCTCAGGAAATAGGCATAATAAGTTAAAAAAAAATCGTTGAAAAGCCACAGCGTTGAACAATTGTTTGTGCTCATGTTGCTAGGTAAATCACTTCTTTAACCGATTCTTGCCACAACTCAGTCAATGTCCACTAACTCTAAAAGTTAATAATCTACTAAGGATGAAACAGTCCAAGTCTGCCACACTATTTATTCAAGTATCTGTATTATAATGTGTGAAAAATATTTTGCTTTCCTTCGTGACTACTTGGATCTATTCACCTATCCACAATTGCAAGCTAAAGCAGCTATGTTACGAAAATCCTGTCAGTTAAAGACTGTTTGTGATTTCCAAATTCTCTGCGATGGCTATCAGATATCTTAAAGCTCTATGATATAATATATCAGCTTAAAGCATACACACTCCAGGTAGTCCCTCCGCTACCCGCACAAACTTCCTCTTTTGTATATGCACGCTGATCTCTAGTTCACTTCATTTCTATCTGATCTATTACACATTAGTTTCATTTTGTTTGAGAAGAAATTGGATTTATTTCATTAAATCAACTCTTAATTAAAAGTCATCGATGGATTAGTGAAGAAAATCGCTTGAATGGTCCAACGTCACAAATTTACGTCGTTGTTGTTTGTCAAGTAGTATTCAAATTAATTTATCATTGTTCACTTAATAACAACCTACATACATATATTTTTGAATCATGGGGAATACTCGAAACTGTATTCAGCTTTCTTTGAAAGACCTATTTCACACTGAGATTCAAAGGATGTGCAAACGTCAGAATGTTCTAATCGGATCCAAATCAAGCCTCAATTCCTTTGGCTTTGTTCAGCTCTGATTTCTCCTGGAGTTAGATTAAATTTACAGAGTGAAATTGTCTTTTGTCATGTTTTAATAGTTATGCTGTCAGTATTTTCAACTGAAGAAATAAAATACATATATATCGAGTGATCATCCCTATTTGACGGTTCTGTCCGCTCTTAGATGCCTTTGCGTCTTGTCTCATTAATATGACTCCATATAATTCACAGTAATTAATATCAGTATTGCACAGTCAAACTAATTACATAGAATCAAATTCAAGGAAATATGGCTAAGAAAACGTTTGGTCTCATCATGCATTAGCTTTGCGGGTATAATCATTAATACCACAATGAAAATTCCGATATCAAATGATTATTCATTGATCGCTGAAACTGACTCTTGATCTTGGAAAGAAGATTTTACTTTAACAATTTAAAGCAATCGTTTAGACACTCTCTCATGCATATATATAATAAATTCTGTAGGAGATCAAAAAACTATTTTAAGACAAGCATTTGAAACGTCAATAATTGTGGGCAAATATTTCCACCCAGGGGTGACCAGATGCGCTAGTTGTCCTAGGTTCTACGAGTAATATGGCGTCAGTACTTGAACACTTAAGAGCGACAATGGCTCTGGACCTTAAGTGGTCTGCATAGAGGTGTGAGCCGTAATTCGATTCTTATGGGACAAAGAATGGCGCTCCGAAATCCACAGGTCAAATCGTTGAGTTATACGCAGGACGAAATCAATGAGTAGACAACGGTGCAGAAATGGTGGTTCTTTCAAGCGGCATGGGATGTGGAAAACCGCAATATGCGGCGACGTGCCATCAGATTCTTCTAAGACGGATATCAACACGGCACGTTAAAGAAATCAAAAGGATCGACGGAGAGAAGTAACTATGCGTGGGTGCCTCAGAGTTGGACCTGAATTATTATGGTAACGTTCAGCGTATACACCTGATGAGTTGTAGACAGTATTCACAAGTTTGTGCCCGCTGGGTTCCATGTACGTTGTCCGCGCATAGGCCACTAGAATGATGCTTAGCCTCACATTTCTGGATATCATCCAGTGCATACACTTCATTAGATACCGCATCGTTACCGATGTGAAACTAGCTTATCACTTCCACACATCCAAAAAAAAAGCCACGATTGGAACATGCTGAGTCACCGACGAGGAAAGAAGTTTAAGGTCACACCTCTGTGTGTAAGACAGTTAGCAATTCTTTTTCTGAGATACGCCTGTGTTATCCTAATCAGTATTGGGAACGAGGCCATACCTTATGCCGATGTATTGTGCTAAAGAAATTGCGTGAAACCATCCAAGCGCAAACGGCCTGGATTACTGAGACGAAGGCGTCATCCTACGATGACAGGCGGCCATACAGCTCGCCAGACTCAGGATTGCTGCAAAGTTTCTAGGTGGGAGGTCTGGATCACCCCATACAGCCGATGTTGGCTTCAAGTACTTTTCATTTTCCGGCGTTAGGCAGAAACATATCGGAACCACGGTTCACCTCAGACGATGCAGTAGAAACATCTGTACCGAAATCTCTCTAATGAGCAGACCTGATTACCTACAGACGCGGTCAAACAAGTTGAGACGTTCTGAAATGCCTAAATGGTTTGAGGACTATGTGGAAAAGTAGATGCCAATGTGTCTCTGATTCCCATTTATTGTTTCTATTAATAAATACTTTTCATTTGCCTTGTAAACTTTTTTGGATCTACCTCAAATATATATATATTACGAATGCTTCAAACTAGTATAATTTTTCCTCTTGTATCAAAAGGAAATAGATATGAATCAATGTTTCCCGATATCATTACTTTTTAGATGAGTACAGTTTACAGAAACTTGTAAACATACAAATAAATATTTGTTCTTATATTGATTATGTCATATTGAATAACTTTCACGATAATTTAAAAATTGTAGTTTAATAGAAGGTTGTATGAAATTTTTGAAGTTTATATCGTTATAGGATTGAATCAAAGAGGAAGTGTTTTAAAAAGAGCTGAAAAGTAGTTACATTGCATGCAATCATTGTTAATATAGGGATATTTGAAATATAGCATTAACTTGGTTATTTTAAGCATATATTCTATTATAGCACCTAAATAACCTATTGAGAAAACACAGCCTAAAAACTATTTCTTTTTTTACCTTCTGTTTTGCAAAGACTATAAGGCATCAAAATATCGAAAGATTTCAAACAAATAATATTTATGGAAAGCAATTAAATATTTCCATTCCAAACTCAGCAGAAGAAAAGAAAGAAGTAAATAGATGTTAAATTAATTAAATAAAACTGATGATTGAACATTATAACAACTGTTAAATTTGCATCATTTTTTATTTATTATCTCTTTTGAGCAGAAGATCCGGATGTGAGAATTTCCTTCTGATGAAATAGGTTTCTTTTTAACTGTGAAAATAATTTAAGAATTTTTCGTTTTATTCAATGTCTTATAATTTTAATCAACAGTTTCATGGCTCATTTTTCGAAACTTTAAAATTAAAGAAAATCTCAGATAATATGTAAAATGTGTATAAATAGTTTCATGCTTTTAAGATTATTAAAATTTTATTATTTTTTTTATCAGGTACTGAACAATATATATATATATATATATATATATATATATATATATATATATATATATATATCTGAAACTTAAATAATAAATGAGTTTGAATATCACATTTTTTATAGTTAATATAAGAATTGCAATACTGACAAATTTTTTTATTGCAGAAATTTTATAATATTTATAGAATACATGAATAAAGAGATTATTTATCTGGAGCTAGAAGGAGCATAAAAATATATTAGAACGTCATATACAGCCTATATACTTCATTAAAATATCCTTGCTCCTTTAAAACATATTTAACACATTTTAATGAACTTTCTGAGAAAATATTCAAACCTTAGACTTTGAAGGCTTTCAGAATATCTTCTGGAATTTAAAAAATTCATTAAAATGTTTCAGGTCAATAGATTTATTTATTTATAGAATTTCATAAGAATCTTTTTCTCTCATTATTGAAACTGCCACTTAGGCAGTATGCCATATTTTAGTTACGTTGTTTTAAATTTAATATTTTTACAAAGGCATGTGCATTCATTAACGTAATAGATATAAATTCCTTATATTAATGTAAAAATATATTCAAAATTAGTCAATCTCCTTTTAATAAATAAAAAGGCATTTAACTACTAAGATTATGAGGCCTAAAAAAAATATATGCATGAATATACTGAATTAAAATAAAAAGAAAATTATAGATGTATTGTATTTTTCTCAACAGATTGAAACATTTTGTATAATAAACATGTGTCTTCTTGTAGGAAACAAAGTATCAGTTATCATTTTGTATCATATAGAATAGTTATGTACATTTATAAAACTAAAAATGCGGGAAAAATAAAGAAAAATCCTAAATTTTGTGCTATAAATTTAATTGTTTTTATAATAACTTAAACATACATTTAAGATTTAACAGGCTATTGTATTACAAATGCTTTATCTAAGCATGCATAACATAAGCTTTTACGTAAATTTAGGAAGACAATTTCTGTATAAATTGAAAAGTTTGATTCTCAACTAATATTTTTTTTTTTTTTGTGTTATAAAAGCATAACTGAAACTCAAATATATTGTAAATATTTACGAGTTCATTTAAATATTTCATTTATATACTAGTATCTATGATTTCTCGTATATAAATGATACAGATCTCTTATATCATTTATATACGATATCTGTGAAATATAAATTAGAAGAGAAAGTAGAATGTGTGTAAAATAAAGCTATGGTAAAAAAATTATTATCTTTATTTTAGAAATAACAACTAAGACATAATTTTTGAATCAAGTACAGATGCTTGAATTTACTTTCATCTAATAAACTCATGTATAATAAAGGTTTACTTTAATTTTTTATATAATTCTCAAATATAAAGCACAAAAAGTAAATTTGAATATTACTAAAATTTTCAAATTTGAATATTACAAAAATTTTGAAATACAGATGATAAACGAGGTGGGATAATAAGGCCTTTCAAATGATAAATAATACAATTATAAACTTTAAATATTCTATATCACTATCCATTATAATAATTGCAATTGATTAAATTAATACATATATCATTGCTTAAACTGGCAAATCAAAAGCTAAATTGAACCGAAAGAAAAGAAATAAGTGTTCAGCAACTAGTATTTGCTACATTCAGATTGAGTAATGAACAAGATTGGATGACAGGTTAACAATTTAATGTATGGCTAAGAATGATCATATTGTGGTAAATTGTTAGACGCTAGGCAAAGGTTACGACTTAAAATGACAAATACAATTGTGGTGCATTCATTCTTGCATGGAATCGAAAGTACAGAAAACGGACTGTGTCTTAGATGTTGTCAATTGGATGCAATTAAGGCTGATGTCTGTGAAGCATGGATATATTTGATCATGCGTATCATCAACATCAGCTCTTATATACACCGTTTCGATATCAAGAACATAAAGACTGGTATCTCATTAATGGAGTCACGCTCTGTTAACTAATGAGTGTCAGCCAGTCTGAACAACGATCAGCGTCAGTTGAGGAGAGAGAAAGGATGAATAATGAAACAATTTTAGTAAGATATAAAACAATTTTATCCCACTATCGTCGCAAGGAAAAGAGACCGTTTGCTCTATTGAATACGTAACCATAAACAGATAGACAGGCAGATAGACAGACAGATAGATAGATAGATAAACAGATAGACAGGCAGAGAGACAGACAGATAGATAGATAGATAGATAGATGTGGTTGTGTGTATCTATATGTTAAATCATCAATATTAGTGCTTTATTTAATTTGAAATTTAAAATTATCTGAAGTCGTCTCTTTAATCATATAGCTATCATGTATTAATTTGAACCTGCTCTAATACCTGCGACATGTTTTGATGTGCTCGCTAGGTACAAGATTTCTACATCCTGGAACCCAAATGGTTCTCAGTATTTCATCCTGAGTTCCGGGTTCTTACTGCACATAATAGAGCACATACATCAAAGGAGATAGAACCGAAGTAGGAAATCAATCCCATGCTTATCACTTGTCATGTGCAACAATTCTTAATTCCTGCTGTGCTCCGTGGGGACTTTGTCAAAAACCAGAAAACAAATGATTAAACAAGTATTACCGGATAGCTAAATATGATAAAGTAGTTGAAACTTACTGCCTGGTAAATGATTATATATTACAGGTTTGATAATATTGAGAAATTTCCTACATTTCGGGAAGAATTTAAATTGGAACTCACAAAAACATTTGGTGACATTATACAATCAAGATGGAGTTGAGGAAGAGATTAAATGGAAGGCATAAAAGCTTAGTGAAGGTTTGTAATTGTATATCAAAAGCGTACTGAGACTGAGTCAAAAATTGAATCTTCAATTGAAGAATGCAAGGAGTTCCACTTCATGATGTGTACTGTGGAGCATTTTTATCAAGCATTCCTGAAAAATGAATTTACTACGATAAAAGAATTCATAAATTGATGTCAGTATCTAAAAGAAATGAATAAAAGATGTGTTACCCGAAAGAAGTTTGATCCCATACCTGAAGTTATCTCAATGTCATCAATAGCTGAGAAAATTCGATATGGTTACTATAATTCGGCAAATTATTGAAAAGAATTTCTATGCATTCTTGCACTCAACACCAAAAATTTAGGAGAATATCTACAATCAATCGAAGTTATTAGTTGAATTTACTGTATTACCAGTAGTTCAGACAGTATTCTTGGGTAGAATTTTCATGAAGCATCACAAGCGATAATATACTTGAAAAAGTCGGAACTGCATTAGAAAACTTTGTATTTCAAACTCCAAGTCCTCAAACCTAGAACTTTCATATTATAGAAGTTTCTACAATACTGCTCATTCTGTTTCCAAAAGTGAAGAAGAGGTGCAAGAACTTTATCACTTGCCATGGGAGCTGAAGATCCTTAGACAGAAGAGTGTCAACAACCCACATATCATCCACTTTGCTTTACATTTGAGACAAGACAAAGACCAAGACTTATCTATAGCAGATTGATACGAGTACGTACCATTAATTGAACGATACCGGTGAGGTATAAAGAGCTCACTGTGAGCCTTACTGTGCTTTGGGACAACAATATCTAATAAAATTGCATATTAGATGGTACATTCTTTATATATTTTAATATAGACTCACAATTAAGTACTATAGGCATGACATTCTTTAACTTTATGGGATGCATTTTAGACAATCTGATGAAGAAAATTTCTTTTTTTACGATTGAGGACGTATTGCCACATTCACTTCAGCTGGGCGACAACTTTCATTAGAAAACGGATATTGTGTGAAAGGAAATAACGATATTTTCTAATCTTTGTCTTAAGACATTACACTGTGTTTAAGTAAAAAATTTGCTTTTGTAGGAAACGAATTCTCTTCTAGGAGCTTTCGGATTGTAAAATATCTCTGAATGAATAATGGAGTTTTTCAGCAGCAGTATATTTACCATAATAGGTCTTGGTGAGGCTGATATGGCTGTGTAGAATGCCTTTTTCACTGTATAAAAGCATGTAATATGTTATGTTTTACTGTATCTCCTTGCATTTGCAGGTCAGAAACATTTATTCGGGTTTTCATATGTAGAAGTATTATTGACTACGTAATAGTATTTGATATGTTTACAAAATTTTGCTTCAACAAATCTGTTATTATGTTTCATTTTTATATAGTTTATATTTGGACTCCAGTGTAGATAGGATCTCTTTTATGAAAGATTCCTCATTGGCCATAATAGGAAGTTTTGTGGCCCGAGTAATTTAGCTCGTATTATGAGGTAAGATCTTCACTCCATCAAACACAACTCGTGCAGAGAAACATGAGTGGGGTTCTATTCATTAATTTCTTGTTAGTATTAATGTCAATCTGAGGTATGATGTAGATTCTAAGTGAAGGAAGTAATAACTGAAGATTTAGTTAATTCTCATAACTTGATCATGATTCAAAAGTATTACTAGCGTTTTAAATTTCCCCGAGCAGATTACTAGTGCCATGTCAACTCAAACAACATTAAATAACGGTAAAATGGTAAATTTGATGAAACCTTTGTTTAAAAACGTTTTTAAAAGATGTTTTTGCAGGAACTTTTTAATGTTCGTTTATTTGAGTATACAGAATGTAAAGATAATGAGCATTAAATGTATTCGTATCTTAAGATTTACGAGAGTATTTCCTGTTCAGTTCACAAAAATAAACTTGATTGGAATAAACATACTTTGTTCAAGGGTGAATATTAACAGGAAATTATTACGTGAAATAATCATCTAGTATCTTGAGTTTCAAATAAATAGGCTGAAAATATGAAAAAAGTGAACGTTAAAAATTTTTTAAAATATTTCATATTTCTTCTAAATGCATTTAATCATTAATTACTTAGAAATAAATGATGTAAATATTAAGATTTAGATTTCATATATTATAACAAATATGTTATTCTAAATTGTATAAATCTTTTAATTTAATGAATTTAATTTGAAACATTTCGAGATACAAGGGCCATTCAATAATTCTTTAGAAAATCCAAGAGATGCCACTCGTAGCATTGAAAATGATTTATTTTTTATAATCAACATGACTCTCTAGATATTTATTGAAATTTCAGTTATTTTTTCACATGGTTTCCTTTTTACTGTCGATTGAAACAAGAAACTTATGTTTATTTCGAAAAATGGGAAAAAACGAATTCGTGGTGATTAACCACTTATTTTTATAAGGTTCAATATCAAGAGTTTAAAAGGCTTAACTCTGAAAGAGATCAAAGTTGAGTTGCGTGAAATTCTTCGCACATCTGCTCCAATGTTTTTCCAACTGTTTAATACTAGGTAAATTATTTTAAACATGATTGATTATCCAGAAAAGATGAACATCTTTCTTGACGTCCAACGGAAGTGTCGAGTCAAAGTTCACTATATTTTTTTTTGACTGATCGACAAATCAAGCTGCACAGAATAGTTGAAGTCACTGACATTTCGAAATGTGCAATGATTTCAATTTAGAACAAAAAATTAGGTGTGAAAATCAATCTAGACAAGATGGGTGCTACTTTTGCTTTCAGTGGGAAACAAATGCAGTCATTTGGTCGACTCTGAGAGAATTTTGGAGCTTTTTAGTCGCAGTTGTGAAGAGTCTCTGCCTCATGCTTGACCGTTAAAAATGTGAGGTTACACTATGTTCCAGTTATAAAGGAACAAACAGAGAAAACAGAGTGTTTTTGAAAAGTGGACAGCCTCTGGATAAAGCAAAGATAGTGAAATTTGCAGACAAATGATGGCAATGGATTTTTAAATACACGCTAACTCATCGACACCAATTAATTGGAAAATGAAAAAGCAATAACTAGTGAGTATTTCACGTCATTGCTGCATCAATTGCGCAAAGAAATCAAGAGAAAACATTCTCTTTTGAAAACGAAAATTATCCTTTTCCATATCGACAATGCATAGTTTTGATGGCCAGAATCATGGAATTAATGTTCAAATTATTACAACTACCATGTTCCCCGGATTTCGCCTTCAATGACTGGTTTTTCCCCTCCAAACTTAAAAGAATGGCTCGGAGGATAATGTTTCACATCAAATGAAGAGGTCAATGCCCAAACAGATGAATATTATGAGGACCTTCCGATGTCTTGATTTTTAAGTGGCTTAAAAAAGTCGCTTATAAAGTGTATTGAGATAAAAAGAGGTTATATTCAAAAATTTGAAAATATACCTAAAATAATTCTTCTGCGTTTTTCTAAGAGCTTATTGAATTACCTTCGTGAACTGATTATAAAATATATGTAATAACTATCATACGAACTTATTTAAATTTCTATATTAATAGTATACTGTCTGACGATTACGAAAAATAACTTATTTATGCAAAACAGCTTTCTTGAGAACGTATAAATCACACTAAAAATAAACATAGAAAATTTGTATATCACATCTGTCTTTCATATAAAAGGTAATGCACACGAGCTATTTATTAACCCTCCAAGAGTTTTAATTTTTTGTGTAAAGCTATTCCGAAAGCGATCTCGGATCTTTCCATTTACAAAATCTTTGAAAAAGCAGGATGCTTCTATTCTTTCTCCCTTTTAAGACGTGGGTGGTCGAACAGCCCCTTAAGATGGGCATTTTTATTACTCAGGGAACGACTGTAATTGGAGTTTGTGGTACAGATTATTCAGATCAGAACTTGGAATGAGTTCGACCAATCTATTGAGTTACATTAAAAGTGTTTCAACAAATAAAGAATAGAAATATTGCTTGAAAAAAATTGGTGGATTAAAAGTTGAAAATTGTTTGCTTACTTCAAACAATAGAAAAATTATTTTTTCTGTCATTTTAAAAAAAAAAAATTAGAAAGAAACCATTTTTATTTTAATATTACAATTTTAACTCAGAAAAAGCATCCTATATTCATTGTTGAACACGAGACCAATAAATACAAGATAGTTTGCATGTTTTGAAATAAGTAATGATTAGTACTATGCCAACTTGGCTAGATTCATACAGTGCGTATCCAGAAATAGCGCCGAGTTCGTGTCTTTTTCACACTCTTAGAGTTTACCCACGACCGGTGACTGTTGATCAATTTTTTCACAGGAGTAGGAATGGCGTATTATTATACACGATAGTTAAATTTGTGAAATAAAAATTGAGATTTCTTTATTCAATTATATTTTAAATTTCAATTAACAAAGTACGATTCTTTAATTGAAACTAAAATTTAGTTAAGTTATGTATTTTATATTTTTATTCACATGTATATGTGAATTATGTGATATTATGTATTTTTTTTTATTCACATTAGAAAAGAATATCATGAAATTGCCGAAAGGGCTATGAAATATCTAATATCATTTTTCAACCTATATATGCGAAAAGAATTTCTCTTTGTACGCTACGATAAAAACATTATACAGAAAAAGATTGGATGCTGAAGAAGACATAAGGTTGCTGGTTTAAACTATTATTTGGGACGTAAGAATCCTATGCAATAAAATACAGTCATGGTCATGTCAATAAATAATTTCTTTTCATTAATTTGTTAAACTTTAAAATACTCTTACTTTTGTTTATTTTTCAAAAGCTATATTTTAGAAAAAAACCCGAAAAATCATTAGGCACCTTACCATTCATTAACTAATTTATTAACTAACTACCCTAGATCCTAGAAGCAATTGTAAACCATTTTTGAGATCGTAAATATGTGGACTTAAATAAAAAGTAATTAAGAGACTTCCGAAAATGTTCACGAAAACAGTGATTAATGAATAGCCACATACCTTAACTAAGTCCAAAGTTTTTTTAAGCAATAGAAAATTCCTGAAGCTGGAAGTGTATAAATGGATAAATTCAGCAAAAGATAAATACGTTTGTTCAAACACCTTTTAAATCCATTAATTTCATACAGAAAAATATTTATATACATTCATGTGTTCATATACTGTTTATAATATTGTTACAGTATGATATTTTTCAAAACAAGGAACAGTACTGAGTCTAACATTCTAGTTTTTGCATTCAAATCGTGTTTCTCTTCGAATGCGAATATCTGCATATACCTTTAGGGCTACATAGACTGCCTATAATTTGTTTCGTCAAACTGTTAGTTTTAAAGTATAGTGCGTGGCAAAGGGTTAAAAAACAATTATGAAATATATTTAACAAGGTTTCACTTTTCGTGAAAATAAAATAAAATATTTAAGTAAAAAATTTCAAAAGATATATAAAGAACATATTTTATATACAGTAGCACAAATTTAAAGTTATTAATTAAAATGAATAATGAAAAGTCGAATCAATTAAAGCAATTTATGGAAATATTGGGTTTAAAAAATTAATACACAAATAAAATATAGTAATAAAACACATTATATGATATTTGATGATAATCTATAACTGTACTAATTGTGTTTTTTTAATTGATTTCATGCAAAATTATCAGTTTTAAATAATTTTATTAATTTGGACATTGAAGCCGTTTCTAGATTTTTTTTTATTTACCTTAGTATCCATACGCTTTGTTATTAAACTTTGTCCAACTCTCGCAATAGACTATGCTCCATTGCAGACTATACATTTAACCAAAGAAATGTCCTGTAACCAAAGAAATGTCCCCCGAAATGATGCAATTCCGTTAGTTAAACAGAAAGCATATGGTGGGAATACAATTCCCTTCTAAATAAGCGACTCCAAACCTTTTTTTATGACAAAAAATGCATTTAGATGGAATAGTTTTTATTAACGTTGCAATAGAAACTACACGAAGGCCATTGGCGACGGACTTCATAGTTTTGAACCTCGGCCAAGTGACGGGGTTGACACTTCTGCTGACACACTCTCTTCTAACTTCCACACCACGCCAATGGAAGGACTTTGGGCCCCAACATATTTTACTTGCATCAGCCCCGGCTACATGGCGGGTCTTTTGCGGCCCAGGATCGAACTTGCGACTGAACGAAAACCACCGGTCTCAAATTGAAACCATGGCTACTAGCCCACCGCGGCGACACGTATAGATGGGAATGGATTAGAAATTATAAAAGTTTGCATAAAATTGCCATTATAGTTCATAAACTTTTAGGAGTTCAAAAGGGTGCAAATGAATATTTTGGTGGTACAGATTTTAAAAGGAATATGGTTGGCAAAAAAGGAGTTTAAAACTCTCTAAAGGAGTACGGTTGGTTAACTTAGGTATTGTTATTTCGCCACAATGAGTTGGAAGCTCATTCTAAAATCCTTTGTTATTAAAATGTGTAAAAAACAGTACCCGTATTATTTTTGCATTTGTAATTTTTACATTTTTCACTGAAAGTTGTAATTGTCAGAGTGGTATTCTCCAATACTGCAGGGCCCTAAGCTTTTGCACAAGTTGTTCCTATCTAAGACTGACTTTATGAAGTGAATATCCCGTAATCTGTTCAAGATTATGGCACTGCAGATAGCATTTTCCATCTATTTTAAGTATAAATTTTATATCTTCTACACCGATATGAAACAAGTGTACAATTTAATTTAAAATTATAACTGAATTTAAAATTGTAAAATTTTTAACATTTGCGTTAATGTCACCTATTTATATTTTTAATAATCTCTGAATGCATCAAATTATTACTTTATTATGTTGACGCTTTATTTAACGTTACGTATAATATAAGAAACAAATTTCGAACTGAATTTTAAAATAATTATTTCAGAAACTATTGTAGATATGCTCATAATTTTTGTGTACCGAAGTTTTAGCATCTCAGCTTTGCTTCCAAGTAAAAATTTTATTTTATATTCATCAAATTGTTCAGCATTTTGTTTTGCTCATAATGTGCAGTTTTCATCTGATTTGTATGAAACTTACGGAATATATGAAATATGCTAGAGATAAAATATATTAAATTTTGAATTTTATATTTTAAATAGTAATAGAATTGTAAGTTTTTGGGATTAAAATTTTTTAACTGTGTATGTGTGACATACATAAAAAAAGTTTATCGTAATTTGAAAAGCAGATTTTTAGGGTAGCTTATGTAAAGTTCCTAGTTGTATATTGTTAAGATTACGAAAAATGTTTGACTTTAATTACATGTACTTCAGTTATCCTTTAACAGAAGATAAATTTTAAACGATTTTACACATATGAATATTTTTTTAAATTTGAATCTTCAAATAATTAGTAATCAAAAGTATCTGTTTAAATGTACAGTTGACATTTACGCGTATGAAAAAATATAAATGCGTGCAGACGCTTTTAATCACTAATTATTCGAAAAATCAAGTTTGACAAATATTAATTTGAGGGGGAAACCTCATTCTTCTTCTCTTTGAGGAAAGATGTAGTTCATTTATTTAAAATTTGGATGTATTTCGAAACTTAACGTTACAATGCTGAGGATCGTGTGTAAACTCTCCTGAATACTTGGCTTTAATATTGTGTAAAAAAAACTAATGGATTTAATTTTTTTTTATTATTCTTTTTATTAATGGATTAGAAAGTTATAAAAGTAATGAAATTCAAAAACTTAAAAATTATTCATTTGTAATAATTGAAAATCTTAAAGCGTTTCTGATTTTGACTCAATCGAATTTTTTTTTATTTTTGACACCTTATTATGAAATAATTATTATTTTAAAAACTGAAAGTAGGGATTAAAGTAACACAAATGAAACAACAGAATATATTCATTGTTTTCATACATTTTTTGAATTTAAACATAAATATTTTATAGATATATATTTAGCGATGTTTTTAGAGATTTTTGAATATAATATAAAATCTTCACTCTATTTGATAATTTTAATGTTAGGGAAAAAAAGGTGAATTTTTATCAAGCAAATAAAGCATAGGAAAAGTAAGTTGTCAAACTTGATTAAATAGTAAGTTTCCACCTCCACCTAAATTTGTTAAAACTTCAAATGAATATTAAATAAAAAAAATGTGAATAAAATCTAGTTAATTTTATGATGGTACTTTAAAGCGTTTTTGGATTGCTTAAATAAAATGTTTTTATCTCGAAAGCTAGGTTGAAGAATGCATTTCTTTCAATCCCAATAAAATCTCAAATCAAGCTGACCCACAAACACTTACACTTGAAAAAAACTCTTACCCTCCCCCGTTTGAACGAATGTCTAAACCTTAAGGCAAGAGTGAGTTTCCTTAGTGAGGCATAAAATTCCCGTCAAAATTCATTGTGTGTCCGCAACCCTCCTCAATTATCTATCAAGATGTAAAACTTTCAAAAGGGTGGACAGGAATTTCGGAAAGACCCATCGCAAACGATCTTGATGTCATGCTGAAAAGGCGACAAAATGCGACTTTGCCGCTTTCGGTGTTTTCACAACCACACGTGATAACTCGGCTTAAGCAATTTTGAAACATCCCGAATAGGACCGGTGAAACCGTGCAAAACGCTTAGAGGGTTCAATCGAAATTTCAAACAATGAAGTATGCTCAGAAAACCATAATTTAAGTTTTTGAAAGTCATTCAGTTAAACTCCGTCTTCTACAGTAAGTATCACTGGAAGAATATCCAAGGGCACTAATTGATTGAATAAGGTCTCGGACAATTAGTTAGGTAGCTTTCGAAGTTGAACAAAACATCAATCAAGTTGCCACAACAATGATTGAGTACAAAATCGTTAACATACGCCTAAAAAGGCCGTAGTAAATGCAAATGCCATGATAAACCCCACTGGTGTTCATCGAAGTACCACTAAACACAGGAGGATGAATATGTGTATCTTCTATCAAAATGAATTAGATATCTCATTCCATGCCAGATAATGCAGAACGCGCAACTAATATGATATCTTTGTGATTGAATTAAGATGACTTGTACGCACGGAAGCCTATTGAATGCATTCAGCTATAATAACTCCATCGTAGCATATCGAACGTACTCGTTAGAATAATCAACAGAATTCTAGAATCACGTTATTCAAATTCCCCAATAGACCGTGAAAGGTTATTCTGGATAGCAACTGTTGCGGTGAGAGAGGAAAGCCCGTAATGAACCCAAACGTATTCATGACATTTATTGATATACCTGAGGTGTCTATAAGCATTATACAAACATATATCTTTGACGCATGTACCGCTATATTACAGCATTCATGGACGCTATATTACAGCATTACATTATACATGGACTCTCATGAGTTATATTCATCTTTTATTTCCTGGAGTACAAAGCATCTAGAATCTCTGTTCAGGGAGGTCAATGCATGCCGACACAAGACATTGGATGACTGTGAGATGTCAGATCATGATGATATTGAGTGAATGGAATTGATCCAATATTGAACTACTTTTATTAGACTTAAATCCCTCTGAAAATATCTGGTATGATCATAATAGACATGTTTTGAAAATGAATCACACTCCCCGAATGTGTAGAAGCACTAATTTGTTTAGCAAGAAGAATGGGTCAATATAGCCCAAGGTCTCGTCGATAATTTAATAGAAAGCATGCATAACAGCGGCCAAATATATATTAGAGTGTGAGGAGATATTAGTTACTTAGTGACTTATATATATATATATATATCTGTCAACATTCTAGCTGGAAAAAAACATTTTCGTGACTTCTAAAACTTTTCTAAGGAGTAGATATTTCTTTTTCTGTCTTTCATTTCCTTGGGATGAAATTTATTTCCGTTTGCATTGTACATATTACACAATACATTTATTAAATACACTCTATAACAAAAAAAAACGACAAACGAAGAAGACGTTACCCGATTGTAATGAAATTTCATATGTGAAGACATTTGGACTGAACATGTAAATTAAAATTTCGTGCCCAATGAATAAATAGAGGTCTCTATAGTGCATTGGAACTACTCACATAGCAGGTGTGTATACGAAGTGATTTTCAATCTGATGATCAAATTTTCTGTTGCATTGTGATTTAGGATACCTATCAAAGACTGAAAAAAGGCCTCACCGAAGGATTCGAGCTCATTACAAACCAATATCAGAGTTTGAAAGAGGTCGTGTCATTGAATTGAAAGTAGCAGATTAGGTAAATCGGAGAATCGCTCGTCATGTGGTACAAAGCGATGTGACGTTTAGAAGATACTAGCAAGAATGGGTGGCCAATGTCAGATTTAAGCTTCATGATGGTAACGGGAGACCTAGGGCCACTCTTGAAGAACATAGTGATAGCCAGATCAGTTGTCATAGTGCCTGATTCATTGTTATCAACCATCAACAGCACACGAGTACTCACCATGACCATTAAAAAACGGCTGATAGAGCGAAATCTACTCTCGTACCGACCCCTACTCCACCTGCCAATCACGTCTGCACACTGTCGAGTCAGATTACAATGGTGCTTGGCCCAATCAGGTTGGATTGATGCTGACTGGGGGTGTATAGTGTTTAACGACGAATCTCGCTTCCAACTGTGTAATGACGATAATCAAAGACGTGTCTGGAGATGCCCAGAGTATCGTGCCGATCCTGCTTTCACTATTGCACGCCTCACAGGCCCTCAACCAGGAATTACGATCTGCGGACATTTCCCTTGATAGCCGGACCTCTTTGGTTGTCATTAGAGGCATAGAAAATAGAACCATGTAACTTCCACGATTCCTTTCTATCTCTATCTCTCTTCGCTTTCTTTCTTATGCTACTTGAAATAGCGGCAACAGAAGGACCTGAGTTTTCACTTCAAGTTCCATAAACTTCAGAAGACTTGCTTTGTCAAAATTCTCGACTCGTACTTACAATGGTAAGGTGATGACAAGTTTCAATGGTGAGCAATTACTAGTTACCACACTAGTCTCACACAAATAAGGATGATACAATCGGAAATGATTATAAGAGACTTGTTAAACAATAATGATGAAATCGACAGAATTAAAAGAAAATTATCTGTTTCAATATTTAAATGAATTATAAAAATAAAGACATAAAAACCTAATCCCACTTCGTCTACTTTAGTTTTCTCAAAACTAATGATAAATAAATTATTTTCTATAGATATATTGAAATTAATTATATATTGGAGTATTTAATATGTTGCAGAGCATTCAAAAACCATTAGATACTTTAAAAATGATCTGGTAAGAAGTACTTTATGTTAAGTGTAATTGTGTGTTCGACAGATATTGAATAAAAGTAGAGAAGAAATAATACTATTTCCTACACATCATAAACATTTTCCTAAGGGTAAATGCAGCATAAGAAACAGTAATTGCTTTTGAAAATTTCACATAATAAATCAATAAAATTGCTCAGTGCTTACATAAAATTAAAAAAAAGAAGCTGATATAAAATTTGTAAAAAACTGATAACCAAATCACATAATTCATCTTTCCTTTTTTAAACTCGTCTTTCTATTGTGTTTCTCAGACATGCAGATTAATGACTTAATTACTTCAAAGGACGAAAATATTTCCACATAAATTTCGTGGAATGGCATATTTTTCATTGAAGCACTTTTACAAAGTGTGGCTTATTATTCTGCTTTTTAAGCCTACTAAATCAATTTTTCTGTGAAATAATCTACATTAATTTTGAAGAATTTGCATAGACAATGTTTTTCTACAAAATGTAGGACTTTAATTTTGTTAAAGTTTCTTGACTTTCAAACGCAATTTTGGTGTTGTGTTATATAAATTGAAATTCTTCTAATGCACGCGTTTAATTAAAATTCTTAAACTGTTTTTATGTTAATTCTTAATGTGGCCAAATAAATATATTTTATTTTATCTCAAAAAGTAGTATAAGTCATAATAAATCCTTGTTACAAATATAATTTTATAAAAATTAATTTTTAAGTTGTAATAAAAATTTTAATTTGATTGAACTGCTTAAATTAATAATTTTTTTCTTAATACATTAAGTTTCATATTTTAAGACAAAGTAATAACTAATAAAATGCTTTTAGGCTAAAAAAATTTAAAAGGTAAACTTTTTTAAGAACAGAAAACAATATAATTTTTTTTATTACGTACCATTTGCATTAAAAAATATTATGCTCATATACTGAGATATTGACTGAAATAGGAAAACCATCTTTTTCATGGACCTCTGATAAGACATAGG
Source organism: Nephila pilipes (assembly GCA_019974015.1). Classification (NCBI taxonomy): domain Eukaryota; kingdom Metazoa; phylum Arthropoda; class Arachnida; order Araneae; family Nephilidae; genus Nephila; species Nephila pilipes. The sequence continues at coordinate 34,500 of BMAW01038533.1, read as the reverse complement.
GTATTAGGATGGAAGTAGCACATTACAAAACATTTCATTAGATTTATATCTGTAAAAGAATATTTTATTATAAAAATTGATTATGGGTATTTGATTATGTCAATTAGTTTTTGAGGAATTATTTATAAATGGTTCTGTTTTATATTTCAAGATATTTATTTTGTTTACAATTTTGTACATTTCTTACTTTCAAAGATTACTTTAAGTGATTCAGATAAAGAAATAGTATTTAAAAACTTCAAACAAACGATACGCTTTTCTTGATTGTTAAACTTTTAATATCTAACGGATAGCTGAGTACTTTGATATAAATGAAACGTTGAATTTGATCACACAGCTGAAGAAAAAATATTTTAGCAAATTTTTACTTAAACATAGGGTGTTGATAAAATTGGTTCAAAAATTGAATATGAGGTTGTGACATTGGGCTATTCGCCGCTTCTCTTCACTAACCTTGGGGACTTTCAATTGAGATTGATTGCTTTCACTAAACAACTTTTGTCCAACCAAAAATGAAACGTGATACATAAAGTTAGTATGTAAAGCAGTTAGGAATGAAGTGAAGTGTTAATATATAAACTACATCTAAAGGAGGATCAGAGAGGCGTTGTAGGTGAGATGAGATGAAGCCGAAGTGCTAGATAAGAGAAAGGAGGAATTAAAGTCTATTGTTGAAGGTTCGAGTAAGGATAACTCGAGAAAGATTTGGCCTAGTGTTTTCAGCAGTTGTTCCAGAATCTGAGTTGCAGTCGAGGAAAGACTATTGGTAAGAGTCTGTTAGATTATTATTGGTGGGTTGAATTAAGGGGTTAGAAAGCGTAGTCATCTGTGTCATAGTAGATATATACTAATAAATTGTGAAAGTTGTTTTGGTGGTTTTGTAATTATTTGTGTCGTAGTGCTTAGTAATAGAATCTAGTGATGGCACAAGAGGACGCCCGGGTCGGGTGGGCGTTACAAGGTTAGCAATTATAAATTAAAATATTGCCTTAATATATTTGTATAGTGTTTGAAAATAAATGATCATTTCATTGATGTTTGAAAGATAATTCAAATTGTTAAGGTAAACAAGGCTTGTTTTTATTTTACCACAAAAATGTTCAAATGAAGGTAAATACAACAATTCAAAAATATTGATGCTGGGAGAAACACTAAGGAAATTAAATCATATATCTTTAGAAAATGTTGTTTAATTTACTCATTTTAAAATAAAATATTATTTACATAATATTTATTTACTATGTTTGGTATCATAAAGAATAATTAAATGAGACAGGTAATTAGATATTTCAATACATTTCCTTAATTGCAATTATTTTACTTTTATATTAATTGAACTACATTATATACGATTTTTATTTAAATAAAAGCATTAGTTACTGCCCTATTTTTAATACACAATACTAAGATCAAACACTAATATATATAAATAAAACACATTTATAATAATACATTCAAAGCCTGAATCTCGGTAAAAATATCAAATTTCTTTTTTTTATTTATTCATCAAAATATTTAGAATTAGTTTTTTTCTAAGCCTTCTTCCCATTTGTAAATACAATAAGGAAGTTAGACACCTTTTAATATCAGACGATTTCCAGAAAGGTTATCGGAAGGCATAAGAATATTCCCCTATATTTTTAGACGTCACAGACTGCGTCTCAAAGATATGGAGGTTTGTCAAACTAGAAAGAGTCCAGTCCCAACTGATGACATGCCCACCTAATGGTTCTGCTTGTTAGAAATTGTTATCAATCCATGAAGTGTCTAGCATAAGACCAATGTGATTGAATCTATGTTAGCTCGTACTCATGTGGGGGCTGTGAGATCTGAAAGCGGTCCTCTAGTGCAAATGTCCCTTTGTCATCGCGTAGTTATGGAAAAATATTGAATTTGTACAAAACTGTTCAAAAATAAACTTCACATACAAAATTTCAGCGATTAAACCCATTATAAAGTTTGCATAAAATAGTTTATGAAGGAAAATATTAAACGCACTTTTTTTAAAATTAAAAAATGCATTTTCCTTATTTTCTCATTAAGCCATTTTTATTATTTAGAACAGATAAAAGCAGTCTTTTCATTCATTTATTATAGTGAATGTCTTTTAGTATTTTAGTGCGAAGAGACATGTCTTAATATATATATATATATTTAGATTTTTGTTGATACTAACCTAACATCGTTTTATAATTCAAATTTGTTCTATAAATAAACTTTAAAACTATTCACAAACAATGACGTTATATATCGATCTTAAAAACAAAACAAAAATACATGCATAGTTTTCAAACTCTTAGAAATACATTTTTAAGCTTGTTTCTCAATAAATTATTTATTTTTCTATATTTTAAAGTAATAATTACTTATTTTAAAGAAAGTAATTTTAAATAAGTAATTGCTAATTTAAATTTTTGGTACAGGATTGTCCCCAAAAAACAGAACATTATACTCAGCGATCACTCCTTAGTGTTTTCTGAAAAGGAGTAGAATTGTTTAACAGTACAAAAAAAAATTAGAAGAAAAGGTACTAGAATGTTTGAAAGGTTACAAAACTATTTTATATGAAGAGTCCAAGGACATGAAAATAATATAATAATATAATTTTTTTTAACCTGTTTAAGAAAACAAATTTGCAACTGTTAATAAAAGAAATTATGTATTCGAAAGGAAATTAAAGGTTTGATTTGTACTATAATTTACATAAATAATAAACTGATACGTTATCACTATAACTGTATACCTCTTTACATCTTCTTTCTTCAAAAATTCGATATTTTTGCTTAAAAATCAAAAACTGTTTCATTTAAGGTATTCGCCTAACTTTGATGAGGATTTTTTTTTTAAAATAATTGAAAAAATAACTTTTTATATGCATTATACTATAAGATATGGCTAAAAACTTAAAATACAATGTAAAATTTGCATAAATTAATATTGTTTTAATATTTCAGCTCAAAAATTACATAAAATTAGCAATAAAATGGCACTTGTACAAAACACCAAAACTGAAATTTAAATAGAGATATATGAATTCTGTAAATTTTATTAAGATAAATTGAATCTAAAATAGGAGTTAAGAATCTCTCACAATTACAACCCTGAAAATTAAATATTTATAAGAAGTCGTACTTTAACATACAGAAAGACCCTACAAATTTGTGATAATTTATGACTTTTATCATCAATAAAATGCAATTTAATCACATTATAATAATAAGAAAAGTTCAGGTCCTGAAATAACTTTCATTCGATGAAAGCTTCAAAACATTACACACACAACTGTTTTCAATACGATGTTTTGCGTTGAGGCAAAATATGAAAATCTTAATTTGAGAAAAAGCTGAAAATACATTTCGACCCAGAAACTTACCTAATTAAATAAACATTTAACAATAAAATGCCCCTGATTTTTAAAGTTCACTATCTGTATTAATTAAATAAGTTATCTTTTTCTTCCTGAGGATCTTCGCACTTTCCTACGCTTACATTTAAAAAGCGTTTTATAACGCATCAATTCCCTCATTCGATTGTGATCAAACTTTTTTTTTTTTTGTTCTCAAACCCTTTATAGAGAAGTAGTCCGGATTCTCAATTTTCAGCTTATTTAAGACTTTTAATAAGCCTTGATGTCCTTCGTTAAATTGTTTAATTGCATCTTATGCACCCAATTTCACAGTTTTTAAACAAACAAAGACTTCCTTTAGTACTCTTTATCATATTACACCATAAAAATATTCATTTGCATTTTGGGTCTTAGGAAATTCATCTTGCATCTGGAAGATGTTTTGATGGCGATATTACGTAAAATATCAATGAAAAACAAGCATTAAAGTTCCATTTCCGGTAGCAGAATGCTACTTCCAGTTCTGACACAGACTATTATTAAAATGCTTATAACTCAAGTTCTATGTAAGATAGAAACAAAATTGAAACTGTTCTAGAAAGCTAAGACAATCGGCTTTAAAAATAGACAGTAAATAAAAAATCGACTTATAGACCAAAAATAGCGTTTTAAAGGTAGGCGGATACCTTAATGCGCTTTTGCAATTAGTTTACTGTTGTTACTTATCGCCTTAGTCAAGAAATAATTCCATAAAGACCATGTTTGAACAGTTACGTGAAGCAACTAAGTCTTGATTTTTGTTTAATGTGGTTATTACAGAATGATTCAAATGGACTTTAAGATAAAAATGCAGTTTAATTATATAGAATTTGTCCAGGTATATAATTGCTAGTATTTTAAATATTAGTACAAGCAATAAAGTATATAATACCTGGTATTATTTCCTTCTTTTTACATTGTCATAGAGTTTAAAGCACAACTAATCAACGATGTCCCAAATAAATACAGTTTGGTTATGAATGAAATAAATTGCATTTGATTATTCAGAAATTAATCCTTTTTCTACTATATTTGTGTATCACTCCTTTTCCGTGTCGTACCCTAATCTAAAGACTAATATTATAATTTTGTATTTGACTGTAATGGGTTACTTGGGTCCGAGTCCGTAGTTAACTTAGAAATGAAGGTCCGATTCGTTGGCTGTAATCGGATATTTCCTGGTTATGATTCGATAACTCTTTACACTTGTCTGAGTGGACACAATTCCTTCGTTTATAGATTCTATTCGCTCTGTCTACCACAAACTACAATTGTATTAAATTATTCACTGCTTATAAAAATATTTCATCAAACCTATTTATTAAACTTCTGTTATTCTAATGTAATTTACATAAGTTGCGTTTTATCCATCGTGAGAGAATTTCAATTCAAGCAATATCATATGAAAGTCTCAAAGTATTAGACGAAGGGGAAAAACATAAAGGAGCCTAGGATTCTGAAATTTTTAAGGATATCAAATCGGAAAAAATGTTTGAATTACTAAATACAATTCTACTCTATGTCATGAAATAAAAATAATACATTGTGTTGCTCTATGTTAAATTCTTTATTAAATTCCATGACAATAAGACTAAGTTACGTAATAATATTAAAGTGAATTCTTTAATAATGGTTGCAAAAATTATAGGAATATGAATAAATTTAACTGTGCATTTAAATAGAAGACATTAATTGATTTTTAAACAATTTAGTAACATTTTACATTATTTAAAATATTTTATGAGCAATGGAGTCTGGAAAAATCCATCTTAATTTTTTTATATCAATCATGCTCAATGTAGAGAAAAAGAAAAATCTCAGAATTTCAATAAAAATTCATTTATACATTTTATAAGCTCTTAACAACCTGAACATTTTTTTTTTCTAAATATAAAAACAACACTAACACTTTTCAAAAATAACTCTGATTTGTAGCATCGTCCTCAAAGTATGAAAAATTCTATTCATTTTTCTTCACATTATTTAAATCAAAATTCTTATTTACAATTATTAAATTTACAAGCGTACCAAAAATAATTTCAAAAATATAATTAATTGCCGTCGGATTCAGTTTTCAAAGCAGGATTAATTACATCTTTTTCAAGCTAGAAAATATTTTTTTCCTTTCAAAGCTATGTTACATATTTATTTTCATTAGCTTATCAGGCTGTTAAAATTAAAAGCAAAGCAAAGTTAGTTTTTCAACTTTATTTTAAATTAAAATTAAACCGAAGAATCATTTATACAAATAATGTTCTCTTAAACTGACTTTCTTTTCTATTAATTTAATAAGCAAAATTAAAAATAAGTAAGAAACAGTAATCATACTTTCACAAGTTACTATTTGCTTAGTAATATTTGTTAATTGTCATGTACGCAAAAGATGAAAAAATGTTTCTGAAAAAATTAAAACCAGCATTTCAAATAAATCAATTGATGCAAAAAGAAATACAAATTATTTTTACTGAAATGGGAATAAGTAAGTTCAACATTTAATTTAATCAGTAAATATTGGTTCTTAGTAAATTCTTTTACGTAATATTTTATTATCTTATTTGTATTAAATACTTCATGACATCCAAATAATGTATACTCGGATAAACTATTTTCTTCGATTCTGATAATTATTTTTTTGGAAAATTATGTTGTTTTAGATGAATATTTTTCAAATAATTATAAAAATTATTAGACGATACGATTTCAAAGAATTTAATAAAAATGTACTCAACAAAATATTCGAAGCATTTTAATTGAATCGTGTGTTATAACTACGCGATTGAATCTTACAAAATTGTATTTACTAAATCTGATTTGTTTATTTTATCTTCAAAACTACAATTAATACAAATTCATATTTATATATCAATTTTAAATAAACTATAATGTAGAAAGGAATGAATTAAAATAAGAAAAAAAAGGTATCCTTAGGCTACAAAAATTAAGTAAAATTAAGATTCGAGAGATTTATACTTTAAGCAATAATACCAGAAATAATGTTACAATCACGTATGAAAAATGTTTCTTCAAAGTATAATGCCTTGTTGAATAAAATACTCACAGTAAAACGTGTATATAAGGAATGCTTTATCAAATGATATATTCACTGAATTAATATTGTATTATGAGGTTGACATTTTACATATGTTGCAGTTTCACAATGTAAAAATAATAAACTTACCTAATCATAGTAAAATATATAAATCCCATGCTTATTATCGTCATACATAAAGTAACAGTAAGACTCAGTTTGAGTTATATATGAAAAACAAACAACTGGTACAGGATGTAGTATATTAAAGTTGTTTCATGTAAAGGACTCGGGAAATTAAAAATTATCAAAAATCCAAATATATATATATATATATATATATATATATATATATATATATAT
>BMAW01038533.1:0-24724 GCA_019974015.1 Nephila pilipes | reverse complement strand
TATATATATATATATATATATATATATATATATATATATATATATCGTACTTAAAACTAAATCAGTTTAAGAACTACTACGATGATTGGTTAAAAATTTATTTCGAAAACAGAATTGATTGAAATATCAAATCTCCATATAAACATTTAGAAAGAAGATATTTGGAAAAGAAAAAAGGCTTTCTGTAAGATGTAGAGTCCTTATAACACAGAATAATAAACAAAATCCACAAAATTAATTAAAAATAAGGCCCATAATACATTCTTCCATAATTATATTTTGCAATTTAATATCATGTTATTCTTTGCTTTAAGTAGATTTTAATTATCAACATTTATTAGAATCATAATTCTCAATTAAAAAATTTTTTTTGTGAAAACATCAATAATTCGTTTTTGTAGTTTATTTGAATCATTATGTGTTACATACTAAAACTATTAACTGACTTGATATGGAATTATGGTGGGTTATTGTTGAAATAATATTCATAACATATATACGCAACATAATTGAAATATCCTATATAACAATTTTTATCGCAAACTTTCAAAAAATGAAGTTGATAAATAATTCATAGTATAATAATAATAGGTATTTTACTTTGAAAAGGCGATACATATTAATGGTTATTGTATTATCACAATTTTTTCAATCTATGGAACAAGCTCATACATAAGATAAAAACAATAATTCAGGTACAAAATTTCTGAAAAAATAGAAGTTTCTGCTTTTTTCAATTTCGATTCAAAGAAAAAAATTTCAGTACAAAGAAATAAGTAATTTTTGTGCCTAACATATTTCCCTTTCACATTTCATTTATTTTACAAACTTTTGCACATTTAAAACCTTAATTTATGCACATCTTCGACACTTAATATTTTAAATTTTTCTTTTATATGTTGATTTTTATTTCCTAGCTTTTTGCAGCAATTAGGTAATTTATGAGGCAAATAAGATATTACCATCTTGAAATTATTTCACAAATTATTTGCTTAGCATATATTTTATGAATTAATTAAAATAATTTTTTTGAAAAATATAACTTTTGTCATGAATTTACACATTGAAATCAAATCATATTTATAAAAATTTAAAATTTTCATACTCTTTTGTAAAATACTTTATTTTTAAGAAAAATATTTTTAAGTGTATTAATATTTTTTATAAAACTCTAAATTATTCTATTTATATTAATGGTATGTGATGGTATCATAAAAGCTAAGAAAAATTATACAACACTTCAAATGTATATATTGCTTTTAGGACATATTTTTATTTTCTGTTTACTTTCCATTTAAAATATTGTTTTCTTGTAGATAATATAAACATAATTCAATAAAAACTATCTTTGTATTTGTATTCTTAATGAGAGAAAAAAAGACAAATTTAAAAAGCAGAGTATTTACAATAATAAATAATTCATTTCATATTCCTTTGAGTAATATATATCTTAAGTTATCGTGCTTAGAATGGACCAAAACACGATACACTTAGACATTCATAATATTTAATTAAAATATTTGCGGACAAAACATTCACACAAACATAAAATAAAGTTGAATTATCGTCTTCGTTAAATTTTCATCTCGTGTGACACAGCAATATCTCCCTCTACAATTTTGTAATCAGCGGCTCATTCCAGTTCTACATCTTCGATAATGCTGGAACATGGTGACCTCAACGTCTTAATTCTAATTATGGAAATTATTCAAGAGTTTGGTATCCACAAGGGATGTGAATACATCTCAATCTAAAAACCAATGCTGAAAAAAAAAGAAAAAATAAATAAAATTAGCAACAAAACCCAATAATTAAATATCAACCATCGTATTTGGGGAGTCATCGTCAACGGTGATGAACATTCTTTGGAATATCATCGGCTTCTATTTTCTCTTCTATTTTTGTTAATGTCTACAAAACTTATATTAAATAGTCATATTCGGATAAAAATATTCATAAATGAGAAAAGGGACAAATCTGTTGGAAGAAAATCATTTTGGTTGACACAGTCCAATAAATGAAGTAGTGTGATATCTTATGTTATGCACCATCTTTTTATAAATTCTGCACAAGTAGTTTCATTGTTCGGTCCATTGTGTTCTTTTGAAACTTCATATGCATCATTACCCATAATTCTAATAATTTCGTATGGCCATAAATACTTTGGTTTAAGCTTAAGTTGTAATCCAAATTGAGTACATTTAATAGCAACTAAATCCCCTAATTTTTAGCAATGAGGCGTTCACTTTCGTATGTTGTATACCTCCTTATTCTGTTCTTGAATGATGAATATTTGTTTTATAGCATCTTTTTGTAGATCATTTCTTTTTTTTAATAATTATCTTAGAATTTGACTTCAAATATTTCTTTCAAATTATGTGTATGTTTCGTATTCATTTTGGTAACGAAAAAGAATTTGAAAGGAGATGTATCTGTGCTTCTTTGAAATGTTGAATTAATAGTTTGTTACAGCTCATTAACATATTTATACTAATGCAAACAACTTTCAAGTAACAACTTCTATAGATCAGGAATAATAATTTGATTTAATTTTTCAACTTGCCGATTAGCAAGCATAAGAACAGTTGTGATTAGATAATGATGCATATTTTTTGAATAATATTTTTCAAATTCTGTAAAGCCGTTAATAACCACCAAAATAGTTTATAGTGTTTAGAAGTAATTTCTAAGGGTTCTAGATGATTTATGTAATATGTAATTAAAAGTAAATCTCTATCTTTATGATTTTGATGGAGAAATCCTTCCAATTTTCCTTTTTTAGGTTTACTAGAATATTGTGCACGCAATTAGATATTATTCTTTCAGTCTTGTATTCAAATTTTGGAATAAAATAATGATCTTCTAAGCGATTCTTTGCATACTTAACACCTATATGTCCCTTTTTCCCGAAAAATTTTTAAATATTTCGGTTTGCATACTTCCAGGTATATCTATTACTTCTATAACGTCAACAAAATTACTTATAGAGAATTCCGTTACGATTGTAATAGTTTTCATAAATGGACATTTTAAAAAGGTCTTGATTTTTCTTTTAATTTCGCTGTATTCTCGTTCCAAACTAATTTAAAATTAGATAAAACATTTGTAATTCAAATACAAAATGCATTAAAGTGGTATTTAATTAAAGCATCAACATGAGAATCTTCTTAACCAGATCGGTGTTTCATTACATAACTAAATTATTTTACTAATAACGCCCATTGAGCAATCCGTGTGTCTCATTTATCCATCGTTTTCTAAAACTCTAAATAAACAGTTACGATTTTAAAAGGCATTCCTAATAAATAAATTTGGATTCTTTTGATAGTTTCTGTGATAACAAAAACCTCAAGTTAGTAACCGAAGTAATTATTTTCTGTGTCTGAGTTTCTTTACTTAAATAATATGGGGATTTATTATCGACTGGAAATATTTGCATTAAAATTACATCATATCTATCTAGACTAGCATCCGAATGTAATTCTGTTTCTAATTTGGAGTATATGTTTTCAAAATAGAGGTTTCTGTGAGAGTAAAATTTTTAGCTTATTAAAAGTTATTTTTCTCTTCTTCATTGAATCGAAATTTTTAATCCTTTTTCAAGAAATCATTACGAGGATTGACAATAAGAGAATAGTCAGGAGTAAATTTCCTAAAATATCCATTTAAGCTTAAAATTGTTTGGATTTGCTTCAAATTAATAGGTTCATGAAAATTTAGAATAGCTTTTGTTTTTAAACTGGAGGTATAAATACAAAACTTTTATATCGCATGACTCAGAAAGTCATTTATTTTCTTCATACATTGAGATTTCTTAGAATTCATTTAAAAATTATATTCCCACGCTAGACTGATCAAGTTTTTGTCTTTCAATATATTTCTTTTCATTACCAGATAATATTATTACATCATTCACACAGGATGAAATGATAACAAAACGTGACACACGAAACATCATTCATCAAAGGTTAAGAAATAGTGTTTATGAATTTGAGCAAAACTGATAGTGCATTGGATAAGTCAAATGGTCCTTCAAAATTTGATCTTGTTCATCATGGGTGACAAATGATGTGTACTTTCTACTCCATTTACATCAACATGAAAAAAAAAATTCTTAAATCAATCGTTCTAAATACTCGGGATTCTTATAATCAATTTAAGACATCTTTAATTTAATGGAAATCAGTCTTTAAATATAATTTTATTTATTTTTTTTTAATCTATACATATACTTGAAGTTAGATCATTTTTCCTAACAGTGACAGTTAGAGTGGAATACTCAGAAGAGTAAACTTTTTAATTACCATATTCTAACTATCCAGCTATTTGAGCTAGAACATTCTAATTTTCTGATAAAAAGTAAGTGTCGCTGTCATTAATATATTCGTTCATTATTTTTAAATAATATATTTAATTCTATATTATTTATTTCATTTTATTCGGTCCATAATTTATATTGCCTGATGCCCTACAGCTTTACAGGATTTTGAAATATCCGCTGAAACTTAATGCCCTTATATTTTCTTCAATTTCTTCAAAATTAATATTTATGGGTAAATTGATTAAATGTTATTTTTTTCTCTTCTATTATTCTTTCTTTTATTTTCTTTAGATTATATTGATATAGTCAGTTAACATCATTTAAACATAAAAGTATTCACTCGATTATTTCAATTTTTGTTCCGTGGAATAAAATATTCAGAACATTCCAACTCGTTAATGAAAATGCATCTTTAAGAGTTTTTAATTTAGATTTGATATCAGAGTCATTTATTGGGAATTAGAAATCAGTAAAGTTTTGGATTCTTTCCTTATTTTTTGCATTGTTATCTGTATCAAAAATAGGGTTAAGTAAATTTTTTTTTCTCTCTTTTCAGATTCTTCAGTGCATTGCTTATCTCATTAATTTCAACAATCCCCGTTTTTAAATTAACAAATAAGAATAAAACCGACTGAACCTTAAAGAATTAAATTATTTTATGGCACACAAAATTTTCATTTATAGATTTATCTTATAACTGACAGCGTGGTGTGGATGTTAGGAGAAGGGGGTGCCAGCTCAGGTTTCTTCCTCGTCACTTGACCGTGGTTCAAAATTACGAGGTCCGTCGCCAATAGCCCTCGTGTTGCTTCGAGTGCGACGATATTAAAAACTAAACTAACTTATAATTGACTGTGTATTAAATTAAATCAGATAGCAGTTCTAATCAAAGTACATTTTTTTTTGACATCCTTATACACTCCACAACTGCCGTTTGTGAAACTTCTATGATATCGTTTTGAAGATGACCAAAAAAACAAACGTGCTTAGACGATCACATCATTTAATTAAATAATTTATGGACAAAACAGTCACAAACATAAAATAAAGTTGAATCATCATCTACAATCTACGTCATATGTCTTTTCAAGCTAGCAAGCTTCTGCCTGCCTCGCCAGATTATAATCTTGTGCTACGCAGCACTAGCATCCTTTACACAATTGCAATCAGCGGTTTATTCCCGATATATATATATATATATGAATGTTTTTTATGCATATGAAACAGCTACTGAAAAGACTTCTGTTTTGTAATTCTAAAGAATTTGTTTTCTAAAATATTCATAGAAATAATTGTAAAAATTTCTGTTTCTCTCAATTAGAATAATTGATAAACATGTTTCATTTTCTACGAAATATTCAATTTATTATTTTTCTTTTAAAAACAGCTAATTATAGGAAATAATGATTTAAAAATTTATGTTTTTGTATATTTTCTCTCAGTCCTTTCTCTTGCAGATATACTCTAAATCAAAATATAACATTAAAAATTTTATTTATCTTCGTTCCTTAGAGCAGCAATTATCCAACATTTATTGTATAAAGTTTTTGAAATATTAATCTCAAATTATTTGTTGTTTACTTTTTGCTTGTAATCTCCTTTTAAGTCCGAAATATTATAAGAAGATAGTTAAAATAGCATTTTTTTTATATATTTAAGTATATTTTAATTTCATGCCTTTTGTGTTTTATTTACTTAATTTTTTTTCAAAATTTACTTCAAATTGTATTATTGCTTCTTTATTTCTAAAATGCGAAATCTTTAAAATGCGAAATATTTCTTTGAATTTCTTGTTTACTCTGTTTTACTTAATTATAATTTTATAAACTATATGAATGTTTTTTTAAAAAAATTATCATTTGTTAAATTATCAAATGAAGTAATTAAAACTTTTATCTAAATTTATGTATTCATTAATATATGCGACTTAAATATTCATATTTATTATAGTATTTTAAACAAGCAAGTTTTTATTTAATTCAAAGAAATAACCAGCATTTCACCTTTTGCATAAGTCAAAATGGAGGATGAATATAGCAATTGCATAGAAAAGAAAATACTTGAATTAGAATAAGAATCAGAAATATAGCTACTTTAAAGATATTTTTTTTATTTAATTAAAAAAAAGAAGACGTGTTTATATAAACATCTGACAATTCATTACTTAAAAAAATTTGCTTTCCTAATCACTATAATCTTCAATGTCTTGGATTCATATTACATTGAAGAATAAATTATTTCATGTTTTTATATTGGTCATGAAACTAAAATATTTACACTTCTCATATTTGTGTTTGAAACTAAAATATTTACACTTCTCATATTTGTTTGAATCTTAACTAAAAGAATCTAATACCTTTTTTTACCTAATAAAAACGAATAACTGTTAAAATAGAGTTAATTGTAAAGAAATAAAAGAATGTTAAGCATCATAATCATTTTTGATAATATATCATAATTACCAACTCATTCCAAGCTTAGAAGAGCTGGGGTGAAAATTCTATAAAAACACGAAATTAAAATCAGAGTCTTATCAAGTTTTCCTTTCTTTTTTTTTTTCTTTTTAAGATTTACCAACTAAAGACTTAATTACTTTGAGGGAACCAGATATTTTGCACATACACACACATTATTATCCTCCTTTTACCTACTTATTTTTTACTTATATTTTCTTTTTTACTCGACGTGATTTATTACTCCAATGCAAAACATCAGAGACCTTAAAGATACATAATAAAATTTATTTTTAAAGAATTTCATGCACTGAATTTTTCTAAAAATTTATAAAAATACTTCTTCATTGAATTAATTTGAAAATTTTCAACAAATCATCTCTATATATTACAATGAAAATCAAATTTCCGTTAGCAAAATTATTATTATGGCTCTTTATTGAATTAATTATTCAACCAACTTATTAAATTAAGCAGTTGTTGTGGAAATAATTTTTATAGCTATTTCTACTGATGCGTTTTAATACATTTCTTTAGAATTAGTATTTTATTAAAAATATAATCTTATAGAATATTGCAAATGTATAGTTAGAGAATATCATAACTATGACTCTGGAGCATTTGCTACAATGTAACGTCAGTTTTAAGGTAGCCTGTATAATTTTTTTCTGCTACCAAGTCTACAAATTAAATTTCATGATCAGTGATAGGAATATTTTTATTCCTCTTTGAAAGTCTGTAGTAAAAAGGTGACTTTTCTTATTATTCACAATTCTTCAAGATTATAATCCTATCCCTTAGCAAACGTCAGAAATTAAGAATTAAAAATTTCACTTCCTTTAATTTATTTGTATATGAATGCTCTAAATATTTCATATGGTATCTCTTTTTCTAGACCTTCATACCTATTTGTCCTTTGGGTACCTCAATTAATTCAGAAAATTGTTTATGCGAATTAAAAAGGGACTTTATTTTCAGAATGTTCACTATGGATTATATATTAAGTGATACTTTATGAAAGTACGATCTTATAAATTATGACGATGGAATAAATTAAAACTCAGTACATTCAGAAGAGAAGTAAATGTATGAAATTATTTTTTGAATTATAGTAAATTGCTGGTTAATTCTCTTAACACTAAGGAAAAATAAAATATATTAATAAAACTTTTATTCAAAGTCCTTATTTATCCATACGATGTAAGGGGCAATTTTAAGTCTGGAATGCTTGAATTGCATCGTAATGTAAACAATGCATTATAATACACTCCAGACAAACATAAAAGCGGCTAATTCATTCGTTGATAAAAAGTTCTATCTCGAGTAACATCCTTTGTTGGGAACAGAATCTATTATAATTATATATAATAAAAGAAACATATATCTGAAGAACAATATCTGAGATATTCTAAGGAACAAATGTACTGTGAAGCTTTTTTCTTCTTGTCTTACCATCAAATAACACTGATAAAATTGTGTCTGTATGAAAAGAAACTGATTACAATAAATCCGATACAAGACAATAATTTTATATGATCACAGTATTAATCTAAAATATTTGCTTAGGAAGCAGATAAAAAAAATAAGGTTAGCATCTAACTGCAGATGAAGGTATAACACATCGTTCAATAACTCCCGAGTCTAACATTGAAAACATTTTTTTTGCAAAATTTTTTTTATTCATCAACATAACACCCCTTTTGTAATTCTCGTTTTAGGTGATACAATCGTTCCACGCTTTCCAAATCTTTCTTTTTCTTTTTGTTTTGTATTTGTTTTTCTGCAAGAAATCTTTTTGTTGCGGAGTAATAACGATAACAGCTTCTGAATCATCGACCTGTTGTGGCTTTTGTTCCACTAGCAATCGGGGGCACTCCACTTGAAAACCTTTTCACTTCATTTCAAAACCTTTCAGTAAATACACTTCCATATGAGGTATCTGTGTCATCTCAGCTAACACGCTTCACTTATGATCTTTCATTATAATTTTTCACTTCACTCTACATTTGGTGTAACGTCTCCTCCACAGGTCACCCTGAGCGTTCCGCGTCATTTGTGTCGGTACGACAGCGTTAACCCTCGGCAAACCACCAGACAAATCGTTGCGATGGACAAGAGTCCGGTACACATTACTTAATCCATGTTTGTCTTGGCATGGTGTTCTATCATTAAAACAATGTTTTATCAGAAAGAAACTCGGTTTTTCCATTTTAAACAGTCCACAAAACGACTTTACCCAACCCGAAACTCAGCGCTGTTTCTGACCTATCGACTTAAAATTTTACAATCTTCAAGCAAAGGTTAGTACTCTAGAAAGACTTGGTTACTGGTTTACTACGAGCGCCATCTCTGGGTTAGTCTCGGGAGTTATTGATTGATGTGTTACAGATATCAAATGGAAAAGAACAAAAATACAATCATGAAACCTTTAATATTTTAACAACATGTTTGGTTTCATTTAATATTACAAATATCGAAAGAATCAAAGAATGTGTTCCAAAAATAAAATTTCATTTAAATTCATGGCACTTTGAATGTTATATAAGTTGTATTTTTTAAATGGATGTTATAGAAATCATTCAATACACCAGATGGATGTTTAAAGCTTTTGATATAGGAAAAATACCAGTTGTTATATGCCTCCAAAAAGTATTGAATGTTCTTTATGAGACATTTGAATTACTTTCAAAAATCAAACTGTAAGAAATTCGTTTTCTCTTAATACTATACCTGAGAATATACAATCATTTTAATTTATTATCATATTGATTACAAATGCTAAACTGTATTTTTTTAAGCAATTCTAGTGTAGAATTTTAAATACTAAACAAAACTTATCGTTGTTTATATTTTAAAAATCATTTAACTCTAAGAATTAGAGAATTAATAAGAAATCTAAACAATTAAATGTATAGTTAGTTTTTTAAGTACCATTTTACATTTTAAAAAAAAGTCCAAAATTTTATTTTATAAGAAAGTATATATGTATGTTAATCATCAACTATTCAACATAATTACCTACACAATTAAGACACGTATAAAATCGTACAACCAGCTTCTATATCCCAATCTTATAGAACTCAACTGCCTGTGGGCAAATCACTGCAGTAAGACCGTTTGACATCATCATAGCGCCCTGCCCCTAAATTCATGCGAATTAAAGGTAGCCCTTAGTGACCAGATCTGGACTATACTGAGAGGGATCAGGTTATTGACAGCCATCTCCTACAAAATGTTCTCGGGTTTGACAGCCACAAATGAAAGGCGATAATCATTATTAAAAAATTCCTTTACACAGAAAGCCACGCCTTTTGATTAGAAATTCAAGATGCAGTTTAATTATGGTGTCACAATATGAATCATCCCGAGGCAAAAATTTCACTAGCCAAACCTTTTACCTATCCCAAAAAATGCAGTGATTTTGCGTATTGAAATTGTTTGAATGAAGGTCAACATTTTTACTGATGTTGAATCCCATCAGTCTCATCTTTATATTCATTAATCCATTTTCTTAATATTTCATCCAACATAGTATTTAACATTGTTTGACGCATATGAAATATTTGCTTAAGGTGATCATAGTGTTCTTTTAGTGAGTTAGAGAAAACCACTATGTCATCAAAATAGCGACATGAAAATTTTGAAAAATTACGTTTGCTTAGAATACTGTAAAGAGTGCAAAGAAATGTCGTTGCTGAATTTTCAAATTAGAAAACAAACTGGGAATTCAAATAAGCCTTCAGTGGCAATATAAGAAAGTTTAGATTTATCTTTTTCGTAAAGGGTTATGTGTTGGTAACCAAATGTAGATCCAGATTTGAGAAATTTTATCTTCATTTAACTTTTTTAACAGTGTATCCATTCTAGCTAAAGTTTCAGCACCATTCTTTCACAGGACATTCCCATTGTTGGGTAATCTATAATATAAGAGGATTTATCTATATATACAGAGAGAGAGTTCTGTAATTCTTTCAGCGTTTCTTGACCTTTCGAAAGGTGTTACTGTAAAATACAAAAAATTTAACTCTGTTTCCTTCACACTGCGAAATGTTTCATTCTACTGCTTCCTGAAACCAAATAAATCAACATTATATATATATATATATTTACAGGGTGCCTATTAAAATCCGTTCTCCCATCTTAACTTATGAACGGTTGCAGTAGTAGTCATAACAAGGGTTTGTGTGAATTATGAAGTGTCTATGCGCGTCCAGATGAGACGGCTCACACCTCTTCCATGTGGAACAAAACAGAGTTTGCTTTCCTATCTCGAAAAAGGTGCAAAATATATGGCGGAAATTTAAATAGAGAGTTGTAAGATATTAGGGATTTAATACAAAAAACACGTTGTGAATACTAAAATTAAAAACAGAATGCTTAAAATACACACGTGTTTGTTTGTTATTTCCGAAACAGCGATACCATGAAATGTGAACAAAAGGCGAACAGATTTTCTTTTGAGCGAAAAACGATCCTTGATCATGGCACAATGGCTACGCAAGTAACTCCCACTCGAGAAGACGGTGAAACTAACTCCCGCTGATTTTACCCTTGTAGTGATTATTATTATATACAGAGAAAATTGTATGATTTCGTGCAAAATCATTTTGAAAACCCATCAACTCAACACAGCTTACTCTTAGAATGTAAAATCTGTGTATTATGCAAATACATGTAAAGCGTCAGTTGATACAGCTGAAAAAGAGATATTATCTCTCAGAGGTATGTTGAATCCCATGACCATAGAGCTTTTTTCCGAAACATTATATTCAGAGATGACGCAGATTAAGGGGTTATTTACAGAGAATGTTGGCGCAGGGCAAAATTGGCAGCAGGGTTTAATCGACAACGTTTCCCTGGAGATTCATATCCATCACAGAAATTTTTACAAGGGTCTTTTTGCACTAAATGGAAGATGCTTCATAACTTTATATTTCAGTTTCCCATACCTCACACCGTTTTGGAGATAGGAAATATAACTCTGCAGTTTTCCATATGTTTGCACCGTAAATGATCTTATCTCGTACAGCATAGCCACTTTATTATACTTATATACCACTTTCATGAAGCTAACAGCAGCTATTGGGAAGTTAAGAGGTATGGAATTACTTAGGTTTATTGGTACATGGTTCTACATTTTATTGCTACATGGTCCCCACGATCATGGAACAGAAGCTTTTAATTTGGGACAGTCATTCCTGAATTCTTTGAATTTAAAATTGAAATACCCGAGTCATTGCACTCTTAATATTCAGAAATGTTTCAGATTCAATCGGAGAAAAGGGTCTTTCTGCCAACTGTGAACCACGCCCTGCGACACATTTAAATAAAAGGTTCAACATTATTTGGAACATTCTCACACCAATCTCTCACAAGAATTTGAAAAAGACTCCCAGACACCTACACACTCCTAAACACCACATTATACAATGACGCGGGTCAAACATCTGTGTTTATTGTACGATGTAAAATTGTGTAACTCTTAACTTTAATCCTGTTTGGTTGAATAAATTAAATGAATGCACTAAAGGATGATCTTCTCATTTGTGTCATTATTTTTATTCATTATATTAAGTTTTTCATCTATGTGATTGGAGCTACTTTACTTCCACAATACGATTCAATTTAGCTTAACTGACATCAAGAATCATAGTTTTAATTAGTTAATTAAACAAAGAAGATTCCGTTACAATATAATTAAAATATTTTTTCCATATGTGTTACTATAATCCATAGAATGTAACTTATTTTTAAGCCTCGTAGTAGGACACCTTTTAGTATACGAAGCGTTTACTAACAAATTTATTCGGCTTCTCTCTAAATTTATTATTTCATTATTTTGAATTATTTAAAAAAAATCCATTATTTATTATTCCATTATTTTAGATTATTTAAAAATTTCCATTATTTATTATTCCATTATTTTAGGGCTGCAGTAGCCTAGTGGTCAAGGTCGTGTACTAGCGGCCGGCGGTTTTCGTTCAGTCGCGGGTTCGATCCTTGACCGCCAAAGACCCGCCATGTAGCCGGGGCTGATGCACGTTAAATTTGTTCGGGGCCCAAAGTCCTCCCGTTGGCATGGTGTGCATGTTAGGAGAGGGGGGTGCCAGCTCAGGTGTCGTCCTCGTCACTTGACCGTGATTCAAAATTACAAGGTCCGTCGCCAAAAGCCCTCAAAATTAACAACTTATTCGGATTTTTACAACTTACACTGGGTTCGGGCCCACGTCGCAGATTATTGTAACAAAATTGCCGATTTCTTTGCAAAGCTCGCTATCACTTATGGTTAGAAAATGAATGTCCCTGCCCCTCAGTCTCATATAGTTATGACCTTAAAGAATAAGCTTCTTTCTGACTGGGAGGTCTGGTGGTCAACTTGTAATACTGGTATTCGGGTTCAGTTATTCCTAGACCAAATTTGAGTTTTTATACAAATTCTAGTTTTATTACACGCTTCTTAACCGGCCATGGTCCCTTCATTTCTTATTTAAATCGTTTTAATTTAAAAAGTACACATTTATGTCTCTGTGGCTCTGTTGGAGATGCTGATCACTACTTTTTCTCTTGCCCTTTTACCAGAGATTTTCATTTAAAATGTCCTGTTGTTAAAGCGAAACCTATTTGGCTGAGGTCTCTGTGTTAAAATTCCTACTTACATTCTAAGCTTAAATCCTGTACACTTACGGCTCGTAAAATTACCCAACAAATTTATTAGTTGTTTCAAACTTTTATTATATTTCTCAATATTTTTATCATCCCTTACCATGTAGCTATAATTGTATGTCTTGTACATATGTTCACACCTTTGCCTAATACTTCATTTTTGTTTACTAGTTTGTGGACGTTTTTGTATTGTGCTATTTAACATATTGTGTATCTTATTTCTGTAAGAAAATTTCAACGGTTTCTTGTGTTTCTGTCATGTATATTTTTTGTTGTGCAAATACCTTGTACATTTTGTTTAACCTTTATTTCAAAATTTTGTAAATCTTATGTTATTTTGTCAATAAATGCTGAGTGCGGGGGTGATTGTTTCCCGGGGGTCCGGTTTGCAGCTCTAAACCCTTTGGGTGAGCTCAGTCCCCATGGGTATTCTGCCAATAGCCCTCGTGTTGCTTCTAGTGCGACGTTAATAAAAACCAAAACTAAAAAAGTATATCCATTATTTCAGATTATTTAAAAATTTCCATTACTTATTATTCCATTATTTCTTCATTTAAACTTATGTAACTACTATTTGCATATGAAATGTTTTCATGTGCAAAATGTCATTAAGCTTTAATTTGAAAAGTTTCATATACTTAGAAAATATTTTGCAATCATTCTATTCTATTTGAAAAACATGAAAATTTATTTTTCATTTCCGATGTTTTTCGATTACATTTTAAAATTATTTTAAACGTTTATCTAAGGTTGTTTAAAGCTTGGATGGGTTAAGTTTTCATTTAAATTGAATTTTCTCAAAGGAAAGTTTCAAGAACAAAATGTTTGTTTGAACATTTAACTTCTTCAATCCCATATGTTTCAGATGGAGAAGAAAAAAAGAAGTTTGAAAAGAAAACATTTTTTTTTTTGAATAAGCAAAAAATAAACAGTATTTCTGTTGAAAAATCTTATCTCGTTCCATTGTTCATACTTTAAACGCAATAGTATTCTCATTTTTTTCACTGTTTGGACAACTTTTAAAGAAATCATTACTACTAAATCCCCAAACAGTTTAGACTTTTGTATATCCTATTGAGTATAAAATAACAGATCAACAAAACAAGAGGAAGAAAAAAATATTTATCGCGATGCAAAAAGATTTCTCAATAGAAGGTAAATATTTCATGTAAAAACATCTTTCTTTAGTTTTTAGATGTAGGAAAATAATTTTTCATTTTTCTTACTCTGAAGAAATAAGAGAAACGGCACGAAGTGACAAAGTCTGAGAGAATTTTTCTAGGTTTTTTTAAAAAAAAGAAATACTTGAATAATTATAAAGGTTCATCTTATTATAAAACGAAATTTGTTTTTTACTTAAATTTTTAAGATAAACTACTTTTAGTTCTTCATTTTTTTTTCAAAATTTTTTCACTATTTTTCATATGCAAATATAAGAATGAAAAAGTAATTGCCTTCACTTTTAAGAACAATTTTTAAATGAGTCGTTCATGCATGAATGTTTCGATAGCAATGAAAAATGCTTAAAACCACAGTCTTTTAAGTCATTTGTGTATGTGGCTTTATAATAAGTTATTCTTCCACCTGCCATTTTTTCCTTTTACTTTGTCTTTATTGTTTACGGAAAATTGATTTTAAAACTGCATTTTTAATGAGAAAAAAATATTTCAATTTTTCTGTGTGTAAACATCCTACATGTTTTTACTCTAGATGGATTTGCACTAAATTTTTTCAGTTATTAGTTTGAGATCATGCATGGATTGCAGTTTTCAAATTTCATTTACAATACTCTATAAAAGTGAAATGGTACTTTTTTTCAAATTCCTATCGCTAAATTTCGTTAAATCATTGATAAAATAGGAGTAACTTCAAAAGAATACCAATGTTTTGTAATAATCTAGCTTTCAAATACAACTAAAATTATCTTACTTATGAACTTAGAGCTATCTAACAGCCTTTTGTTTTCAAATATATTTCGCATCGTATGTGGTTAATAAAATATTTTAAAGTTTATACTGGTTAATTCATAGTGATTACGACAAAAGCATGCATGTAGCTTTTAGAACATATTTACATAATAAAAGGAAAACACCTCATTGTTTTTACAGTTCACTTTTCATACAAATCAAGTCAATTGTACCCGAACTTTGCACTGAATGCACTTTTATCCTATTGAAAATTTATTTTCATTTATATCTTGTACAAATGTAAGTATTCAATAAAATCCATTTCAATTTTCAAGCATTAATTGAAATAAATAATAGTTAAATTTACATTCTACCATTGCTTGAACATTAATATCTGTGTTATATGCTAATTTAAGTTGAACACATACATCGTCAATTTAACGTCTTGTTTACGTTTATACTTATTTATAAAGGTGTTTGAACATTTCTGTTTTCTGTTTGGACAATAGTAATTCGTCAATGTTCATTTTCTGAAATTTATTCAAATATTTTTAAAAAAAATGAATTGAACATTAATAATGTTTTCCTTTTACAAGATTCCTCTCTAAACAGAAGTAAAAAGTTAAGCAGGTCAGGTAATAATAATCCTATAATTTTTAGTATTTAAATTCAAGAGTTATTTACAGTTAAGTAACATTTTATGCACAAACTAGTTTATAATTCACACTAAAAACTTTACTTTAGTATGCAACATCTTCAAATCATTTTTATTCTGTAAAAAAACGAACATTTTATTTGATATGTCAAATACGTCTGTACATAAATATATTTAATAGAGGGTAATTCTTGAATTCCATGTAAAGAGAATTAAAAAAAATTCGAGAACATGATTTAACATTTGCAATATTATATCCTAAAATACATTAAAATCATACTTAATTTAATATTTTATTTTCAATGTATATTTATTTTTTTCTGATAAATAATGATTTGTTGGTAAATTTTATATAAATATGCATGAAGTTTTATGGCAAGCATAAATTATATGGAAAAAGGCAATGAACATTATTGAATTTTTCTGAAAGAAAAATCTCGATTTTTAGTCGTCTTAAATATATAAATGTATGCTTTCTTGATTACTTCTTAATTTTGTTAAACAACATTCCTTAGAATTCAAGGTATGAAAGAGATTCTTAAAATTACATTACACCAGATAAGGTTTGAAAGAAAGTTTTCTTAGCTATACATAACTCTTTCAATTTAAAAAAAATCACTTTTACAAATTACAGAGAAAAAGTGTTTCTTTACTTGCTATTCTATGTTTCAAAAATGTCACTGAGTAATAAGAAAAGGAAATGAAGTTCGACAATCCTTGGAACTACTCCAATCACAATGATAAACGACTTCTAATTAATATGCATGTTTCATTTCTTCTTTTTGAAACAGAAACCCTTAATTGTGTTTCTGCAAAATTATTTTTAAGGAAATCGCAATATTTTTGGTAACCGTTATTTTCTTTCAGCAAAAAGGCAAAAAGTAAAGAGAAGAAAAAATTGATATGTTAATTTTTACTCCAGTTCATTTCTGTTCATAAAAATCTGAATTTTTTTTCTCTGTTAGTTAAAACAATTAAAACTAAAAATTATTTAAAGAACGACGCTCTTTTAATGAAAATATTAATACAAATAAAAAATTAAAATAATTAAAACAAAAAATAAATTCAAAATTAATTATTCGCTGCTCAAGAATGTTTATATTCACTTGGGAAAAAAATGTAGATAATGAATGCATTAAATTCCATTCATTCTTCAAATTTAAGTAAGAAATTCTGAAGACATGATATATTTTTTGTAACCCATTAAAACATTACTATTTGCTAAATCGCTTCGCTTAAGTTGTATGACAAAAGTTTTAAATGATAAAATGAATTTTCTTTACTTGAGTCTTAAATAAGGTAAAAACTTCAATTTTATATCAATCTTTCAGAGAATGTTTATTTCCAGTATGTTTAATTATTTAAAATGGAAAGTGGAACATTTTCTAGGATAACTTATTTTCATTATAATTACATATGATCAATACTGCATTATGTGTCACTATAATACTAAAGTGAATTATGACACAATAATCCTTTTAATTATCCCTTAATATTTGGTTATGTACTTTTCTGCTGAATTTAGTAAGACATTTTGTGTTTTTAACGAACTCAGATTTCTTACTTGGTATTATAAGTCAAATTATAAAATTATCATTCAGATATTCAATAGTACTGAAACAAATTGGTCATTGAAATTAATACGTGCTAGCGTCTTTTCATTTACCGTAAGTCGGTAAATAAAATATAAGTGTTTAGCTTATTTAATCTAAACTTTTATCAAAAAAACTATAAAATCAGAATAAAAACCGTCAAATTTTTACTTCGTAATATTTTGAGATATATTTTAAAATCCTAACTAGATTTAATCATTATATTAATTTGGTGCTATTCTCAAAAAAGAATTTCATTAATATTACTAATTATCTTATTTTTAATAGCTTTTGATAACTATTGATGAAGCAATTAATATAATTTAGATAATTTTCATCTATAAGACGATTCCTTAATGAATCAAATTAATCTGAATTGTTATACGAACATCTATATAAAGTAAAAGTTTCAATAGATTATTTATACAGAATTGGAACATTTATAGAAAAAAAGAAGTTGAAATAAATTGTTTCTTAAATGTAAGATATATTTCGCTTTCATTTTCGTACAATAATTATTATTCGAATATATAATTATACGTGTAACAGGATAAATAAATACTGTAAATTTTATAAATATTTATATATAAAAACAACTTGTCTCAAAATTTTTAATAATTATTTAATAGTATTTTTAATACATATTATTTCACTATTTTTGGTATTCTAGAAAATGTTAGGAGGAAAATAATGAACTTCAAGGACTTCTGTTAAGAAAAAATTTAGCTAAAGAGAAAGGCAAAGCTTATATATATATTTTACTGTGAACTAAGTTTTCATCAAACAATTAGATGTTTCTATTTATATCAATGTTAAATAAATCATTATCCGAAACATTTCTTTTCAATTTGACTAATTTTATTGCTTTATTTATTTTGCTTCATGTGATATTGTCATTTTGTTAGAAAATCAAATAATATAACTATAGCAACCTAAATAATATATGTTTGAATATCATTACAACAATTAAGTACGATAAATTAACTAATGTTTAGTATGAATTTTTTTAATTTTCCTTTGTCAAAAGTGCATATTCATAATAAATTTAGAAGCTAAAATAATTTTTAATTTTGATTAAACGTGTGTGTGAAGTGGCCTTTTAATAAATAAAAAATGCATACTACAATAGTCAGTTTAATCACTCCTGTTATTTGCAATTAGAATGTAATGATTTTTCATGAGTGATAGATAATGTCTGGAAAACAGAATTAAATATTGAATTCAATTTAATTTCTTTTTAATTATCCTTTTATGATAACATATAAGCAATCTTTAATGTGAAATGTACATGAACATAGAGAAATGTTGATTTTAAGAATAATTAAATAAAGTGTGAATGTAATTTGAGAAGAATTTAATGTATATCTTAAAATTATCAATCATATGTTATTTTTTCGAAGTTCTAATTTTAAATTTATTTATTTCCTGACTTAAAACTATTTTCTTCAACCAAATATATATACTTACTAGGTGATTTGACACTGAATACAACTGACTATAAGATGTATTATTCGCACCAATTTATAAAGTTCTTAAAATTTAAATGAAATTTTCGTAAAATATTTCTCATTTCTTTAGTTGAGTATTTTAATACATTCAAGTTAATTACAAACATTTTAAGTCATTATATTAAACTTAATATTTTTAGCTTTTGAACCAATACTTAAGAAAAGTTATCAGATTAAATTAGTGTTCATGCACAGTACTGTATACATGAAAATAATATACCATTGCAATCTATTGTAACACATATTTTTAAACGGAGGCCGAACGTTCTTTCGAAATAAATTTAACACGTATTTGTTAAAAGAGGTTTTTCTGATATACTCAGAATAGTATTTATGACAGCTCTGATATCACAAAAATATCAAAGACAAATAAAAATTTTCCTCTAAGTTTAATTTTTGGTAAACAAATGTACATGAAATTAAAACTTTCTGTCATTCCAACGAAACGTTCAGTGAAATTTTTGTGTGACAAAATCTACAATATGAGAACTCTCATGCTATAGATCTAACAATGTACCTCTAATGTCTTTTGGGAAAACTTAGATTCTTAAAGATTTTTAATTGACAATATTATTAATTTGTCAATTGACAAATTAATAATAATAATATTATATAATAATAATAATAATATTACATAATAATAATAATATTATTATATAATAATAATAATAATATTATATAATAATAATAATAATATTATATAATAATAATATTACATATCTATAAATAATAACCAATAATAATAATATAATATAATAATAATATAATACAAAATACTATGACATATAATGCAATAACAATAATATTATATAATAATACCAATATTAATGGGTCAATCAATAATAACTAATATAGCATATAATAATAATAAAATATTACACAATAATAACAATAATATAACAATATTCAATACAGCTACATAATATCTAATATATAACAATAATATCATACACAATATTACATAACAATACATATACTGGTCAATATATAACACAGCATAATAAAATAACAATATAACAATACCAACATTATATGGGTCAATAATACGCCCAACAATACGACAACACACTCTAACCGCGTCACCGCGACGTGATTATTGATTAACGGAGTCTCAGCAACGTATACCGTAATGTATAATTACTATCGTAGACTTTTTATCGATACATATTTTACCCATGCAGAATTTATCTAAGGTTTTTAAATTTAAAATGTGTAAGTAATTTTATGTTCTTTTCTCGAAACGAAATATTGAAAAATAGTAATTTTATGAACTATTCATCTGTCACATGATTTACAGAAATTCTTTTTTATAATTATACAATATGCTTATTCGGAGACCCAGTTCACATATTATATATACAATTTTATAGCCATTAGGAAAAATGATATTTATAGCAAACTATTTTTAGGCCAATATATTTAATGCATTCTAAAGAATCTTTTATAGTGTAAGTATCGTGTAAACTTAGGTTTTTTTACCTGTGTGTAAGCTCAGTACTAAACAATTTTAACATTCTTATCTACTTTATTTAAAATGATATTTGACATAAATATATGAACCCATCAAAATATTTTTTTTTTCAAATCTAGGTGCATAAAGAATATTTTATATAAATATTTTAATCTCATTTAAATCTATTTTTCGTATTTGAGACTTATCTACTAATATTTTAAAGTTTCGAATAATTTTAATATTTTTACAAAATCTGTAGCCACTTTTGAATGATGCAGCAAATGGCGCATTTAATAACTTAATTTTGTTAAGAAAAGAACAGCAATAATATTTGATATTGATTAATATAAAATCCCATAATTTTGAATATTTTCAAACAAAAGAATACGTATATTTTTGTGATAAACTCGAACAATACTTTACCATTGTTAGAGCTTTTATTAAAATATTACATCTTTATTAATTATAATTTCATTAATTAGAACATATGTAGGATTATAGGATTATATAAAAGAAATCATCATTAAAGGTTCTGAAAAAAAGACGCACATTTCCCAATAAAAATTCTGACAGGTATTAAAGGGACATCGAAATAGTTTTTATTGTTTTCATAAATAATGCCAGTTGGTACATAAAATTCACATCTAATAAGCAAGATCCTAATACATTTCTATCCTAAATACATCCATTTGTGGCGGTCGCGAAACGGCAGTGCAGATTCGAACCCTGGTCCAAGGGATCCGAAGGCGACGGGCTTACCAATCAGGCCGAAAAGATATCTCTTCGGGCTGGTTGAGTAAGGCCTTTCAACCAGTGGCGCTGCTGTAGAAGAAAGTCACTACACACTCTCCCTCCAGTATCATCGCAGCGTGATGATACGGAATGGAGATAAACGTGCGCCATTTTGTTCAGAAGGTTTTTTGTCAGAAGGCGCCGAAACGTGCGCCAGAACCGGAATATCACTAGTAGTGAGTCGCACGCGCTTGTCTTAAAACACACAGAGACAAGCGTTTTTGCATCGGAACATATGCAAACACCGTGCTGCCACCTAGTGCTCAAGCCCTGAGTCACCACTAACGGTGATCGTCGGGGCATATGCAATCAGTAAGTACAGGCAGTCGTGCTGCCATCTAGTGTTCATGTCCGGGGTCACCGCTTGTAGCGGTCGCGAAACGGCAGCGCAGATTCGAACCCTGGTCCAAGGGATCCGAAGGCGACGGGCCTACCAACCAAGCCGAAAAGATATCTAATCGGGCTGGTTGAGTAAGGCCTTTTAATCAGTGGCGCTGATGTAGAAGGAAGTCGCTACACACTCCCCCTCCAGTATCATCGCAGTTGTCTTAAGACAAGTGCGTGCGACTCACTACTAGTGATATTCCGGTTCTGGCGCACGTTTCGGCGCCTTCTGAACAAAATACCAACGTTTGTCTCCATTCCGTATCATCACGCTGCGTTGATACTGGAGGGGGAGTAGTGCAGCGACGCTCTTCAACGTTAGAAGTTAAAAGGCCTTACTCAACCAGCCCGAAGAGATATCTTTTCGGCCTGATTGGTAAGCCCGTCGCCTTCGGATCCCTTGGACCAGGGTTTGAATCTGCACTGCCGTTTCGCGACCGCCACAAGTGGTGACCCCGGACAAGAACACTAGATGGCAGCACGACTGCCTGTACCTACTGATTGCATATGCCCCGACGATCGCCGTTAGTGGTGACTCAGGGCTTGAGCACTAGGTGGCAGCACGGCCTATTCCTACGGTTTGCATATGTTTCGATGCAAAAACACTTGTCTCTGTGTGTCTAAGACAAGCGCAACTAGTGATATTCCGGTTCTGGCGCACGTTTCGGCGCCTTCTGACAAAAAGACCTTCTGAATAAATTGGCGCACGTTTATCTTCATTTCGTATCATCACTCTGCGATGATACTGGAGGGGGAGTGTGTAGCGACTTCCTTCTACATCAGCGCCGCTGATTAAAAGGCCTTACTCAACCAGCCCGAAGGGATATCTTTTCGGCCTGATTGGTAGGCCCGTTGCCTTCGGATCCCTTAGACCAGGGTTCGAATCTGCGCTACCGTTTCGCTACCGTTTCGCGACCGCCACACATTTAGGAACAAATAAAATATAAGAGTTTTATAAAAAAGCTTTTTAACTGTAAACAGTCATTTATTTCTTAATATTTAGTTACAGAAACTACTTCTAAAGATTTGCTTCACTGATATTATTCTTATCCTATTCTTCTAGACAACGTAGATCACTACATAACCGTAATTACTTAAACTACATATATAAATGTGTAGGAATCTTAGAACATAAATTTGTAGTTAAATATGCCTTCTAGTTCAGAAATTCACCAAATCTTCCAGA
The DNA here is from genome assembly GCA_019974015.1 of Nephila pilipes. Lineage (NCBI taxonomy): Eukaryota > Metazoa > Arthropoda > Arachnida > Araneae > Nephilidae > Nephila > Nephila pilipes. The sequence continues at coordinate 1,810 of BMAW01038533.1, read as the reverse complement.
TAATAATAGTATCTGAAATTTATGAGGAATTATGTTGGTTATAAAAAAAAACAATAAAATGCATAAGAAAACATGATAAAGCTTAAAATAATTGATTTTAGTAGTAACGGAAAATAAAATGTGTTAAAATAGAAATAGAAAAAATTGTAACATATCTTAAACAGTAACGATCAGCACCATTATTCTTTAAATGTGTTTATCATAATATTAACCTAAGACTCAAAGCCTCCGTATCCATATAAACAGGAAATGTTTATTGCCCTGGTTTCACGACTGGCATGTATTCCATGCATAGTAAAGTTCAGTCATTAATAAACGTGTGCAAAGAAACCAAAAAAAAAAAAGTTAGTTCTTGACTATCTTTCATTCTTCTTGAATGAATAATTCAATATAAAGTTGTTTATTAATACTACAGAGCAAATCCCTTCAAAATTCCATATTTGAAGATTAGTATTAAAAAATATTACTTATCTTGCAAAAAATTGACTAAATGGTACCGAGACGGTACTAAACGTGAAGGCTGAATCAAACCCCAAATATCTATTTATTAAGATTACCTCAAATCAATGAGACTCAGAAATGACACGAATACTTAACCGACGGTCAGATCCAACCAGATTCTTAATTTTTTTCGATATCATCATCGGTATCTAACTTGAAAGGGTACCCCTGACATAAATAGTCTTCAACGCCTTTTCGAACATCTTGAAAATAATTAAACCACTCAAGAACACGTGCACGCGATGAACATTCTTTTCCATACACTTCGTTTGGTAATTTATAAGTTTTTCCAAGTTTCACGTGACATTTCACAACAATTTCTTTCTCCTATTGATACACATGTCGTTTTTGAGGCGAAATAAAAAAAAATAACTCGAAGGCAATTGCAGGTTACATCTATAAGGATTTCTTTTACAGAAGCGATAGGCACTGCATTCGAATGAGTAGGCTCCATGCTATACAGTTGTCATCACTGGTGTTTAGTACATGAATACTTCTTCAGTAGCAGCGTCAGTCTTGTTATTGAATATACATTCATCGTATCTCTAGCAATGAAAAGTAATTTGTTCCACAAACATAATATTACTGTATTAAAGTCAGATGCATCTCACCTGAGTTACGGACTTGAAGAGCTTAAACTTAATCCATGACAAAACTTGATTCATATATCCCGATAATTTACAAAAATAGTAGATTTTTTCATCATAGAGTACCTGAAAGATTTTATTGAAAAAAATAAAAAATCCTTGATATACTTCTCTTAGCTGACACCTCTTTATTATAAATTTTATGCATGTATTTGCAATAAAGTGAAACGTCATCATTCAGCAATGTACAAAAAATTGTTTTAATCATATAGAATCAATATAGCATACGTGGTACACACTACTGTTACGCTATCTTCAACCTTAAGGATTTTACTATAACTGTTCCCTTGTAAACGGAAATGGGGATATCTCATAGTGCTTTAACGCTATCTGCGAGTTCAAGGGGGCCTTGAATCTCTCAAACAGCAACAATAAAGGCTCTTTTCTTTGGAGAACTAAAGTAGGATTTTCGTTACAAACCTGTATGATTTCTGCCTAGTCAGTTGTTGATACTGGTGGTGGATGTTTCTTTGCTAATTTTTGATTGATGATTCTGGATGCGAAATCGATGATGTTGAAGCTCTTTTTGGACATTGTGGAGAATGTAGGACTCACCTAACTGGCTGCGGGTCAGAAGATTCTTACGCACAAAGATAGACAACGACATATTTTAACAAGAAAAACAATGTTATAACATTATTAAAAACATTTTAAATAAGTTT
>BMAW01038529.1:0-108299 GCA_019974015.1 Nephila pilipes | reverse complement strand
TTTCAATAATTTTCTCTAATAAACTTTGCCACCATATAAAAACGTTGTTTTTAAAAACGTTGGTTTTTATATCGAATTATTTCTCATATTACTTAAGCGTAAGGACTTTGAACCTTGACCAATTTAAAACGCATTAACATTCTTCTTAGTGCATGTTTAGTGCAATGAAGATTCGAAAACTCGGCTGGACTATAATATCGCGATTCACGAGCTTGCGATACGTCTATTTAAATATTGTGGATACTGTATACCAATGTATTGCAATTCGATAACATTATCACTCCCGCAATATTATTTAATTCTTGCAAAGATGTTCACATAAATAAGCATCGGAAATTTTTTGCTTAGGTACATCAAGTTTATTTTCCATATTCTGCGTTGAATTTGAAAAACTCAATAGATTTCAATCTGTTGCCTTCAAAAGCTTCGTTTTTCGTAGCAGTTTTCTGAATTTTAATTGATTTTTCTTAAAAATGTTTTACTCTTCTCAGATTAGCAAGCATATGAATGAGAATGAAAACCATGAAAAAGCATAAACCTTGTGAAGATACTGAAAGATTTATTCCTCAGCGGTTTTAGAAATACTTATCCACCTTGATATAAGATTTTAAGAAACTCAATTATTTTATGCATTAAAATATATAAGAAATGCATACAATGTTTATTCTAAATATAAAGAAAAAAAAAAGAGGTTGAAAGATATAATCCTTTCTTGCAGTTTCGAAGATGATTCATGTTGTTGATAATTGAAATAAACTATATTACACAAGTTTAAAAAAAAAAAAAATCAATATTCATATCAAATGACGGAAAAAACTCGAGTTTCAATTCTGAAGGTATATAAACAAGGGATGCGAAAACCGATTCTTATCTCTATGTTAATATATACGTAAAAAATATCTCATGCTCATTTTAGTAATTAATAATACATAATAAAGCAATTGTATATCATTATACACTCTTAGAGGGGAAAAACAGCTGCAAATATTCTCAAAGGAATGCTTCTCTCTTGTTTTTAAATAATTTTTTTTTTTTTTTTACTAAAATCTTCGCAATACTTTTTAAACAATGTGAATTACCACAGATATAAACTCTAGCGAACTAATCAAACTTTATATAGGGATGACGTGATGAAAAATAAATCTACATCAAGTTGCACCTCTTAAAATATCAAACAATAATAAAACAAAATTATATCTTGTAAAAGTCCCTCCCCTTTCGATTTGCTGAGTTTGCATACTTCGTCTTTGTTCATGATGCCATGAAGTCGGAGCTGAAAGGCATTCAGAGATTTGTTTGTTCCTGGAAGGGGGGGGAGGGTCTGTTCTCGTATACATAGTGACATGCTAAAAGAAACTCTGGCGGGTTCACTTTAGAAGTCCACCATAAATGTCAAATGAAAGAAATTTACAATACTTCACCGTTTTAGGGGTACAGTCCAGCCAATCTCGAAGAGAAATACAACTAGTCTAGTTCTGCTTTTTTCAATGCCGTATATTGATTGAAATGAAACAATAAAGTGACATTGAAATGAATGTTACTGTTTTCAATTTTAAATTACATTCTACATGTTCCATAAATTCATTTCATCCTGTTTACACGTATATTAAGTAAAATAGCTATAAGGGGAAGGAAAATTAGTGAATAAATAACCGCTTATCAATTTTATTTGAATATAATAAAATATAATATAATTTCATGTCGCAGTTATTATATAAATAATTTGAATAATTATATCTTTATAATTAACGATTACTGTTTTTTTCTTCAGGTGTATGTTTTTAATCTGGGAAAATAATAAAAACTGATAAATAATAAATGTTTAAATTCTTGTTTTTTGAATTTCCATTATTAGCGGTATTGCCATTATTAGTCACGGAACCTCTAAAGAACAAATAAAAAAAAATAATCAAAAGAACAATAAATTATGTACAGAAATCAATTCATGCAATCGACTTAGCATGAACAAACACAAATGGGAAATGGTACACAAAGAATGGTGTAGATTTCTGAAAATTTTAATGTAATTTCACTACTACTACTTTCTTAGTAAGGATGTGTGGACGTAGAGTCTATCCATTGACTCAGAGGTGGGGTTAAAAAGATGAAATTAAAAAAAAAAAAAAATCAAACAAATATAAATGATATAACTTTATCTTTATGATAATGTTATTAAAAAAATTATAAAATCTTTTACTAAGACTTTCATTATCATTGAAAATATTTCATCTATTTTCCTTCCTTCTTTCCTCTATCTTTCCTTTATTCATGCTTTTAATCTCATACATGTACTAATCACATATGTAAGTTTAATTTTTTTTATTAACTTCTGGCAATTGGGAGATTATATTGAGTAAGAATCCATCGGACTGACACTCGTTGTTATTTGATTGTTGTTGTCTTAGTATAGAACGATGTAAATGGAAATTTCCCAAATTCTTTTGTAAAATATTTTCTGTACCGAAATGTTATTTGATTACCTTTAATTGCAAGTAAATAAAACAATTGGAATGTGTGAAAATCTTGCAAAACATTATGAAAAGTCGGGTTGAAAATGAAATTGAATGGAAATCCATCTTCTACTCGAAGGCAGATAGATGCCTGTTATGTTTTAAAACCAAAGTTGATATTAGCAGCATTCTCAACTGCGAATGATTTCTAATAATGGTGATTTGGATTTCAATATTACTGATAAGAACACTGCATTAGAAGTTCGCAAGTATCAGATACATATTACAGGGGGAAAAAAATCTTAATTAAATGAATTAATTGGCTTAATGAATTAAAGAAATTGCGATATGAATAAGCATGTTAATGGTAACTTTAATTACTTGATACGCATTCCTAACATTTTAATTAAGCTAATAACAGTAAATAACATCCGTATTTCAGTTTCAAAATAGGACGCATAAATATTTTATTTTTCTATAAAAAAATCCAGTGTTATTATTCTTATAATTTATGCTAATCTCGCTGATTTTTGTAAAAATAGATTTTACAACACCAGCTGAGTAGGCCAAGATTTCGCAGGTCACGGCTTTATCAACAATTCGTTAGTTTAAATGAGATACGAACTAGTGCAAATAGTATTCATGACTTGTGCACGTTCATTTTAATAATAATAATAAAAAAAAAAAAAATGGAATAAGAAATTTTATATTAAAATTATAATTTTGGGATGAAATTTTGCAAAAATTTTTGATTATTTAAAAATTTAAAAAAAAAAAAAAAAAAAAAAAAAATTAAAACGACTTCTGTCTCTGTAATTTAATTTTTTCCCAAATTTATTAACGCGCATTCTTATTTCGAGAATTAGTTTCAAATAAACAAAATCACATTTTTTATAGCTCAATTGTTTTTTTTTAATTCCATTCAAAGAATGAATATTTATTAATTTTGAAAGAGATGGCTATTAAGACTTCATGTGCCTAAATGTATTAGTAAATGCGTTGGACAACAGCATTAACCACGTTTTTCAAACTATATTTTAAGTAAGAAGAGAGATTAAGGAATAAGTTTTATGACATTTATTTTGTATAAAAACGAAATAAATATATAATTAATTTTAAAATTAAAAGAAAATATAGTATCCGAATAATTTGATTAAATTTTTATTAAAAAATACATGAGCATAAAAAAATTAATTATATACAGAGATTATGTTGATAAAGGCAAATTTTTAAATATTATTTATCTTTTGAGATATAGTACTTTAGATAAAGATTCAACTTGTATATGTATAAAAATTATTTCCTTTTTAAAGTATACATAAATATGAATCATAGTATATATATAATAAACACTTGTAATTTTAAATTTTTATATTTCAAATCCTGTTTTCATTAAGCTTTAATGAAAATTGTTTCATCTATGAAAGGAAGCTCAAAATTATATATATTTTAAGTAAAAGAAAAAAAAAAAAAAAAAAAAATTAGAATTTTCTTATATTTCAATCCTTCCCTACGAATTATAAATGCATGAAAAGCACTAAAAAGCCTAAACAGACAAACCCGAAAAAATATCACATTACACCCGCACCAATGAGAAACAACTTGTTTTCCTTTGAATGTACCGACCAGAAATGCCCTCTTAGAGAGGAGCCGAACCCTTTCCCCCTCTCTTCAACGATGTCCGGCGAAGGTGTAACCAAAAGAGAATAGCAGTTTTAAAGAAGTCATTTTCTAATATGTTTCGTTTCGAAATATTTTTCATTTCAAATACTTTCATGCGAAATGTTTCATTTCCTCTATAGATAATCACGCCATACTCTCGGTACAACTTGTTAGCCACATAAAGGGCTATTGTTTTAGGTGGATCACTTTTGGCGTATCAGATAACTTTTCAATTTTTTTATCCTTTGTTTTATTTTTAATTATATGTAGCTGATATAATATTCAATTTAAAAATTTATCGTTTGCTTTAATTTTAATTACATGCAGGTTAAATATGTTCAATTTAATTATTTATCGTTTCCTTTAATTTTAAAATCGGAAAAGTTTACTATTGTCCATTTCCCGATATTTCACCACTTACCTGAATTTTTATATTTCATCGTATATGACGTTATCTCAATTGGACGACTACCTTATTGGAATGTTAATTGCTTAATTTTTCAACTTTGACACGTTTCGAAAAATCTTCAACCCCTCTAACTGAAGGATCCCCCAGATTAGCCTCACCTCACCTCCACGCGGTTGAATCTGGTAATCCAAAAATATTTGGAAACTAAGAAGGAAAGGCTTGTATGTGTTGTAAAATTTTTCAGTAAAAAATATTCAATAAATGACTGATTAAATTGAAATTATAATAAAAATTTTTCATGTGTTTATCACGTGTTTGTTTTGAATTTAATGCATAATAATTAATAAACTTTGTCATTATATAAAAACGCTGGTTTTTATCTCGAATTATTTGCTATTAAAAAAGGAAAAGGGCCTTTTTTTTTGCCCTACATTTATGTTCAACCAAGCAATCAACCTTGTGCTAGGACCAAAATTCTATTCAGAGCATGTGCAGTAACGCAATTTAAACTTTCCACTTTTAATTTGACAAATTTTTTTTCGTTGTGTAATATATGAAAAAAATTATTTTGCTTATTTGTTAATGTATTAGACAGTGTTTCATAAAATCGTCACATTGTTTCGTTACGTCTCTATAAAATCGCGTTAATTCATTTCTGTCTGTTGGGAAAATATGTTCACTCATTGTTATGATATCTTTGGAATATGCGTTTTGTTATATTCCGTTAGTACTTAATGTATGTCCAAGATAGATTACTAATAGATATTTAAATTTCTCCAGTAGAATGTGACAAAATTTGAATTTCTGTTTTGCATCTCAATTAAACTTCTCTTACAATATACATACATTTAACAAATACTTCAAAAAAACAACAACGAAATGTGCATTTCAAAATGTGCTGTTGTTCACTGCTGATATATTCGACTATTTTGATTTGAGATTTTTTTTTTTACTTAATCAGCAAAATCCAGAGGAATGTCATGCATTTCCTCTCCTCAAGAACTTCTTCATCTGAAGTTTTCGAATGTGTAAAATTTCTGTTGGTTTTTGAAGTTTTATGTAATTGTAGTCATTTTTAACTCATTTTGAAAAAAATTACGTTAAGTTTCAGAAACATTTTTATAAAATAAATTATTATCAGAACGATCAATCGAACCAGAGAATTACTTTTATTGATTAGTCAAAATAATAATAAAAAAAAAAAAAAATGCGTAATAGGAATTTATAAGTTTTTTTCAAAATTTACTTTTCAGTAGATAATTCCATAATTGTAATTTAGCTTATTTTGAAATTCTGTGTTGAATCAGATTTGAATTTATTATTACTATACAATATGTAATTTCTTAAATATTTTACTCTTGTATTTGAATTGATTTAAGTGAATTTAATTTTTCTTTTTGTAAAATAGAGTGCAATTTACCTTTTAAGTATCACAAATTTTATTTTTGAAGCAGTATTTATTAATCAAGAAGTTTCTTGAATTACCTTTATTTTTCATGAAATTTAAATTCATTGAATGAAAAATGAGTTGTTTCTTTAAAATTTTGAATAAATTTTTATTTTATTCTGTAAGATTCTATTATAAAACTTCAATATTAAAACATAACTTTTTTTTTTTTTTTTCCAAAGGAATTTTAAAATTTAATAATTGATGATGTAATTTTGTTTATATTTATATGTATTAAATAATTTTTCAGTTTTTGTTTGTTTTGTTTTGTAAATTTTTCTGTTTATAGTATTCTTTCAGAAAAAGTAATGTGTATTGTCAACATATGCCTCAGTAGAAAGGGAAAATGGCGGATTATATAATACCGCATTTGTGTATAGGAAAATATAGCTGAGAAGTATCTGTGGTAAACTATTATCCTTTTGAAATTAAAGATGTTTTCGTTTATTTTCTCATTCAAAAAATAGTGATATTACTTAAGTGAAACAGAGGCTGGAAAATTTTGGATTTGTACAACTAAAAAAGTATGTAAAATAGAGGAATTTTTAACCCTGTGTTAACTTTGAACTGTTGTGTAGTTATAATATTTAGTGAGCATTCTTACAAAAAGGTATTAAAAATAAATATATTTATCTCACTTAATGAAGTTTAAAATATTTATCTAAAATTATTAGTTCTAAATTTATATCAATCAATTTAATATATTTATAAAAAAAACTTAATTTTTCTTTGAAAAATCAAAGATAATTAAAGCTTGCTTTCTTAGCTTTTTTTCTTTCTTTAATAACTTAAGTCAAAAGACATTAAATAATAAACATAAATTGAATACAAGATTTTGTAAAATTAAGAAACTTTACCTGTAGCTCATATTTCAGCTCTTTCCTTGCTTCGTATTTCAATCTGCCAACAGAATAAAGTTGTATTTTGCATTTATCCTTCTTTATTATGGTATTGAAAAAATGGTACTTTTTCATTTAGCCAGCACAAATCTTGCCAAGCAGACTTTACTGGCAACATTACATATATTCCGGTTGCGTCATTTTTGGCGACTATATCGCTTGCACCTGTGAGATGGGAAAGTACCGAAAAAACATTCTGTCAAAAAATATTCTTCCATAAAGAAAAACATTTTATGAGGAATTACTTATAAATTGTTCATTTTTATCGTTGGTTAATTCAAAATTCGAATCAAGCTAACTCATTTGGGATTTTCATTATATTTTGAATCAAGCAATTTCCAAATACAACTTCAGTTTTTTTTTCCCATGGCTGGACTGGTATTTTATTATAAGGCCATTTTTTTATAATTTTTTAAAAACTGAAACAAATTGACAACTTATTGTATTTATTTATTTTTTTATCAAGGAGCGTTTATCACCGATAAGCAATATGCCAGACTTGACAAAAGAGAAAAAGTCAATCATAAAGCTAGCGCAATGATTCATGGTATGTGACCTGGAAGCACTGACTTAGGAAATAAACATTGACTGCAGAAAGTCCAGTCAAGTCACTGCCCCTCTAATTGTAAAAAACGAAAATATTTTTCTTTATATAATTCTTTTAACAAGAATGCTTTTCTCATAAGTATTACATGAGCTATAATTTAATTGATTGAAGTTACATATTGGATTATATCAGAAGTGACTAGTAAGCTTATAAATTGTTGCAATGTAACTTTCTGTACTCTTTCGAGTTAACATTTCAAATGTAATTTGTCTGCAAACTGTTTCACTAGTAACGTTCTGGAAACAATAAAAAGCAAACTACTGTTACTGAGGATGTGTTTCACAAAACAGGAATTTTTAATAGCTTAACTATTAATCTTTCTTCTTATTTTATCTTTCTCTCTTATATTGATTTTTTTCCCCTTGTGCCTTTTAATGAGTTGTTCTCATACTTTTGAGTTTATAATATAATATTTTTATGCTGTACTAAAGTAATTATAGTGCATTTTTCACTTTTCAGAATCTTCCTGTGCTTTTTCGTGAAATACTTCTAAAGACACTATTTTTGGCAATATTATTTTGTTTCCTTCCAAGATTTATTCCTGAATTTAAGAGAATAACTTAAGTTAAAATTTCTTTGTGTCACAGCTGTAAGAAGCAAGATCTGTTTCCTTTTTATAGCTTTTAATTTTCAGAAATCATTTTGTAGTTTAAATAAGGGTTTAAGTTTTCAATAACTTTTAAATTATTTGCTTCAAAATCTTTCACCTTTTCACTTACTGAAGCATTATTTATTCTTTAATTTTTTTTCCTAATAAATTTGTTTTATGAGTGTTTGAAATTACATCAATTTCAATAAATTGAATACATTATTGTACTGAATGAAAAAAAATACTATTATTTGTAATGTTAGATTTTCTAACACAAATGGTTCTAATCTTTGTATAAAATTATGGGAATGTAAATGGTACCATCCAATGTCCTTAAAAGTTTAAAAATGTTTCATAATTTTTTTTTCTTTGGCTTTAACAAGTGAATTAAAAATATTTAGCATTGCATGTCTAGAAAAAATATGTATAGAATATGAAAAACAGTCAATTCATTCAGGAATTAATTGTAAAATTCAATATTATGCTCTCTACATTGGTTAAGCCTAAATAAAATTATAATGTTAGGTCTTTTTCTCTCCTAAAGAAAATATTCTGAGTCTAGGTCATACTCTTTCATATTAGCAAAGGCAACCTCAAAATAATCCATATGTGTTTGTAATAATTTTTAATGCAAGTATACATACATTACATATATTCTTTAAATGTGAAAATGATTAAGGAGATAATGTATATAAATTAAAAATAATCAAATAAAACTTAAATAGCTGTACATCAAGGGCACTGAAAATGACCAAATTGGATGTAATTTCTCAGAATTTCTATTTCAAAGATTGGTATTAAAATTATTTGGTCGATTGAATGAATGAAATGTATTTGTTTTTTATATTTACCTGAATAAATAATCTTATTTTAATTTTATTTGGGTGACTTCTGTATTTATTTTTAATGTTATTTGCTTTTAAAGTATACTAACTATAAGAAGATAAACAGTAAAAATAAACTAAGAATAATATTTGGCTCAGTTGGGTGATATGCCTCTGTTGGTAGATTAACACTTCCCAGTGACCCAGACATCTACATTATTGGTTCAAGTGTACTTCCCCTTTCCTATCAGATATTTGTATTATATTTCACTGTTTTTCTTGTGACTTTCTTAATTATATAAATATAGTATAAATATATTGTATATACCTGTAAATGTATCTTTTCAATACTTGTGTTGCTGTACTAGACTTATTTTTCATTTTAAAATTCATATTGGGCAGAAGTTTTAAGGAATGTAAGATACTTATGTTACAAAAAATAGTTCTAAAGTAATTCTTGTGTGCTTTGTGTAAATAAACCTAGAATTTGGATTTAAGAATCATGGAAATTTTGCATACCTGAATTTTACCTGAATTATACATACCTGAATACATCATTTAATTAATCTATTTTTATGCTATCACAACACATTTAAACAGAGTACGATATAAAATTTCACTGTTAAATTACAAACATTTCAGTTGATGCCATTCATTGCGAAAGGCAGTTACATCTCTTAGCCAGAGAGCATCTCATATGGTACGCAGCGTCCTCTATTCTGTAGTTTCAACATACCTCCTTGAAAACCCTATTTCAGAAAAGCACCAATAATGTAAAAATATTGATATTTTTTTTTACTAATGTTTGTATGAAAATATGTATATTAACTTGTATTGTTTAATAGATGACAAAATGGAATATACATAGTTTTTATCAATGAGAATTAATATTTATTAACATTATATTCTTGTATTTTTTAAGTATTTATGTATTAAATCTTTAGGAGTTATATTTTCAACAAAGAAAAAGAATTTGATGCAGTTTCTTATTAATCATTTTTAATTCCATTAGTTATTTATTTGTTTTTCAAATACTTTTTTTTTTTCATTTACAGGTAAAATATGTATGATTTAATATTTATTTCTTATGATTTGATTTATGTTTAAATGGTGTATTGTTCAAATATCATTTTAACAGAGGTGGAATTTTATTTTAAGATTTGAAACAGTTTGTAAAGATATTTTGCTAACATTAATTTTATTAATAGAAGATAGCTATTAATTCATTATACAATAATTATGGGGTTTATTATTCACAAATATGGATGTATTTACTTAGCATAATTGCTATTTGTAAAAATAGGGAGTACACAATTCCTACTCTGTTTTAGAATAAATGTTTTTTCTAGATTGTTCAATTAGCATTTGATTGTAATTTAAATTTCAAAAATTATTATTTTCATTTACTTAAAATAAAGATATTTTTTATAAGTTTTAAATCCCTTCATATTTCAGTTATTTTCATTTTTATCTTTTTAAAAAGTGCATTCAGTCTGTTAAAAATGTAAAAGTATAGAAAAGTACTTATTGTTATAGATTTTAGTTTTATAAAATCAAATTAAAGAAGCACTGTGTAAGAAAAATAATTCTGTAAGAAATATTAATTTGATTTTTAAATATAATTTAAATAATATGCCAAGAGACAATTTTATTTTTAAAAAAAAATTCATTTTATCAAAAAAAAAAAAAAAAAAAAAAAAAACCCACCTTTTTTTTAAATGATCTCCTACAAAATCTCAAAACAATTTTATGTCTCCCTACCTCATACTTCTATTCACTTTTTAAATCTGCTAGTGTATAAAAGATGTTTTGAAAAAAGAGAAAAGATTAGTGAAAACCATAAATTTCTGCATTCATTATTCCTTTTCATTTCCATTGCTGTTCTTTTTTTTATTTTTGCATAAATTAACTAAATGTCAAAAAGGATTAGGAATTAATCCTTTCTGACATTTAATTAGGAATTCTTATGTTGTAAATTTTTTTTTTTATTATTTAAAAAATAAGTATATGAGTAAAAGATGCATGTTGAAATCTGGCATGGTATCAAATAAAATTGACAAGTTTAATTACATATAGAAGTGTTCACATACAAATAAAATCTCTTAAAAATATTTTAATGTTTGAAAAAATTTGTACATTTTACCAATACAAGTGTTTATACCGGTAATTAAATATACGTATGTGTATTATTCTCTTTTTTAAAAAATGTATTTTGCTTAATAATGTTTGCTAAAACCATTTATTATGTATTTTTCTTTTTAGTTTATTCATCTTCTCAATTTGAAATCTTAAATGATGTCCATAAAATGAAAAGAAAAAACCATCTTGTCAAGTTCAGTTTGTGGTCAAACTTTTCCTGATGAGAAGTAGCCAAGTTCATTGTGACTTTTTACATCCCCAGTGGTTTAAAAGGAAAAAATAATAAATAAGAAAAAACTTTAAATTAAGGGTACTTCTCTGTTTTAGTGGCTCCGACAATAAATAGTCAAAGTTGTTCATATTGTAAGATAAGGTTCACGAGTTTGGTGACAGCCTTGCCATATTCGAATTTTTTTTTTTTGAGGAGGGGGGGGAGCTACTATAGCTGGGAAGTACCAAATTAAGAACAAGAGATGAAGATATATTTAATGATAGCTGCATAAAATTCTTTTAAATATTTATATGTTACATAAAATATTTAACAGAATTGATGAATAATTTTGTATACCTGCCTTTTCCAAAATGGTCAGTAAAAGTTAATAAAAATAGGAAAAGCTGACGAAAATAAATTATAATTTATTGTTTTGGTTAAAAAAATTCTGTTATTTATTTTTATTTTTTAATTTGTATATTTTTATGGAGTATCATTGCAAATGTATAACTTTTATGATTTTTTTCCCAGTTAATATTTGGTGTGTTTTTTGGGGATTTCTTTGACTACATTTGTTTGGTTTAGCATATTTCCTGACAATATTGTTCTTATAACTATCATATGCTCACAACAACGAATTCTACCTTGAAAAGAGTTATACCAAAATATGTTTATGTGGCTTAATAGAAAAGTACTTATTTATTTTACATTTAAATACTTTAAGGAAATGTACTGAGAAGATTTTTTCTTGTATTTTTATCTTCATAGTTTAAAGATTTAAATGAAATTTACAGATAAAATATGAGTTTTCTACATTAATATTTTTTTGAAATTTTGATCCTAAATGTATTTCAACTTTTATTTTATAAATATGTAATAATTTCATATTTCTGACAAAAAATTAAATTTTTTTTAGTGATGTTTCATGAAACACTACACACAGTATTCACAAGCCGTAATCAAGAAATTTTTGATGAATCTCATGTTGCCCAAGCAAGTTTAACTCAAGCATGGTCTTACAAAAAGCATGAGTGTTCTTTCTGTCATAAAACTTTTGGGAACAAGACTAATCTTGTGCATCATGTGCGAATTCATACTGGTGAAAAACCTTTTAAGTGCAAAGTTTGTTCCAAAAGTTTCAAACGAAATGAGTCATTAAAATATCATGTCATGACTACTCATAAAAACTGTTTGTAAAAAAAAACAAAAAACTTGTCTTTAGATGCATAAAGGAAGTATTTACATGATTTATGATAGTTAAAACTACTTAAATATCATATGTACTGTATGATAAAACCAATAATTTAAATATTTTTAAATTGTAACATTTTCTTTTTTCTCTCATTTCGTATGTAATTTTCAAAATCAATTATTTTTATATATATATATAAAAAAAAAAACTTAAAATCTGAATTTTTTTTGCATAGAGAGGGATTTAAAAATGTTTTGCAGGATTTCAGACAATTATTTTGGTTTACTTAAATTGTATTTTTCCATTTTCATTACAAAGATTTTTTTTCTAATATGTTTGAATTGTGTAATTTTACTCAACTTGTTAGCAAGTGTCAATGATTGAGACTTGTAGCTCTTCAGTGCATGATAAAAATTTGATAAATAGAAATCTTTCATGCATTATATTATTCTAAATTTACTATATAACACATTTATCATCAGATTTGTAAAATATGTAAATATCTATTCCTGTAATTACATATAATTTGAAATTAAACCAATATGGCAATAGTATTTTAAATGTGAATTTAAGAAGTTTATAATAAAATTGTTTAAAAATTTTTCCCATTTTCTCACTAATTAAATTGTTTATTTTCTAATTTTAATTAAATTATAATTTAATAAAACATATATATTAAGCATTATGTGGGAAATAAATGATGCATTTGTGAAATATATATATAATTTGATATATAATGTAAAAATTTTTTAATTGTGAATTTTGTAATTGACGTGCTTAAAGCAATTATTCTATTGTGAAAGATCGTTTATATAAATTTAGATTTAATTATTATTCACGAATAATTTTCCAATAAATTGTTTACGTATTATCCATGCTAATCTATGAATAATATTTTGTGATTGAATTATTATTAGGCCTTTATCCTTAAAAATGAAAAGAGTACTTAATTATAGTTTGAATAACTTTTTATAACTGTATGGATATTTTCATTCATTTCATATTCATTTTAAATATTAATTTTATATAAACAGGCTGAAATGTTTTGTTTATTATTGAAATATTGATTTTATCTAAAGGGGTTGAATTGAAGTTTTTTTTTAATGATGTTATTGTCTAAAATTTTAGTGTTTTGCTTTAAAATTATAAAATCTGTAGTTTTCATATTTCATAGTAGTTTTAGATGTTTTACTTTTTAAGTTATAGTATATTCCAAATTAAAGTGCACATTTAGTTCCTATAGAAATAAACAGTAGATTGTCTTTGTTTTTGAATTTGTGTTATGATAGATTAGACCT
Organism: Nephila pilipes; assembly: GCA_019974015.1. NCBI lineage: Eukaryota > Metazoa > Arthropoda > Arachnida > Araneae > Nephilidae > Nephila > Nephila pilipes. The sequence continues at coordinate 94,572 of BMAW01038529.1, read as the reverse complement.
TAATAAACATTTTTTTATCTAAATAAACTGGTCAATATTTTTTCTTACAATTATAAAGAAATTATCTGTATACAAAAGTTTAGTTTATTAATATTTTTATCAGATATTCCATAAACATTTACAAATATAAATACCATGTATTTAAAAAAAAAATGCAGTTGTTTACATGTTAAGTCACTTTTGTAGTGTGATATTGCAGTGACAATAAAAAAGAAAAATTCAAGCTCCTATTTAAAATTGAATACAACTGTCGAATTGAAATATTGTGTGAGGTTGTTTTAGAAATATTAAGATATGTAATTTGGAAATAACTTTCTTAAAATTTTCGAATGTGTTAAATAAAAAAAAATGTGGAAAGAGTGTGGATTTTGTGTCTGTTAAATCAAAATTATACAAAAAAAGATTTATGTCAAAAACAAGACTGAATTGTAATTCTTTAACTTATTTTTCATCATAAAGGGGCAAAATTTTAAAATCTAGAAAATGAGTTTAAATTTCAATAGATTAACTATTATTCATATTTTGAACTCTTTAAAAAAATAATAAATGATAAAATATGATATCCTGCTTATTAAACGTTTGCTTAGGGATGCCTAGCTAAATTTGGCTCTTGTTCCATTAACTCTCATTTTCACTCATTAAACATTTAAGATATTTAGTTTTTATTTATCATTTTAATTGTATTGAAATTTAAATGTTCATATTTGTACGTGTGTTTAATTATATATATTTTTTAAAAAAATTTAACAGAATTATTAGTGTATAATATTTTTTGATCCTAGTGAGGTGTTGTTTAAAATATAATTTAAAAATGAAATATAATACAGTTTCATTTTAGGGATATTTTTTTTTTGTTTGTAAAGTAGAAAATGTTGTATTATGTACCATTATGTATAACATTAGAATATTCATAAATATTAAGGTATAAATTAAATTTTTTTCATAAATCTTCAAAATGATTGATACTTTAAAATTTATAGCTAACTATATTTTTTTCCAATCAGAACTGTGTTATTTCATATTCTGCAGAGGGAAAAAAATGAAGCATTTGTATTAAGTGGAATTTTTTATATTAAAAATATATATGCTATTTTATCACCCAAAAGATGTTTTAAAAGAAATTTTTATGTGTATTGAAAAACTTAATAAACCTCTGTATAATGTAATGAAAATCTGCTGGAATATAATACTTGTGAAAATGCTTGAACTTTTATAAATATAAGAGTTATGCTACATCAAAACTAACATTTTTCATTCTGTAAGAATTCTTTAAATGTATTTTTTAAAATATGAGATTGTATGTTTGTTTTGGAAATAATCCTTAAATTATTGAAACAAGTTGTTCATTATTTGAAGCAGTTTGTAAAAAAATATTTATATTTAATTGTGTTGTTTTTTTATTTAGTGACCAAAAGTGAAATATATTTTTCATGATCAATATGTTTTTACTTTAACAAAATCCAAAATTACCATATGGTTGAATCATTAAGATTGTAATTTAAAGAGCATTCCTATTATTAGTATTATAAATGTGTTTTAGTTACTGTAGTTTGTCACTCCTTTCCAATGTCATAAGAATTCTATTATTTGATGAATGCAAAAGAGAAATCATTGATTATAACTATGTATGGAAAGCATCGAAATGTTTCAAAAACTGAAATTCTCTTTTAAGTGATTCTTTTCTCCTAAATTTTACCAAAATATTTTCTTCCCCTCCTCCTTGCTTTCTTTATATAATAAAAAGCCTGCTTTAAAATGTTTATTAAATCACATGATTGACAAATTCTTTTTCTTTTTAGTTTCAACTTATTATAAGACATTGAATATTTTGAAGCCTCAAAGGAAAGGTCATCTACTGGAAGGAAAAATTGAATCAAAAAGCATTTTAAGAGCTCAACTTCTTTCAAAAAAGAATTTTCGTTGCAGTTTTTGCTCAAAGATGTTTCCTTTTAAAAGCCATTTGGTGACACATGTGAGAATGCATACTGGTGAAAAACCTTTTAGATGTCAAATATGTTTTACTGGTTTTAAAAGTAATCAAGCTTTAAAGTATCATAAATCACAAGTTCATTTTGAATCTGCTTAATAAAGGAATCAGGTTAATAACTTTACTTATTTAAATTGTTCTCTTATTTTTTGAAATAATTTGTTTGTATTTAAAATATATTGCTAAGTTTCTTGAAAATATATTTTTGTTTTAACTATAATTTTTTCTGCAACAACATTGAGACTTAAATTTTAATATGATGTGTAATCCTAAATATTCTATTGTTATTTTACATGGTTAATTTTTTTTTTTATTAAAGTCAATTATATTTGTAAGGGAAAAGAAGCTATTTTATGGAATCTATGGATTTTTGTATGCCTGAATGTTTCTATTATTTTCATGTAGTAGGTATTAATAAATTTTGTTTGCGCATATTCTGTGTTTAGTTCAATTTTTTTAAAAAAAAAAAAAATAAATAAGAGAATATGAATTTATCAATCTATCCAAGATATTCAAAATATCTTTAGTAAACTTTTTACTTTAAGATTTTTTGAAATATAGGCTATAAATAGAGGATATTTAATATATATTGATCGATGCTTAAAAAATTTCAATACATTTCTCTTTTTATTGGATTTTTATGCTATGTTAGATTTTAATCTTGAAATTTTTTTTTTCAATTAGTTGAGAAATAATATGGGATATTGAGTAACTACCATTGAAGTGAATATTTTGGAAGGCTTTAAGTCCTCATTTAGTTTGTAGAATAGAGTGACTGCTTGCAGTAGTTTAAAGAATAGAGTGACTGTTCTCATGTAATCTGCTGCTTGACCATGGTTCTAAACTATTATAATCATATCTAATGCAAGTAGCCTTTCTGTTGTACAACTTTACTAAATAGTCAATTGGCTCATATTATTTATGTGCAATATATAAATATATGATAATTTTAGTACAGATTTACTAAGATTGTCATCATGCTATTTTGGAACAAGCTCAAAAGTTATTTTAAGAAAGAATAATTTTGTATTTCATTTTTGATAATCAAGTAAGGATTTCACTTCAAAATATCAATTTCTTTTTTGTAGAAGAATGCATATTTTATAGTGTCATAATGGATTTCAACTTTAATTAAACTTACAATTTGGTAACAATAATATTGTAATATCTGGTGACTCAAATATCTTTGAAAGTTTGTATGTACATGAGGGTTATTTGTTATGTAAGAACTCATTATTAATTAAAACAAATGAAAAACTTATTGTTTTTCATTCCTTTCACCTTAAGCTATTTTTTTTTATTCCTGCCTTATACAAATTAGCCATCTGTAATGATTACCAATCTTTAATCATTACATTGATCTCTTCGTTGTAAAACTGCAGACTAATTTTAGGTGTTAAAACAAATGGTAGTCTATCATTGCAGAGTTTGCATTATACTGTAAGTGATCAATTTGCTCCCACCTAAAAGAAAAGATTAACTCTTGAGTTTGGGAAACCATTGGATAGTGTGTGTTATTAAACAGCAATAAAACTCCAGTTGACAGTAGACTGTATAGCATATTCTGTATGATGAGCTGAAGTTTCATCAAAGTTGCTTAAAACACAGATTCAATTGTAATCTCTTGAACCATAAAGTTTGGACACCGTGTTTATCCCTTGGGGTATTTAGCTGGCATGTCAAAATAGTCTGTTTGGTTTTCACTTTGACTAGAGATGTAGTGTGTCACCATTCTATCAACTGTCAGTTTGATTCTAGGGATTTGTGAGACAACCATGTTTCTTCTCTTGTGACAATGACAATCAGCAGTTCATCTCATTCCTCATTGTTTTGGATAAATGTCACAGTACTAGCTATTCTCCTTTTTTATATATATATATATTTCTCAGGAAACCATTGGGAACACAATTTTCTGGACTGCAAGTTTTCGTGAACAATTTTGTATAGTACTGATCTTGAAACATGTGGAAGTTTCATTGTCAAAGTAGTAAAGGTAATCATAAAAGTTGGTCTTCATGAATTCTTGCATCAACTATGTGCTACAAATCATCTTTGATTAAATAGGACTTGCTCCAAGTTCATCATGGGTGTTGTCCCACCATTTCTTGAAAGATGACACCCAAATACATTTTGCTATCATTCACTGCAGAAGGGTTGTACACCTTACATATCTGATAATGAATGTCTGCTGTTAAACTTTTTTTTTTTTTTTTTGCTGTTTTAAAAACCAATCACAGATTGTATTTCATAATTGGCTGGCTGTTGAATTATTTTAAACATTGAAATTCTTGATATTCTTTGTATAAATTGCTGTGAAGTCTTCTGCATATGCACTTGGACATTCTACAAGCTCACGGACTTTCGATAGTTGCAGCCTATCGTACCTTACTTAAAGAATATAACTTTTAATCAATGATTTGTGCCTTTAACACCACTTGTGTAATTTATATGTTTCTTGCTGATTTTTTAGTGTACTTCTAAATTTTTCAAATTGCTTAAGGATATTGATATTTGTGGTGAGAAATTGTTGGATTATTTATAACAAAATTTATAGCAATTGAATTACAGATAAGTACTTTATATTACAAAATAATACAATTTGTTACATATGTATGCACTAGTAATGGGCACAGAGTATTTCTTTTAAGTTGGTTCAGATTTTTACACCATTAATTTTTTGCATTTTAAACCATGCCTTTAAAAACAACATAATTATTGCTTGCAGATCTGGTTCCTATGGATCCTCCTTGCATGATGTGTGTGTTTATACTGTGTGTTGGATATTTTATGTTTGTTATTATTGAGTTTATAATTATTCTTATATACTGAATGTAATATTCTTATTCAGTGAATAAACTATCTTTTACCCTAGTGATCTAATTCCTTCCTATGGAGTTTACTGGCATTCGTAAACATGGTTGACATGCCCCCTAGATATCTTAGCAATCTTTCTGTGTTTTCGACCTTGTGAATTAATTTCTACCATCTCCCCCACCGTTTTTTTATATCTACATCACTTATACACATTGTTTGGTGCAGTGGTCTTGTGCCAAAGGGCCTCTATTACCACATTTCAATGTATAAATTTGTTTCTATATTTTATATATGAAATGTATTTATTTAAACGTTTGTTCAACATTAATGAAACATTCAATACATGGCTGAAATACTTTTTTATTTTATTGTAGCAGACTTAGTTGGGTTTCGGCCACCAAAAGCCGAAGCGAAACCACCATAAAAATCTCTGATGATCATCTGAGAGAGGTATCTGAACAAGAGAGAGGAAGAGAAGAGAGTGTTTTTCGCTGGGTTTTAGTTTAAATACTAGGGAAATTTCACTATATACGTCAGAGACCACATGGTCTGAGTGAAGGGACTTCAAGGGAATTTAAGTGTAGACCTAAAGTCTGACAGGGATCATCCCTACAAGTCTAGACTGTAGGAATTGCATTGTCAGCGAATTTTTTAGAATGCCTGATTGAATAAATTAAAAAGAAAAAAGGAATCATATCAGGAAATAAGAATGAACATTATCTTTTAAAGGCGAGAATGGGCAAATTTAGTAAATTAAATTATTTAAGTAAGAAATTAATGGGAATGAAGTTAAATCATTACATATATATATATAATATTTTGGTAATTGAATTGAAAATTTGTTTTGTACTTCAATCATGGCACAGTAAGAAAACTTTAAATCCATGAATTGTGAATTTATTTATGTTCACCTGAGAGGGAGGCAGTCACATTGGGAATATTAGCAGATGACACATGTCCACTCACTTTGGTAATTAGATAAAAAGTGACTAAGTTTTTTCGTTGTTTGTTTCTCCAGTAAAGTTAAATTAAGGAATTATAAAGATCACATAGTTAAAAATGTAGAGATGTTTAGGTATTTCACAAGGATACTAATTGGCTGGTAGGGAATATCCTTATTAGTTCTGAGCATGGGAAATGCTGAAAAGAAATGGGATCATAAAATAGCAATGAATGCAGTACTATGGTGGTTGAAATATAAATTAGGAAACTAAAAAAGAAATCATTACATATATTTATATATCTCTTGTATTATTCAATATGAATAGTTTTTGCATTCTGGTAATTACAATATTGTTTAGAATACATATTTATATATTTATGATTCTTCCTCCCTACCTTTTGTTTTCATACTCTCAATTAAGATTTCATTTAAAAATATCTATCTTAAAAATACTACCCCCCCTCCCTCCTATTTTAGAAACCTTGCTTTTGTAGAAATTTCATAGCGAAATTAATTTTGAAATAGATATAATTTTTCTAATGTTTAGTAAATGACAAGTTTAACCAAAAAATAAATACCTATGTATAAATCATTTTCAGTAAATTCATTCTAAATTTTTTTTGGTTTTTGAGATAAAAATTGCAAATTCAAGAATTAATAGATCAATGAAGAGATTAATGTGTATTCCATTAAGTGGCAAAGAAGAAAATTTTGAAATAATTATTGCCCATTTTTTTTTCTTTTCTTACAAGGTTATATTTTTGTTTATTTCTTGAATGAATCTGTTTTTAAAAAAATTCATTTGGGAAGATTGTGAAATAACTTACTGTTATTTTGTTCTGTTACGTTTTGCCTATTTTTGAATAGGTTACAAACTAATTAATGAACAACTAGCAATGCAGAGGTAATATTTCTAAGAATTCGAATATTTTTGATAATATTAAAATTTAATCCTTTGCTTCTTTGACAGAAGTAACTAATGTTGTTATGATGTTGATTATGAATGTATTTCAGAATTTTTATTCGGTATTTTATCACTCAAAATAGATGTAAATTCCCAATATTGATATTTGTTACTTTTATTAACCATGATACTGTGTTAACTGCTTGTAATGTGAATTCATCTCAATAAAAAACATTTTTTTATAAAAGAGGCGAGGGTTGGTAATTTAATTTATCTTGTGTATAAATATTGCTTAAATTGTAGGTTTATATGTGCCTAGAAACCAAATCAAACCAAAATCTTGTTTAATATTATTACTATTGAATGCTGAAAAAATATTTCTTTTAATACATTCAAATCCCAGATATTTAAATTATTCATCTTGTATTACCATTAAAAGTTTTTTTTTTTAAAATAATTTTTTGAAGTTTCTCTGGAAAAAAAGGCTTAAATAATATATAATCTGATATTCATTTTTAGTATTCAATAATTATCAAGATTTTTTTTTTCATGGAGGAAACAATTTTATAGATTTTATTGCATTTGAATTAAGAATTTAATTAAATCATATGAAATGAAAAAAAATGTTAATTTTTAGTATTATAGTAATGATTATTCAGATATAATAGTTTTAAATTGGCCAGGATTTAATTCCAAGCAAATGTGTATATTGATGTCTTATACATAAGAATTATATTTTTTAATTATTTTTTTACCAATTTAGTATCTTAATCTAAACATGTATTTTTTTTTTCAATAGCATAATTTTCAACACGATTGCATCAGAATTGTTATAAATATATTTAGGACAACATGATGTGCACTATCTTTTTGGAATGTAATTGACTAAAAGTATCTTTTCTGGCATAGGAGTATATCAGAAAAAGGATGAGACCATCAAATTCTTATACTGATCTTTTATAAATAAAGCATATTGCTTTCTCTGTTCTGGAATGGAGATTTAATTTTGAAAATTACTCACATATTTATATTACAGATATAATTCATTTCCCTGAGTCCTTGTATAATTGATGAAATGAATAGCATCATAGTAAATGTTACCAATTAATTTATATTATTGATGTTACTATATTTATAAAATATCTATTATTTACTTTTACAGATTTTTTTTTGTGATCTAAGATTTTATAACTTGAGGAGTAATTTTTTTTATTCTGGCAAAAATGGTTTTTATGAATTACGACTTATTAGTGAAGAAAATTGGTGTATTTATTTTGAATACCAATGTTTATTTTTTTCATTTCAAATTTATATAATGACCGTTTTATTATTTTCTTTGCTGTATATATTTTAAAGAACAGTGTTTCTCTTGTGATGGGTTTCTCTTTTGATATTTTTGCTATGTAATGAGCATTTTAATATATTCTTTTTTTTCCACAGTGATATGAATTTAATATGTTTTGCTAAAATGTCTGATAACTTTATATTTCTTGTGACTGAAATGAATAAAATTTATGATTGAAAATAAACTAAATATATTAATAATTCCAAGTTTTATTATTAATTAAATTATTTTTTATGTAAAGTATTTTATTTATAAAAAAATTGTTAATTTAATACTTCAGAATAAAGTGTATTAGTTAATATTTCTGAAGTATGGTAAAATTGTTTTTAAAAGTTAATATATTTTAAAATTCTCATTCCATATTATAGTAAAAAATGTCGGCTATCTCTTATAAAATGAATGAAATGTGCAATATTCAGTATTTGTAACATTTGAAAATTACTTCTTTTTTTTTTTTTTTTTTAAATGAAATTTCTTGCAGAATTCAATTTTTGGAATTGAAAAAGAAAATTTGTTCTTAAAATAATAGGTTTGATATAAATTAGATTTAATTCCTTTTAGCTACTACTTCTTATGAATTGAACTTAATCCAATGTCAAAAAGAAGCCCTGTTGAAAGAAAATGATTCAAAAGAGGAAAATATTTTAAAAATTCAAATTGTTTTTAAAAAACAGTATGTGTGGGATTTTTGCTTAAAGATCGTTCCATATAAAAATCTTTTGATGACACATATTATAATGCATACAGGAGAAAAGCCTCATAGATATGAAATTTATTCAAGATTAATCAGACTTTTAGATGCTACAGAATATAAGCATACCATAATTCTGTATAATGTGTATCTGTACATAATGCTTCATTATCTTGTTGCATTTCCTCGATGTTGTCATTTTTTTTTTTTTTTTTTTTTTGAAGAAATTTCTTTTTATTTTAAGAACATGAATTCATGTGTTATATGCATGACTTTTTTTCTTTCATAGGATTTCATTTATATCACTTTAACATGAACATACTGAATTTTTTTTTTAATTATTAGATTTTTTTTTAAAACACATTTTTATATATTTTAAAAGGATTATTCATATAAAAATCCTCAATGTTTTAATTTTGATTTTTATTAATGTCACACTAGAAACAACATGAGGGCTATTGGTGACTGACCTCGTAATTTTGAACTTCTGTCAAGCGACACCTGAGCTGACACCCCCTACTCCTACTCAATGTTTTACTATGCTATTCATTGTACTGACAATTAAATAAAATTTTTCTAGAATAAAATGATTTCTTATATATTGTTTAGGAGTAATTTTTTCCCCAATTATTTTTATTTATTATTTATTTGTAAGCATATATTTTTTGATCTAATGTTAGTCATTGAAAGTGCGTGAAATTGTTACCTCTTTGTTTACTATCAATTAAATGTGTATTTGTGTGATTGGTTATCAAACTTAAAATTTTTACCTTAAATTTCAGCAATCTCTACTCATAGCTTCCGTGGAATCATAAGAAAAGAAAATCATCCATCCATCTTTGATGCTGATAATTTTAATAAGCGAGGATTCAAAATGGCAGATTTAGAAAGAAAAAAATATCAATGCAATTTTTGTGTTAAAAGTTTCGATTTTAAGAGTAAATTTGAAGAACACATGAGAGTTCATACAGGAGAAAAACCATTTAAATGTAACATTTGTTTTAAAGATTTTAAGAGTAACCAGGCTTTAAAATACCATAAAATACAAACTCATCAAATTAAAGCATGAAAAAAGTTGACATTCTTGAAATATATCGAATAGTTATGGCTCTTAGTTAGTTTGAACTCTTATTTTGTTGTTATTCTAATAGTATTTAATCTATTTGATATGTGTATGATATTAATGAAAAATGTAAAGTGAGTTTTCTTCATGTTTGTATATTTGATAATTTCTTAATCTACATTTATGTGGATGTTATGATAAATATTTATTTTATATGATTTTTTCCAAGGCTTGTATAATTTTATTTTGTTTGTTCAATATAACATTGCATATGATCTGAATGCATCAATAATTCCTTGTTTTTTCAAATTTTTGATGGGTATTTAAGTACATTCTTATTTTCTTGTTTACTTTGAATTAATGTTAATTTAATCGTAGCATATAGTATATAATTTTTATGTAGAAGGTGCATATAACAATATGGGATTAAGAATACAAAATAAATAATTTTAAATAAAGGAAAGTATCTTCATATAAGGCATGTTCATAGAGGTTTTTTTTATTTAAGCTGTTCATTGAACAAATTGATTAACTCCTTAAAACAAAAGGTTGAGCAATGCGATGAAATAGTATTCATTGTTTTTTAAAATTCCCTTTATAATTTGAATTCAAATAAATATTGTAGAATGTATAAATACATGTAGCTTTCATGTAATGGTATATAAAATAAATAAGAATAAGTAGCCAAAAATCAGTAATGTTACAATTTTTGTGTGACTGGTGGAATTAATCAATTTGCAAATGAAAAAAATAAAGTTAAAATCAGTGTTTCAATTTATAAGTTTTTTGTTACAGATCCCCCCCCCCAAAAAAAAAAAAACAAATGTTAACAGTTCTGTTATTATTTATATCAGTTGCATTAATTTTGAAAGTAATATGTTAAATAAGTGATCTTGTTTCTATAATGGGATGCCATTTTATTTCTTTAACTTAAATACAACCTCTTAAGAAAATATTTTGGTTAAATTGACTATGTAAACTATGAAATGCCCTCAGGGCATTTCTGGTAGCATCTGCATATTATATTGACAAATGTTTTTGCAGGTATTAAATTTCCTTCTCTTTTCCTGTTTGCCAAACCTTTTGTTCTTTTATGCTTTTGTAAATTTTGGGTATTTATCAGGATTACAACTGCTTTTCGACCCAATCGATATATTTGCTGCTATATTTTTACTGTTGCAATCAAAAGAACCCAAAGAAAACCATAAACATTTTCTTGAGCCAGACTTTCTGTTGATAAACCACATTAAAGAATGATTAGATGATTCACTGTTTTCTATATCCATTCTATATTAGTCTCACCCATCTTGGTTATAACAGTATAACATTTCTTTCTTTTAAACCACTGACAAATTGAAATAATTGTTTATAATTCAAATCCAAATAGGATCTGGGATTGATGTTGAAAAGGCTGAAAAAATATGTAGAAGTTAAATTATTGGAATTAAGTATATACAGTAGAAGTTAAAATATTGGAATTAAGTATATACAATAGAAGTTAAAATATTGGAATTAAGTATATACAGTAGAAGTTAAAATATACCCATTTAAATTTTATTCTTAATAATAATTAGACTTCACAGGTACTTGATCCTGCAGTAATTAGGTTGTGACCGACTAATTTATTTTACTTTAATTCTGATAAGATGGTACTAAAAAATTTACTGATATCATTGAGACCATACTTGTGACTGACTAATTTATTTTACTTTAATTCTGATAAGATGGTACTAAAAAATTTACTGTTATCATTGAGACCATACTTGTGCATTTGAGTTACATTATTGTAACAATTTACATAAGAGTATGGAGTTTATCAAATTCGCCAGTGAAATAAATTATTATTCAATGGCCAAAAAAAAATGTCGTTTAATGGTGTTAATCTTTGTTATTCATTAGAGTTATAAATAAAAAAGATATGACTATACCAAGTGTTTTTGATAAATTTTAAGATTTTTTCAAAAAGTGGAGTTAATCCATTTGTGCAGTGAATGGCTCATATGCAGATTATAAGTCCTTCATGAAAATTTTATTGTGTATATGTGAGATGCTTTGTGAACATTTTTGAAGTATAAAAATAAAACATTATTTTCTTTACTAATCTATACCCTTTCATGTTTTTTCCCCCTTGGAATTCAAATGCTTAAATTTAATGCGAACTAGCTTAAGTTATTTATAAATAGAAATAGTATATATATTGATGTTTGATTGTAAAAATATGCATATTATTTTATATCCTTCTCCCACAAATGACTATTTTAGTGCAAGATTCTTTTTTGAAAAGAGGAAAATAATGGTGTTATTATATGTATCAATAATGAAAGGATGATTTTAATACTATATGAATGTTTTAAAGGTTATTTTTTTTAAAAAATGTGATTAAACATATATATAATAAGTTATACACACAAAAGCAGAAACATTTTTCCAAGATTATTATTTGGTCCAAATAATGCAATGTAATGCATTTGAAGATTTAATCTAAAATGTATATTTGTCATGCATAATTTTTTGTTTCTGAAATAAATTTTATCATCAGTAGTAACCATCAAAACTTTCCCCCTCTTATTCTTATCTAAACTAAATTTTTATTCACTAAGCATATGTTTAATGTTAAAATTTTATTTCACTAAGTATATGTTTGCTTTGAAATCTTAACCAAATTATAGGTCCCATTCAAAATATAAAATTATGATTATATCCGAGAATTTTCATGCTTATGTCATCCTCATTATTTAGCTTTTTTTTTTTTAAAAAAAAAAAAAAAATTATGTTGATAGTTTTCAAAATGAGCTTTAATTAAAATTATCTAGTCAATTATTTGCTCTATTTTTTTCTATGAAAGGTTTTTTTTATAATTTAGCTTTAAACTTTGACTCTTTCAAAATCATCTATAAAAACGATCATGCATTATGTATAAAATTTTAAGTTAGTAACGTGAAACAAAATTCATCAGTAAAAGCTTAGTTATTGAAGCATTTTACTTTCTTTATCCAAACAATCTTATTGAATCTAATGAGTGTTAAGAAAACTCTGTAAAAAGTTTTTATTAAAGATATTTCATGTAAAATTGTTTTAATTGGTCTTGGTAGACAGTTATTAATAAATGTGCCTATTAAAAGTGCATTATAATGCAACTGTATTTTAAAAACAAATCAATGCCCTTGTATCAAAAAAAATTTATAAAATATCCAGTAATGGAATAATTTTCCTTTAAACTTTTCAAGATTGTCTGATCAGTTTTATTTTCTGTTAGTAAAAACAAGACCAATGTAAAATTACTTTTTCCCCTCTCAGTAGATCAAAGTAAAGACAATTTGTCAATTAAGTCGTTATGAAAAATGAATATCATTGGAAGTAAAATTTAATTACAAGCACATTTTGTAAAGAATATTCCAGAGATATTCTTTTCAGATGAATTTGTAATCCTCTTGCTAAATTTTTTCTGTTAGCAAAATGTAACTCAAAAATATGATATAATATGCTAAATAGGTCATATTTAGTTGAATATAATAAGGTTAAATACAAAATTTTCAAATTATTTAATAATGTTCATGTATTGTGTTATAAACTAATAAAAAAAGTTTTTATTCATTGAAATCTTTTAATTGGTTTCAGATACATAAAATGTTTACATAGGTCTGAAATATGGGGACATCAAAAGAAACATTTCTGAGAGTTATTGAAATTACAAAGTAATAATCTGCTGATAAATAGAAGAAAAAAAAATATTTTTGATAAAGTGAACTTTTTTGTAGTTCAGTATTAAATCATACGTACCATATTTTGTTGTACTTTTTTATACGACAACTATTATCAATCTGCTCAATATTAACTTAATGCTTGATAATAAGCATCATGAATGTATAGTTTTAGAATAACTCCTTTTTTAAAAGAAATGTATGTAGCACATTGATTTTTTTAAAAAATTGTTATTTAAATTATAATTGTCAGCTGTAATAAATAAATTACTGTTTATATAAAGAAATAAACGTGAGTATATGTTAAAAGTATTATATACTTCAAATGCTAAGATAGATTTAAAACTGCAAATATTATATTTACTATCTTTATAATCTAGCAGTTTTTATCTTTAAGAATTATGTGAATTTGTAATGTGGGTTTTAATATTTCTTTTTTAAAGAAATGCTTCAATTTTTATGGGAAAGATGAAACAATTGTTGTTAAATTGTTAATGAAGATTAAACATTATTAATGATTGCAGCAATTTCCTTTTTGTGTAAAGGTTTCACAAATATTACAGCTTAATTGTTCACTCTTATTACAATTTTTTTCATTTTGTTATAAACATATGTGTAATGATATGTTAAGAACCAATTATTATTCCTTTTAATAGCATTTATTACTTAAATAATTCGTATAAGAAAGATGAATACATAAATTATTATTGATTTAAAGTATTTTGTATAATAAAGTATGAAAATCAAGTAAAGAAAATAAAAATTTGTTTTATGTGTTAAATTAAATGTAAATGTCTAATTATTTCAAATGTGATTACAAATAAATTTTTCTTGATATGTTTTAATAATTTTTTTTCCCTTAAAAGGCTGTTTATTTCTTTAATAAACATTAGTAATACAAGAAAGGGGCTGTATGAAATTGGCTATAACTGAAAATTGTGAATAAGTTTTTATCTGATTTAAATAGAAAGTTATTGTGTCAGTATTTTTGAAATATTTTCAGGTAAAATATTAATTTTTTACTTTTATTATTTAACTGTGTCTAACAATTAATTAACTTTTTTAAAAAATCTTTTAAATTTGCATGTTTGTGTGTAATAATGATTTTTTTATGTATACAAATGGTAAAATCATCAATAAAAATGTTCCTCATATGATTTTTCTATTTTTACTCAAGACACTTTTTCTGTATTACTTCGCTAAATATGTTGCTTATTTACGATTTTGAATTGTGAATGAATTTCTGTTGCGATAGTTTTGTAAATAATTAAGATCTGCTAAAATAATTATAAAATCTTAATTATTTTTTAGCTCAGAAAATTTTTAGTACAATTTAGTGATATTGATAATTTTTTATTAAAATTTTTAATGTTTTTCATGTATTTGATTTAGAAGGATATAACATATATAGTAAAAGTAACAAGTATATTTTCAGCATTTAAATCCATTCATAAAATTTTGGTACTTTTCAATTTCGCCGGCGCAGGCGATAAAGTCGCCAAAAATTCTACAACTGATGCCAGACAGATATCTCCTTTGGTATCCTTTTACCACCACATTTTCAAAACAAGTCACTGCCATTTCTTATCAGGCATTTTTTTCCTAATATGTCAAAAATGGATGAACATTTGTGATTTGCCTAGAACAGAGGAAATATTTGTAAGATTATTTCAATTGAAAAGCATTTTGCTTAAAATTGCTACTTGTGATATCAATCATGAAATGAAATTGTTTTTGTATTAACATCGCACTAGGAGCAACACAGGCTATTACCCTAGCGATCCGTCTCTATTTTTGACCCTTCTTGTCATGCAATGTTTTTCACGTCTAGACCACAGTTAAATCTTGTTTGGCCATATCTGTCTTTTTTGCCAATAGCCTTCACTCACTACCGCGGCCACAAATGAAATTATATTTCAGAGATGAAATTCAATGGTGCACAAATTTTTTTTCATATGTATATTGTATGTTGTCGCCAATAAAGTTTACTTGGTGAGATTTGAGCCAGCTAAATGGAAAAGTACCAAAAACACTTTTTAGCATCATGCGTCTATTTCAATAAATTTTACCTTTTTTTAAATCATTTTATAATATAATTTCATTTGCTTGAAATAAACAATTACCTGCAGATTTAAGAAGATTTGAAATGTTAATGGAAAATTGTTTAATAAATGCTGGATTTTTAAATGGCTTTCTTTAAATATTTTTAAACATATTTTCTTTGAAACTACTTAAAAATTTATGTTATAAAAAATGTTATATGTAATATATAGTTTTTTTCACTCATATTTTTTATTTATGATTTATATAATGTTGAAAAGTTTTCTTTAGTAAGTTTGTCTGCTGAATCTCAGAAATTTATTTCGCTGTAGAACATTAAATATTCTTATGCTAGGATAATAATAATTATATTGTAGTGAAACAAATTCCAAAAGGTATGAAGGCAGTTTCTTATTACTTAAAAAATATTTGCTATTAATTATGGTAAAATTACTTTTTATAATTAAATTATAGGAAGGAATCAAAGTTTTGTATGTCCCGTTGATGTTTTAAAAGTAGAGCTGCAGGAATCTCCCTCTCTAGAAACTAACCGCAAAAGACAGCGATGGAAAGCTGGAAGGTGTTACATCTGCCCAAGAGCAAAAGATAGGAAAACATCTAGATGGTGTAATAATTGTGGGAAAAATGTATGTGGTGAACATAGTGTTCCTTTACGTTGTATTAATTGCTGAATTGTGCAAGTAAGTTTTTCATTAATATTATGGCATGGAACTGAACAAATATTTGGAGAAGAAAAATTTTTATATCTGTATATGAATTTGAGAGAGACCTATTATACAAATTATTTATCTTCAATAAATTACTCATTTCCTCAAATTTTATTATGTATATTGCTTATTCTTGTCATACAAATAGGCTTATATGTAAATCGGCATGTAATGATTAAATTTTATCTACTTGGAATAATAATTAAAAAAAAAGGCTATTCATTACTTTATGTTATTTCTTTGTAAAAATTTTTTTTATATTGAATTAGATATTGTTGGGAATATTGTATTTGCTTTTATATTTCTTTTATTGTAGATTTTTTTTTTGCAAGAGCTTACCTGCATTTTAAAAATAATTATGTGTTAGAAAATTATTTTGTTTCTCTCTTTGTATTATTGGTGTTATTAATTGCTAACATAATATTTGCATAAATGTAGGTTGAACACATTTGTGATACAAAAAGAATTTTTAATCAAAATTGCATTTTGAGATTTTTTTATTAACAGGTTTTGTTATTTTTATATGCTTCATAAATCAGTACTTTTAATTATAATTAATTTGTGTTGAAATAAATACTGTATATGAGCTTGAAATATTGTATTATCATATTTGTTTAAAATGTTATTAAATTCTTAATTTTTGTGTGGCATTTGTGATTTTCCTTTCTTCTTAATTTGTGCACTGAATGAAAGATTGCAAGTGATATGTTATTATTTAGCATCTTTTTTTTTTTGATGAAATGCAATAATAGGTTTAGATTGATTTTTATGGTATAAATTGTTCTGAATTAATGTTAAAAAATAATTAACTTTTTAGTGAAAGCAATCCTTAATTATTTTGTATTGTTTGCAATTTTTTATAATTTTTGATTCAGAATTAAAATTTTGGGTGAAAAGAAAATATCTTCGCTCATTAAGAATTCTTAAAATCTATTATGTTAATCTGAAACAGTATGTAAGGAATTTTAATGATGTCTCAAAACTTTAAATTTGTTACCATTTTCATATTGAATGAGATTAATGAATTAAAGAGATTGTAACTTTACAGTCTCTTGATCTGAATAATTTTAAATGGTGCCATCTACAATTTGTTTCATATTTTACCATGTACTATTTTTTCATGTTTTCTTCTGTATATCTATATTTTTATTATGATAAAATCTAATTTCAGGAGGGAAAAAAATTGTTAGCAGCACACACAAAAAATTAAAAAAAATTTTCATCTGTATCCAGAATATATGGTTCTATGAAATCATTATCCATTCATTTAAAAAATATTTTTTACTATCTACAAATATTTTGTTTATTGTAATTGATATATTATTGGATTTGTTTTTATAAAATCTGCTTAATTTTTAAATGTATGTTTCATACTAACACATCGATCAATAACTCCCGAGTCTAACATTGAAAACAACATTTTTTTTTATTCATCAACATAACACCTTTTGTTAATCACCTTTTAGGGTGATACAATCGTTCCAATCTTTTTTGTTGCGAGTAAATAGCGATAAATAGCTTTCTGAATCATCGACTCGTTGCTGTTTTTGTTCCATCGAAAGCAATCGCGGCACCCACTTGGAAAAAACCTTTTCCATGCTCAATTTTTCATGAAGGATAGTAAATACACTTCCATACGATATCTGTGTCATCTCAGCAATCTCACGGAGCTTCACTTTACGATCTTTCATTATAATTTTTGTCACTTCACTCACATTTTCCGGAGTAACGGCTTCCACAGGTCTTCCCAAGCGTTCCGCGTCATTTGTGTCGGTACGACCACGTTTAAACTCGGCAAACCACCGACAAATCGTTGCTTTTGATGGACAAGAGTCCGGGTAACATTTTTCAATCCATTGTTTCACTTGCACGGTGTTTTTACCCATTAAAAAACAATGTTTTATCAGAACACGAAACTCGGTTTTTTCCATTTTTTAAACAAACTACAAAACGACTTTACTCCAACCTCGATAACTCAGCTGTTTCTGGTCCGATCGACTTAAAATTTTGACACGTTTCAAGCAAAGGTTAGTTCTCTAGAAAGACCTGTACGAGCGCCATCTCTGGGTTAGTCTCGGGAGTTATTGATTGATGTGTTATGTTTACAAATTTAACAAAATGTGTCTTGGTTATTCTCATTCAAAATTAAAAAGTTCTGTGTCTTTTATTTAGAAAGAAATTTTAATTTTGGTGGGGAAAAAATTAGATGCACTGTCTGGGAAAGGAAATCAGGAGTTAGAAAGAATATTAACTTGAAACTCTGTAAATATTAATATTAAAATGCCCTTTTTTTTTATTGATTTCCTAAATTTGATTATTTATGAAATTAGTTTTACTCTGAGATATGTTTTGGAAGTTATATT
The DNA here is from genome assembly GCA_019974015.1 of Nephila pilipes. Lineage (NCBI taxonomy): Eukaryota > Metazoa > Arthropoda > Arachnida > Araneae > Nephilidae > Nephila > Nephila pilipes. The sequence goes on along the minus strand of BMAW01038529.1, from coordinate 75,993 downwards.
GAAATCTATATATTTTAATTTAAAGTTAAATTTTAGTCCAATTTTAACTTTATTTTGTATTGCATATAATCTGGACTTATTTACATTTTTTCCATTTTTTGGATTAATTTGCAGTATTCTTGACAATTATTAGCTCATTCATAACTTCTTTAATATTTGAATTAATTGTATAATCATTCAGTTAGCAGGATATTTGTCTAGGATACAAATGAAAAGAGTAAATAATTGTACTTTCAAAATAATTTGTTATTGTGTTAATTATTTAAGATGTTTATTTACATAATAATTCATCATAATGCTGGTTAATGTCGATCTAAATTTAACAAAATTGTGAAGTACTTTGAATTAAGTTCTCATTAATAAAGTCTTGTGTAGTTGTTCATATTGGTAATAAGGTTGAATATCTCAAATTTGTTGCATTAATGTAATACGGAAATAGAGTATGAAAATTAGAATTGGTCTTTTTTTTTAAGCATTGATTTAACATTGAACTCTAATAAAATTCTTATTGTTTCTGTTTAAAAATCTTGTAATAAATTGTACTGAAAATTTCTTTTGTTAAAAAAATATTCATAATTCAAATACTTTTTTATAACTGGGAATAATAATAAAAAAAATGGTTTCATTGATGATGATACTGATCTCTGAATTTTAAAAGATTTAAAACTGTTAAATGTCTTAACAAATTATGGTGAGCCAAAAATATGCATGTAAAAATTAAAATAATACAGATCACTAGTACATTCAACTCTTTTATACAGTTCTGAAACATGAAAAATAGCTGAATCAGTGGTATATGCTGAATATTTTCCAAAATAAATGTTTAAGAATTATTTTAAGGTTTTTCTGGTTATATTATATTTGAAATGAAAGATTATTAAAGTAAATTCTAATGAAATAGAAAATGAAATCAAATTTAGATGCTGGAAGCTTACAGAAACACTTTTTAAGAATGAACTGGGACAGTATTTCCAATATAGTATTGAATTGGACTTCTAATGGCTAGACATAGTGTGTAAATGTTCTTATTAACCTGGTAAAGTATTGATGAACATAGTAAGAAGTAAGACTATATGGGCAAGTTGGAATGAAGCTAGATTTGTTGCATTGGATTATAAGATAAGTTATCTAGATTGAAAGCCTTATGTTTCCTTAGGCACTAAAAGAATTTTTGGTACTGAAGGAATATTTTGTTATTTTCATTCATGATAAAGTATATTTTGCATACCAAATCTTCTTTCATATTTTATTCTTTCTGTTGTATTTCTTGTTATTTTCTTTATGTATAAATATTTTACTGTCTTTAAAAAGTGTTCTTTTTAATGCTTCATCAAAAATTACATAGATTGAAATAATTTTTCTTGTATTTATTTCAGTTGAAATTTCTCATGAGTTGACAGCTGTCATAGAAAGATCTCAAAGTATTTATCACCATATTACTAACATACCTACTAAAGGAAAATATTCTGCAAGAAACCACAAGTGTGATTATTGCTCTAAATGTTTTTATTCAAAAGCTGATTTAATTCGTCATGTTAGAGTTCACACTGGAGAAAAGCCATTTGTATGTGATGTATGCTCTAGAAATTTTAAAAGTAAACAGGCAATGAAATACCATAGAATTCAGACCCACTTTGATTGTTTGTAAAGTAGGCTTATAAAATCGAAAAAAATTGTCATTTGCATGTTTTTAACTTTTCTTAATATATATTTTGTTTTACTGTATTATGTAGCATCTATGTGTTTCAAAATAAACAAATAAATAACTGAACCATGATATATTATAAAATTTAGAATTGTCATTGTTTATTTAGTGCAAGAAATAAATCAAGTTATTTATCATTTGTGTAAGTCTCAAGTTTTTTAAGTGATATTATTTTTTGTAATTATATGAAAGAAAATTTCTTTGTCCTTTGTATCATAATATTTATAAAAATATCTTAAATGTTATTTCATTTTTATGTATTTTTCAAAATTTGATTGTGCTAAATTTTTTGTGATTTCTAAATGTGTGAAACATATTTTTGAATATTAACTGCATTCAAGTATGATGCTCTTAAAAGTTATTTTTCACTAAATGAAAATTTTGCTTTCAGTTGCTGATTTTGACATGTTTCAAGTTGTATCAAGAGAAAAAAGAAATTCATTTCATTATGAGCAAAATACTGCTTTAGCAAGAAAAGATATGTCAAGAATTTTTTTAAAAAAATTCGGTTGTGAAATTTGTCTTAAGAATTTTCGATGCAATTCTGATCTCATTCGTCATATTAGAAAACACACAGGAGAAAAACCATTTGTATGTCATACATGTTTGCAGGCTTTTAAACGTAAACAAACTTTGAAAAACCATATAATACAGAAACATTGAATGGATTTAAAGGAATCTTATTTTTTGTATAATATGCTTGCTATTTTATATGAATTTTTTTTAAGAATTTCAACAAATATTTGTATTAAATATCTCAAATTGATAATGTTCTGTTTGTAATTTAATGTTAATAAGATAAGTTTTTTTTATAGCTACATATTTTGATTCTTACCCGATTCATTTATATCTTACATGTTAGCAAATCCAAAGGAACGTTATATGTTCAGTAATAATTTAATTAAAATGTTTTGTTTTTAATTTTAAGAAATTTACTCCATTCTTTTCTATAACTTTGTTAAATTATTACTATATCATATAGTTTTGTAATAATTATTTCTTTTATATAAAATTATGTGACTCAAATAATGTAAACATGTATCTTGTGAGTTTTTGCATTTTTTTTTATACTTTCATTTGCACCTGTTCCTATTTTTTAAGAATTTGTATATGACAATGCATTTACACTATTTCAATTTGTTGAAGTTTCAAATTTAAATAAATTTTTATTACTTTTGATTTATTATTGAAGGAAGTTCATTTCAATTTTTTTGCTATGTATACTTAATGCTTTATTTAAGTATTTTTAAAACTACACATGTATGCAAAATTAACTTTCTCTGTGGGGATTTCAAAACATGTTTAGAAGATCAGACAGTTTACAGATTCTGATATAAGTATAATATTTATCTTAAATGCTTGCTAATATTCATGCTGAATTTATTTATGAAGAGTTAATTTTGATTGTGTTATTAATGTATAAAATAAATCTGCTCCTTACCAAGTTGTTGAAAAACTTTGTATTAAGTTGCATGTATGTATTATTTTGATATTGAAAGGAATGTGTATATAACAGAAACATATGTATTTAAGACACACACATATATTATATATATATATATATATATATATATATATATATATATATATATATATATATAATAAAGTAAGCTTTTGTCATGCATATTATTTTTTTAATATATTTTTATTATGAATTTTTAAATATTGAATATTTGCAGCAAAAAACATTTTTAAGACACTCCTCTTGAAATATATGCAACAATGCAAAATTTTAAATAGCCATTTTTGTGGTAATGTTTCATTTACTTAAAAATGATTTAAAAATTTTCACCTTTAAAACACACTTCAAAATTTCTTTATCTTATGTTTCAAATTTGAAATCTCAAAATATTTCATTAATTTTTAAAGATTATTTTTCTTGTATTTATTATTTTTTGGTTCATTTTAATATAGAATAAAATGTCATTTTATTTACTTTAGTAGTATAATGCAGCTTGTTATAACACATCACTCCATTCAGTGTATTGATTTTATTTTTTATATGAAACAAATTAAATTTTTGTGTTAATTTTTTTTATTCAATCTATAGTTTTGGAAAAAGATAATGATCTGCAATTGCAAGTGAATGTATTGCAACAGGCATTGATATCCTCAAGACGGGGAAGAGGCAAACAAGCAACTTGGCAAAAATTTCAATGTGAAGTTTGTCCAAAATACTTTTATACCAAGACTGAATTAGTCCGTCACAATAGAGTACATACTGGAGAAAGACCATATGGTTGCGACATATGTTCAAAACGCTTTAAAAGCAACCAAGCTTTGAAATATCATGTTATACAAAGTCATCATTCATATGTATGAAATTTGACATTTTTCTTTGAAATTTTTGTGCATTTTCTTTTTTAATGTTTGAATAAAGTTGCATTTACAAAATTTATTGCATTTTTAAGTGGTTTCATTATTTACATATATTTTGTGAATTATTTTAGTAACTTTCAAGTATTCAAATCACTATACATTAATTTATTCTGATTTATTAAGTCTGTTTGTTATGTGTATTTTTCTAAATTGGAATGTTAAAGTCTATGATTTATATTTATATGTAACGAGAACATATATGTATATAATTCATTCAGCAAGAGAAAACTTTAAAAAATAATGTTAAATGAAAGGAAGTACAGTGTCATTAATAATATATATACTTTTTGAGGAAATTTTGTTCCAATCGAGTTTTGAATGCAAGGTCTTATCACAAATTGTGCATTGAATTCGTAAACACATATATAAAAATGTTACATATAAAGTATTGAATTTTGTTTATGAAATCCTTTTTGCCTTTAAGATCAGCATTCACAGAAGCTTTTTGAGAAATATTTTTTTTTAAAAAAAAAAGGTGTACAAAAGTTTTGCTTACACATATATAATTGTACTGAATGGAAACAATTTAAAGGCAATACAATTTAGGGTTTTATTTTTGTGTGCTATTCTGTAAAGATTTTGTTTTAAACTGATAATTTGAAGGGAAAACAAATTTTCACACTGAGCTCAATTTCTTAGCTGCATCAGATTGTACGTTAACATATATACTCATATAAATATAAATTGTATACATTTAATAATTCTTTGAGATTTTAAATTTTTTCTGAAGAAAATTTGTTTCGATTATTCAAAAGTTAAGCAAGTAATATTTAATATATTTATGGAGTAAAGATGTCACAAATGTAATGTGACTTTTCCTAGTATTTGTATAAACCCAATTGTTTTTCATATGTTGCTGTAGTAATTACAATCTAAAGATATAAAACATTGCTTTCATTAATTTATTTCTTTTGATTCATGAATGACTATTGAGTATTTAGAGAAATTCCAAGAAAAATATTTTCTGGTCAGTATGCATTATAATACATTATGTGGTTTTGTACCAAATATTTATTCATGTGTAGATTACAAACTTTTCATCTTAATAGCATGTTTTCATGATGTAATTTTTCTTCAACAAAAATTCTTTTACTCATTACTTCATTAAAAAAATATCCTGATATTTAATTGAAAAATTTATGTAATGACACTTTTGTGAAGTATGTGATTATTTGTATTTATATTTATTTATTATCTTTTAAAATTTTAAGTCTGATTATCTAATAAAAGTTATTTGTATCAAATTCAATATATTTCTGTTTATACATTATGTAATGTATAAAATGTATTATGCAATATCAAATTTATGTTAAGTGCTCTGTTTTTTTTGTAATGCAGCGTTTTTTTTTTTTTTTTTTTTAAATTTTGCTTAAATTTTTCTTATTCTGATCCAATATTGACAAATTATTGAAACATTTTCTTAAAAATTAATTTCTGCATTAATTCTTGTAATATTGATATGTTTTTATTTTAGCTCAAGTTATTGGTGAATTTAATCAAGGCTTCTTTCAACAGACTGTGACTCAGTATCAGAGTGTGAGTTTAGTTTCAAAAAAGGTTAAAAAAATTTACAAATGTCCATATTGTCCTCGAAGTTTTCCATTCAAGTCCTTATTGGAAGTTCATGTTCGAGTGCATACGGGAGAGAGACCATTTAAATGTGACATTTGTGCTCAAACATTTAAACGAAATGAGAGTTTAAAGTATCACAAGGTTAAGAATAACCATTATTAAAATGAAATTTTGGCTATTTCATATTTATTAACCTGTTCAGGACCTTTGAAAAAAGAAAGATGTATCCCCTGGCCCGAACGCCTCAAAAGTGTACTTACGCACTAGATCAATAAATATAAGAAATATAATAAACAATAAAATTTTTAAAAAATGTAATAAAAATATAAAATTTAAATAAAACTTTTCAATTTGAAATCACTTGTGTGATCAGGGGCTACAAGACTTGTAGTGGCTCATCACATATAAGATACTGTAGTCCATGAAGAAAGTGTTGAGTTATACGTGATCAAGATCCTGAACTGGTTAAGTTATTTCATCACAAATTGTTTCTTTCTTTCTTTTTTTTAAAAAAAGCATGTTTAATTATCTGTTTATTAATTGCTTTTGTTTGATATTATAGATGAATTGTTTGTTAACTTATGAAAGATTTTTCTGTTCTGTTTTTTAAATTAAAGAACTTGTAAGATGTATTTCTGTAAGTATTTGCTATGAATTTCTTTTTATAAAAATATGCTATATTATTCTTAACATATTGCATTATTTTGATTCTTATAATGATTAATAAATATTTAGCCAATATTTTTATGAATATTCATATTCATTCTTTTCTACACTGGCCTCTAAAATTTAAGGTGCTAGCAAATATGTGACACTCACCAATAAAAGAATGAAACTTAAGGTAAAACACAAGGTTTATCTGAATGAATAAAAGTAGTTTCAATGAAATGTTAGGGAAGCATTTATACTCAGAAATTTGACACTTACATAGCACCAGGATAAAACTGTGAATATTCCACTTTTGTAATTTGTGTGTAGATTTTTTTTTTTTTTTTTTGCTTGTTAAAATTCAATTGTTGATACTAAGGTTTTGCTGATTGTGTCTTAAGAGATGTCATTTACCGGATTAATTCAGTAAGATTATGAGAAATCAGATGGCAGTGAGGTTATATATCACAAGCTGATGCTACTACACATCTTAATCTGTCTTATAGTGTGGTCCAATTAATCTGAGATATATTTGAAACTGAAAATTCGTGATCGAGAACTCTTGTTTCATGTCGCCTAGGGATTTCAACTCTTGTGCAAGATCGTTTTCTAGTTCATTTATCGCAGGAGTGGAGGAGGAACACTAATGCACCTCAGCTGATTTCGGATCATTGTATCATAACAAGGACAACAGTATTTGCTACTGTAGAGCACAGACTCTTCGCAGTCAAAGACTAAGAAAAGCAACCTCTTGTGTGTGTCCCTCTTTGTTGATGACTCTAAAGTGCATATTCTTATAGGCAAGACAGCATGTTACTTGAACTAGGCAGTGTGGGCTTTCTGAAGCATCTCAGACAAGAGTCACGGTTTACTTTGGATAGTGAATCAGGTAACATGCTGATCTGGGAAGAATAAGGCACCATATACTATGAATCTAACATCATTTAGAGATAAAGGTTTAGAAGAGTTAGATTTGTGGTTTGGGCTGGAATCTCTTTGGGTAGTCACCTGTGTGTGGTTCATAAAGAAACTGGCTGCTGTAAAATATTGGGAAAAATTCTTAGCTCCATATATTACATGATGTTTGTGCTATTGAGGATAAGTGCATCCTAATGTACAATAATGCAGAACCTCCAAATATGGAAATTGCTTCACATTCCAGTGTTCAAACATCTTAATTGGCAATTTGAAAAATTTATGCTGCCAATGCATTACTACAAGTAGGGGCAAACTCATTCCTTTTTTTTAACTCACTTTTTTCGACAAAATTTGTAATTTAGTGAACAGCAAACTACATTGGTCCCAAAAGTAATTTTTATTTGTACGCTTTTTATTTAAATTTTGGCTACCAAAAGATCTGAAGTAATTTTATTCAAGTTTTTTTTTTTTTTTTTTTTAAATTTAATTTTTAAGAAATGTAATGAACCTTTTGAAGATAGTGCTTGGCTGTCAATAAGAATTCTAACTGTAATACTGCTAATAATTTAAATTTTGCTGTTATTAGATTCAATTATTTTTATTAGATTCATCGTTACAATTTTTTGTGAATAAATGTTGTCATTTATTGACATTGATTCTTTGATAAAACTAATATTTACTGCTCATATGAATATTATTCATCTGCAAATATTTTCTTTTAATATAATGCTTTGCAGACTATTAATGCCTAAGAAATTATTTGTTGCACTCTCAGAAAAACATGAATTGCAAAGCTCATATCAATTATTTGTATTCTCATTTTTACATGTTACAATAAGTATAAATTATTAAAATTTCAAATATGTAGCCTAAAAAAATGTGCTATACTTAATATTTAGTGGGGTTTTTTTTACATTCACCCCTGAACATGATTTTGATTTGCATTTTACAGAAAACTTTTGCATGTTGATTGAATATATATCGACAATTCATCAGTTGTAATTATTTATGATGACAGGCGGTTACATTTTATGCAGTTATTTTTCTTCGTTCCGTGGAGAGGGAATAGATTGAATAGCTATACAAATAAGTTTTAAGCAAATTTATACTTTTTTGGTCTTACCTTTTATTTTTAAAAAGTAGTTCTGAAATAATTTAACAGTTATAACATATCTGATTTCGTAATCTTAGGATTTACGGGAGGGTTGCTATTTGTATTTGCAATTTTTATACGATACAAATTTGAATAAAGTGTGATGTGACATACTAGGAATCTGCACATGGATTTCAGGGAATCTATAAGCTTTGGCAAAGAAAAAAATACCATGCAATTCTTTTGTTCCAAGATCTTGCTTTTTTAATTCATTTTTACTTAAGTTATGGTAATTTAATTTAAATATCATTAAGAATAATATGTTAAAATTTAATGTTCTTTGCAATGAACAATAACCTTCTTTCTGATGTATGAATATCTTTAAAATATTTTTTTTATTGATAATCTAAGGAACAACATATACTATGTATAATAGGCTTGGTTATGTCAGTTTTACATTATTATTAATGGTTACTTTTGTAATTCCAATGTATATATAAGTATCATAGTAATTTTGTGAGCAAAAGATTCTCATCATTTGGTTCATTAATTTTATTCTGAAATTGCTGCCATGATTTTTGTAAAACATAATATACAATTTTTCACAGTTTTTATTGTTACCTTGGTATAGGATGTGTAAGAATATATCAAGTTATTTTGATTTAACTAATATTGCATTATAGCTGCTTAGTTTCAAATGTTTATTTTTTTTAATAAATTTAAAGTGGTGCAAACACATTCATTATAAATAATAGTTAAAATTTAAATAAATTAACAATTCTTTTTTTTTCTTCTTGTTAATATGTTAAATATAGATACTTTTATTTCATCACCAATTTGTTTTGTTTGTAATTATATTAATGGTCAATGCATTTCTTTAAAAATTTTTAATCTGTTCTTTCAATATGCAAATTCTGAAAATTAAAAACTTTTAAATTTATTTGTCTAAAAGGTCTATTTTAAGTTTAATTGAATGACTGAAAATCTTAAAATTCTTTGGTTTTGTTAAAATAAAGTAAATTAAATGCTTAGATTTCATTCTATTTGTTTACTTTTATGAATTCTGTATTTAATTTTCTTTTCCACTATTCGTTCTAAAAAATTGTGAAAGAATGCAAATGAATTCTTACAAGAAATATATTGTTTCTATTAAAAAGGGAAACTCAACTTTATATGCACAACCTAAAGGTGTTTGCAAATGTATCCAGATTTTTTTTAAAAAAATTATCATTATTAAACCAGTAAATTTCATTTTCAAGCTGTACAGCATTTATAACAATAGTTTGCATTATTTATTTTCCATTTATTTGCTTTTTAGTATTATGTCCAATTGAGTATTACATTTACTCCCAGCGTATATTTCAAATTGATTGATTGAATTAATATGAAATGGTAATTGAGCAAACAAAAATTATCTGGAGTGCAAGAAATCATTAAAAATCTAGAATTTTACAAATAAAATGAAAATATATGTTTTTCTCCCCTTTCTTTAGGAAAATTTGTTTTTAAGAAAATCTGCTTACCAAGGCTGATTATATATGAAATTTTTTTTGTATAAGTGATTTCTATTTTAATAGTATTGGTGTTTGTGTAGTAATTATCAATCATTTTGCTATCAACTTTAAATGTTATTTTACACTTATCAATTTTGTTCCTCTAGGAGCTAGACATATTACCCATGTGGATTATATGTTACTTCTGTGAGGATAAATGTTATTTAACTATATTTTTGTATTTTATGATTACACCATCAATTCACATTTGTTAAATATTTCATAGACACTAGTATTGAGTAAAAAAAGGAAAGCAGTTTTTTTGGAGGAAAATCTGTTTTATCTTCACTTTTTAAAAAATAATGTTTATTAGATATTTTATTTTTATGCAAACATTTATCCTCTTCTTTTAAATGGTTCTTGTTAGGATTTTGTAAATTTGTATTTTAAGAACATGTGTAATGTGTACATTTCCATTAAATATATATATATAATCTTCAATATTTTGAAAGAATCTTACTAAACCAGGAAAGGAGTAAAAATATATGTGTAATTGTAGTTTTTTTTTTTTTTATTATTATTATTTCTTTCCTCTAAAATTAATTAGGAACTTAGATACTATAGAGAAATGAAGAATATGCATACATGTAATTATTGTTAAAATATTTTTTTAAAGACTTTCAGAGAAGATTTTAAATGTTTTTGCAGTTATTTTAAAATAAAATCTTGTACTGGAAAATTCTGATGTAATGATACAGAAATGTTAGTCTGAACTAATTTAAGTGTAATATTGATTATATTAAAAAGGAAGGGGAAAGAAATGTCTATACTCCTTATTAGTTATTAAAATACTTAAATTGGGATGCAAGTTTGTTGTACTTCAAATTGTTTTGTTATTTTTGAAATTACCTATTCAAATATATGTCTCTTCATTTTTAAATAATACAAATTATTTTGCCTTATTAAGTGTTTGTAATGAGCTTAACTCCATATCTTACAGTTGAGAAACATTAATTTTATTTCATAACAGCGAAGTATTTTTAGAATCTTAGAATGAAAAGTAAATATTTTTTCCTATATTAATTCAAACTTTTTTTTAAAAAAAAGTAATACATTCGTAATTGCTTGTGTAAATTAAATATTGTGCACTGAAATAATACATAATTTACATTAATTGAATATTGTCCTAATAAAAAGAAAGATGAAATCTTAGGTATATAAAGTAGGCATGTAAACTTCAATTGAAAACAGACATTGAAATTATTACTATTATACTGGCTCATTAAATTAGGCTGAATTTTTTTTAACATTCTACTTACATATATCAATTTAAAATAGCTAAAAGGATGTAATAGTTGTTAGTTTCAGATTGAAAGACAATATTCATAGATATTCACTAAGAAAACTTGGTAGAATCAAAAAAATGTAGCTTAATCCTCAAATCCAGGTTTTTGCTCCTTAACATCAATCTGTGAGTTTTAAATTATTTGTAATTTTGATGAGAAGTGTTAAATTTATTTCATCAGTAATATTTTGTTTGTGTTCTATATGTAAGAGCTGAATATTCTCATTTAAATTTTAAATATTGTTTGAAACTTGATAAAAATTTATGTGTGCATGCAGGAAGTGTATGTAAAAATTTCGAACAATACAAAAATTTCCAAGGTCATGATAATATTTTGCTGGAATGTTTTAAGATATTCATAAGTGCTAGATATGAATGTTCTGGTGCATATTTCCAAATTTTATTACTGATGGATAATTTTAAAACATTAAAGCTTGCTGAATTTTTCATTTTGCATATTTATTACCCTGTATCTATGTATTATTATATCCAAACATGTAGAAATAAATATAACTGATATTTAATAAAATAATATGTATATAAAGATAACATTTTCTTTATAAAACGGTCATGCTGTGATGCATATATTTAAGATTATAATTAGAATGTAATTTATTTTTGAATGTACTAATGTTTTTTTTTTGTTTATTTCAGCCCACATTGCTTGTGATCTTCTCCAAAGAAGTCAAAGTAGTAATTTCAGCATTTCATCTAATGTTCTAATGAGGAAAGAAACTTTTCATTCCTACCCAATGTATCCATGTCACATATGTGGTAAATTATTTAATCGAAAGGATAATTTAGAACGCCACCTAAGAGTTCATACAGGAGAAAAACCATTTAAATGTGAAATATGTTCTCGTAAGTTTACAAGTAATCAGACATTAAAATATCATCGAGTTCAAACACATAAATTGCTTGTAAACTAACTGGACAAAATAAGAAATATTTCCAATGTAATGGAAGCATACTGTTATGGATATTAAATTGCTTTAATAGATTACCTAAGTACCTAAATTAACTAATTTTTTGTTATGTTTTAAATTTGAAATTTCCTCACAATTTCGTTAATGACATTTTATGAGAAAGATTTCAAATAGCAAATGCAAAGTTCTCGCATCAAAATACTCAAGTTCAATTTAAACTATTTGAAGCTCAATATTATATTAGTACATTCAATTTGCCTTGATTGAATTTTTTATATTTGTAATTTTTTTTTCATTTTCCTCAGACTTTTTATTTTGTAAGTTACATTAAATATTTTATATTTAATGCTTTTTTTAAAGACTGAATGCTCTTTTGAAAAGTTATCCTAGATTAGTTGGGTTCATTCTGAGTATATGAATGCATCAAGTAGAAGTTAATTCAAATGATTAATGAGATTTAATCAGTCACAGTTGCAAGCATTGAGAACTTATCATGTTACACTTTCATAATGGATTCAGTTGCTGTGTGATGTGTTTGAATATTTATCAATATGCAATTCAGTTTCAATTTTTTAATGTATGTGATTTTTTAAAGTATTTAAAGTTTTAATAAACTTTCATATAAAAAAGTTGTATTTTTTTTTTTTTTTTTTTTTTTTTTTTTGCAGGCTACTACCCTTCCTATTGCAAAAGAAAGAATGAATTATTGTAATTGTTACTGCTAAAGTCATCTTTTCATACATAATTTTATTGTAAAAGGAAATGTGATATGTAGTTGGTTTGGTTAAAAAAAATGTAATGATTGTAAATAACATTTTGTTGAATGTATAATTAATTTATATATGTTTCTGTTATAAAGTTATTTCATTGTAAATTAAATTTGCCTGGTTAATGAGTTAGACATCCAAAATTGATTTAAATTTTTTTTTTTCAGAAGTAAGGTTCAAATTATGCAATGGAATAAATCATTAAATATTTAGAAAAATCAATATCTTAATCAGAATTAATTCCCTTCTCCTACTCCTGTGTATGTACCATATTATTCATGGGGAAAAATTATTAAAATATTTTTTTTTTTTTTTTTGTTCATTGCAAATAAATGTAATTTATTAAAGTACTTCAATGTTTGAATAAGAGATTTTTAAATAAAATTTTGGTTCTGTATATTTGTATATAATGAAAGTTTTTATAAATTATTTGTTACTAAGATGTCTGTATTATTATAAAAAATATACACATGATGTTTAATTTTTATTTGAATTTTTTTAAATATGTATTTTCGAATGAGTTATTACATTGTTGATTTATGTATATGTCATTAATTATTTATTTCGTAATTTTAATACTATTTTTTTAAAATTACTTTGGTTTCCTTTTTAAATTATTTAATATTTTATTTTCAGAATGGGAAAATTTTATCAGAAAGTTCTTTGATTTACTTTCTTAGTTATTTATCAACAAACATAGAACAAAATAGAAACTGCTTTTTATACTTCAGCAATCTTCCTATTAATACTGAATAGTGCAAAAATACATTGTCTGGAAATTTAGTTTGTGTCTCCCAAAATTTTTCTAAAGCCTGTTGACAAACTGACTATTGAATATATCTATGCTATCTATCTATATTGTTTCTATTAAATAATAAATAGCTTTATTCAGGGAAATTATCTATGTTAGTAATTTTTTTAACTCCCAATGAATAAATTTAAGAAAAATCTTATCACTGTACACTTAACATGCTACAAATGCTATTTTGCATGATTAAATTTATAATCCTAATTTATAATTATTTTTGATAACAATTCATATAGCTATTGTAAAGAATTAACCAAATTCCTTTTTTTTTTAAAGTTAGTAGTACAAGTTTGAGTGATCAATTGTGAAATAAACCATCATGCCGTTAATCATGAGAATTAAAGCTAGTTTTGCTTTTTTTTTTTTTTTTTTTTTTTTGAAATAAATAAATTTTTGGAGATAGTAATAGTCATTTTATCCAAAAAAGGAAAAGTTTCAGTATAAAAGAAAATATATTGTTGACAACTGTCATTATCAAGATAACTATTTACTTTATATGTTATTAAATTTAATTTGTGTGTGTAACCTTTGGTATGTTTAATCTTACTCTCATATAATTGTGGTAACATGAACTACTTTTCTGTTAAATGTGTTATTTATGGTCAAATGTAATGTTTTTTCTTTTTTTTTTTTTTTCCTTTCTTACTATAGCATCAGGCCATGATGGGCACTTACAGCTTAAAAGACACCTGAAATGCAAAATTCGACCGTTTAGCAAAAAAGTGGAAGCATCTCAAGAATCATTTGATACATCAGCATCTCAAAAATATCGATGTCAATTCTGTAGTAAAGAATTTACCTGGAAGGCGCATTTACAACGTCATTTTCAAGTACATACTGGAGAAAAACCTTTTCAGTGTGAAATATGCTTTCGGAAATTTGCGAGTAACCAGTCATTAAAATATCACCGAGTGCAGACTCACTTTTTATCCTGAACTTGAAATAATCATTAATGAGATTGTTCTTATTAAGTATGTTATTTATAAGACAAGTAATTGTTTTATCTCGAATGATCTTCATTGATTTAATGTGACCAAAGAAATATGGTATTGTATATTACAGCAGGCTTGGTGAAAAATAAAATAATTGATAATTAAAAGAATCTTTTCAAAATTACTTTGTAAATGTGATTAACAATTTAATTGCTCAAATTCTATGTAATATGTATTCATTTATTAGAAACTGCTAGTAAATAGATAAGGAATTATATTTATTTTTTTGCTATAACGAACCATTTCCTTGCTTTATGAGCAATAGCAGTTTTTCTGAAAAGGCTTCTTAAAAATTAAAGAAATTTATGGATTTCAGGACAGAATCCAAACTGAAGTGCGATTTTAAAAAAAACCACATTCATAATAATTGAGGAATTTAATTTTAAACAGCAATAATAATAATTCTATTAATTTGACAATTAATTAAATGTAATTTAATATAAAATTACATTTCATTAAAATTGTGATAAAAATAATGTAATGATCCCAATAATTACAGAATTGGTTTAATAAATCCATTAAAAAGTATTAGATTTATACCATAGAAGTATCAAAATGAATAAATTAAACACAATTAGTTTCAATGTAAATAAAATTTGTAACTTTTTAATATTAAAGAATTTCATTTATGTACTATAAAAATATGAAGTATAATTATTTTAGTTTAGTGACTAATCAAAATTTTAATAAAATGCAAAACAATTTGTCTTCCAAAAAAATTGCATTTTTATTGGACTCATTATATATAGCAACCAATAAGATTATATTGTGAAGTTGGATTACCAAATTGGTCCATCAGTTTCATAGGACTAGGACGAAGCAGTAATAAATAAAGTTTATATCTAAAGCAGATGAAATACCCTGATATTTGTTAAACCAATGGAATATTTTTAAAAGATGATAATAGCCTTTGTTACTTAATATTTCAAGTGACTTAATCAATCAATCAGTGTACCAAAGTGGCACCTTTACTTTCTAATTTTTGCTAAGCCCACATGAATATCTTATAAATTCCAAGAATATATAAGTTCAATAAATTAGTTTTTTGTTGATATTAAGCTTTTCAATGCCTCTAGCTGTATTGTATTGTGGATATGTAGAATAATGTTTACATATTTAGGGTGTTAATACTCATTTTTACATTTATGAATTAACTATGCATTTTCTCCCTATCTTTCCTTAAAAAAGTTATCTAACCCAACAATACAGATCTAAAACATATGAGGTAAATTAAAAATAGTCAAAAAATAAATAAACGAAGAACTGTAAAACATTAGTTATGGGACATTTGAATATCCTTGTATATTATACTTGATCATCATATTAATATTTTGTACATGAACTTGTTACACTTATTTCTGTGTCACAATTTTTCTAAATAAAATCTGTGATTAGTTTTCCTAGTGTAGTAATTTTCTCTTCTTGTTTCTTACTTAACTTTCATTGCTTTACTATGATATTAGTATTGGAAAAGAAAGAAAAAAATCATGAATGTTTGAAAATAAAGGTGTAATTAATAGGAAAAGATGTGAAGAAGACAGAAAAGGGGTGGGGAATGACATAACACAATTAGCTGTTGTTCAGTTGTTTTCATATTATAAAAAGGCCACTTTTCATTTGTTGAGAAATTCATAATGGTTATTATCTTTATTGAATTTTGTAAACAGTTGTGAATTATTTCATTGTTTGTATATATTGGTATTTATTCGAATATTTGTAGCTACTTATAAAATTCTGCTACTAGTTTGGCATTGTTTTATATGTATTGTTGAATAATATAATTATATATATGTGTAATGGAAAGGGGAAAAAAGTAAGAAACAAATGAATTATTCTCTAATTTTCTAAAGTATTATTTTATCATCTTTGAAAACTTTTATTATTTAACAAAATTCTATTTTTTTTTTTTTTTTTTTTTTTAAATTTTTTATGCATGCTATCATTTGGAAAATAATTTATTATCAAAGCATATTCTAGTGCATATGCAATTTGTCAATTCTTAGGAATAATTTTTCCAATATTCACTAATCTAATAAATCATTCAAGATCTCAATCATATTGCTTTATTGTTTTCATGTGTAATAGGTTGAACGCTTAATTTAGCCATAGTTTTTGATTGAGGCATTCAAAAACAACATATCTTTATTATTTCAGATGTAACTTGATTATACATTGACTAAAATTTCTTTAAGTCATAGAAAAATCTTGTCATATTTGTCTGTTCCTATTTTGCTTAATTGAGATTATTTTCTTGTATTTGTTTCATTAAATTTTTTTGATTTATTTCACTTTCTTTGTCTTTTTTTTAAAATGAAAAAAAGGTATTTGTTTGTAATTTTTAGAAAGAATGCAGCTTAGTTTAATTTTCTGGCTCTTTTTTTTTTTTTATCAGTTTAAAATAATTAATGTGTAGCTTATTTATAATAATTTCCTATTGTAAATAATGTTATTCTTGTATTAGATTCTTTAACCTTGTTTATTTCATTATAAATTCTCTCGAGCTAAACTTTTTATTTTCTCAAATTTAGGAGATAAAAACATTGAAATTATAAAGAAATTCAAGGTTTATTATATTCAAGGACTGAAACATAATTTTCTAATTCTATTTTTTAGAATCGTACAAATTTATTAATTTTATTTTTTGAATTGCTTATTGCTAACATTTAAAATTAATTACTCTGTTGTATAAAGTGTTTATTATAGGCAAAAACGGTCCTGGTGTGTTTGTAGCTGTAGGCAAACCCAAAAGATGCTGCCACCTAAACTTCAGAAAAACAAATTAAACAAACTATTTTAAGCATCAGAATTTTAAAGGAACTATGTTTACCAGAAAAGTAACTTATAGTTGAATTTAAAAAATAATGATATTTGTACAGATATACAGAAAATTGTTTTATTGAAAACCAAAATTAAAGAGCTAATGACAATGAACTGTCAAACTAAAATTTGTACAATAATATACAATTTGTGTGGGAGCTGTAGTTTAAGTGGTTTTGCTGATGTAGCCAGTCACCTATAACTTAGGTCCAGCCTTTTTATAGATCGAGTACTCTTAATTTTTTCAAATAAACTTAGCTTTATGTTAAAATACCAATCAAACTTATCTGGGTGTGTTGTTAATTTTAAATAAAATGAGGAAAGGGAGTTTCATAGGTTTTATCAAATTTTTATTTAATAATTAAATTAAATTGCTCAAAAAGTTTTAGAGATGTCTCATAATAATATTTGGCTTAATATTACTTTGAATAATAATGTGCTTTAATTGTGTTGTTTGCATTTCTACAATGTAACTTTTTTTTTTTTTTTTTTTAACTTTAAACATGTTTATGAAATATTATTTGAAAAAAGTATGTCACATAATATTTATACATGTATTTTTTATTTCTTTGTTTTTATTGTTAAGTGAAAAATGAACTATTATTTTTGTATTTTAATGTTACTTTTTAAACTAACTTTTTTATTTGATTAATAATGTATGTCATCAATTTATATAAATATCCTTAAAAATTATTAATTTAGATAAATGTGAAGAAAATCTTATATAATTGTTGCATTAATCTGCCATAGGATGGGTAAAGAATCATAAATTCAGGTTTTTATTCATAATATTTATACAGTTTTCTTCAAAAATAACATTCTCTGAAAGTCTTGCTTTATAAAACTAAAAAATATATTTGTAAGATTGTGTTTGATTTTCCTTCCTTTTTATTTTAATTCATTTTCTATGTGTAGAAAATTTCAGATAATTTCTTTTTGATTTATTACGTATGTATTTTTTATTCACCAGTCTTGTATATTTTACTTGTTCCTACTTTGTTTATTATTTCTCTTCCATAAATCTTTCATGTTTACTATTTTTATTAGAACTATTCAAAAGTAATATAATTTTAATATATTTAAACATGTATCAAAGTTTTTAAAACAAAATTTACTTAAGACATTAATGTGAATTTAATTTTATGTTATGCTATATTGTTTCAATGTTTGTGATGTGTATTTTTTGTGTAATTCATTTATTTAGTAAAAAGTATTTTAGATCCTCTAATTTGTAAAGAAAAAAGGTATTAATATTATTTAAAACTGCAGGTGTTGAAATACCTGACAAAGTACTTTGATGAATGTGCCCACCTTGATGTTGAGGAATGAAAAATGTGTTCTAATTATATGTAAAACTGTAATTTGCATAAAAATGTATAGCTTGTTTTGTTTTATTTTAAGTATTCAATCATAATATCAAAGCAATATCTAAAATCTTTTTAAATTCTTTAAAAAAAATTTCTCCGAAATCATGATATTTCAATTTAATAATTTACTACTTCAGATGCAGTGCGCTTATCAAGAAATGCTTGTGTGTTAAGAAGTCATAATAAAAAGAAATTAACAC
Organism: Nephila pilipes; assembly: GCA_019974015.1. NCBI lineage: Eukaryota > Metazoa > Arthropoda > Arachnida > Araneae > Nephilidae > Nephila > Nephila pilipes. The sequence goes on along the minus strand of BMAW01038529.1, from coordinate 56,963 downwards.
CATCTTTATTTCCTGTGAAACAAAACACTGACTCTCTTAAGTGTTGCTGTGGGAGAATCTTCAAAAAATCTTCACAAATGGGAAATCATCTTCGTTATTGTCCTAGTTTCAAACGAAAAGGTGATATTTCTTCGAAATGTATTTTAAATTAAAGATTTTTTTTTTTAAATTAAAAGATGTAGTAGAAATAATTTAATCAGTATGTTTGTTATATTAAATAGATTTCATTCATTTTACATGTAAAATTTTATTTATTAATTAATTATTTCAGAAATGAAGACATATTAAATGCCTTTTATAATTAAATGCCTTTAATAATAACAATGAAACATTCAGAATATAAACATTATTAGGCTAAAGACGTTTTATGTATATAATTTAGAATAGCTCCATGAAATATAGTTGGTATTCAATATTATATTGTTTAGTAATAAAGTTTAATTTCTCTCTAGATCATATTGTATTCATTGCGACTGAACAAGCTCATAAATGCTCTTATTGCCCTCTAGCTTTTATGAATATTAGTGATTTGCGATTCCATCTTAGAGATACACACGATTCTCAAAATAGATTTCAATCCCATTCATGCTCAAAGTAAGATAAAGAAAATAAATTCTTGCTTTATTTTGTTTTAAAATGCAGAATGACTTTTATTGATTGCTTTCTGGTTGTGTAAACTTACATCCAAAATGTTATTTAAAAATGACTACAAAATATTTGTAGAAATATTCCAAGTCTATGCATGGGACTTCAATTTGTTTTATATTAAAAATTTTCTGAAGTAAATCAATATTTTCAGCTCTATTTTTATAATAATCAATACTGTAGATAAAGTGTTGTCAACTGAATATGAGTAATACATTCATAAAAATTAGTTATTTTAGTAAATGATTTGATAACTTTTGAAAATTTCTTCAAATTATCTATAAAAATATATATTTTTCTACTTAAATTTGATTTTATGTAATTTTTAATTCTTATTGATAGTTAATGAGAGATAATTTTTACACTAAAATTTTAATAATGCATTGTTGAATATCTGTAAAATTCAGGTATTATACTGTTTTATTATTGGCTGGTTGATAATTTCATAATAGTATAAATATACATTTACTGAAGAAATGAAATATGATTTAAAAAACAATGGATTTCTGCTTCTGTACTATCAATTGCCATTGACACTTTACAATGTATGTGGCTGGAATTTACTTATTGAATTAACATTATACATTTAACTAAAGGAAGTTATGTCGAACACTTGTCTTCCATATTTTCTCTTTGCATTCTTGTATTGCTTATCTTATGTCGTTTATTTTTGAAAATATGAAAATTTGAAATCGGATGAATCATTTTGAATAACCCTGTAAAATAACACAAAAATCTATTGTGATCTAGTATGCTTTTTGCCTACTCAATTCTTATGGGTACAGCTCAGTCAAGTAACAGCCATATTCAACCAGGTTAGAATCCTTATTAGGTTATTAGAACTATTGTCTCATTTTATATGTATTGTCGTATATTCACACGGATCTGTACGAGCTATTTGTATTAATTTAAGAAATTCAGTTCTTGTGTAAATAAGAAAAGTTCATTCAACTTTAAATATGTTTTATCTTGGTTAATATAAAAATATTTATAATGCATTCATCTGAGAAGGACGTGGTGTTTTGTTTCATTCAATGTTGGGGAGCATCTGCTGTTTGTTCCCTATACATTTCAAGCTTCTTGTTCAAGTCAGGTGAGAAAATGCTGTTACCATGGCTCTTTAGAAAATGTCAGATTCTTAAGAAATATTGTTACTAGGTCATTTAGAAAATATTAGATTATTCGTTAAAACTAAATTATAGTCAATTCCTGTTGTAGTGAACTGACAGCAGACCCAATAAAAAGTTAACTAAATAATTTTGTTGAAAATAATCATGGTGATAACACACACTTTATTAATAAATTATTAATTATGTAGATATTAACTTATATATACGTTCTACTGAATACAGATCCATTTTAAAAGTGTTTCTTTCTCCTTTCAGTCCAGCTTGCTTCATCCGGATTTTATTTATTTTTTCATGATCATTAAATGGTCTGGCTGCAGTTTTTCTGAAATGTTGGAAACTAAATTTTGATCAGAGAAATTGCTTGTATATCGACTCCCATCTTCAATGTGTTTGATTATTTTTATTTTCATTTGAAAATGTTTTCCTCTTTATGTAATTCGCTTTTTTTTATCAATTTTTTTTCGAGATATTGCTGAAATGGCTAAATGTATGTTCAGTCCAATGTACTCTTATGGATTTATAAACAATGAGTGGAGATAGAAAGAAGAGAGATTTCAGAGGACACCTCTTGGGTCCATTCCACTGTTCTGATTTTTCAAGAAGTAGTTTCAAGAGTAAGGTCTGTTAGTGGATTCTTAGAAATTTCAAGGAAAATTGTGGAAAAGTTGAATATTGTTTATCTGGTAATTGACCAGCACTTGATACTTAGAAATAGCCAAGAGGGTGAAAAATTGGGATTTGAGATGGAAGTTTAAAAATATTTTCTTTGGGTGATCCTAATACATATGTGTAAAATTATCTTTGAAAAATTGGAAGAATAAAAAAAATCCATAGAAGGGAAATTTCAGTTCTCTATAAGCAGATTTTTATTTTCTCATGAGTTCAGTCGAGACGAGTGAAAAAAGTTCACTTTAACTGAGAATTCACTATATTCCAGTCCGTCACCAATAGCCCTCGTGTTGCTTCTAGTGCGACGTTAATAAAAACAAACTAATCACTATATTCCAGATTCACTAATTCAAAATTTGACTATAGTGAATCGTATGCATTTTTCTAATATTTTAGTAAATATTTTGAATTAAAAACTGTATCAAATTTAAAGATTGTTCCAAGTGTTGTAAATCTAGTTCTTATCCAATATTAACTTATGTTATTTTGTTAATTACATTTGTCTCAAAGCTCTAATGAAATATCTATTTATTTTTTGTGTATTTATACATTTTTTTTTTTTTTTTTAGATTTAATGTACACATTCATATTTTCTCTTTCAGATAATATTTTTATCCATTTTGAGGTGGAAATCAATTTCCCTTTGAGATAAGTTTGGTGCTATGAATCATGAGTGGATTTCTAAATTTGTACAAAATATTACTCTATCCAAACAGGATTATATGTCTCACTTATTAAATTTTCTTTTAAATAAATGGGGTTTAATTTTTCTCTTATTTATGTAATGCAAATTCATTGATTTTTTTTTTTTTTTTAGTTATTAATACTCAAGTGCTATTTCTAAGATACTGGAAATTATTTTTTTTAGTATTTCATGTCATTATTAGTTTCAGATATAATGTAGATACTTTTATTTATTGTGAAAATATGTAATACATGTGTTACTATAAGAAATAAAAAGAATACTTTTGTCATATATTTTTGAAGAATACTTTACTCATATATTGTTACATTTTTTGTGCATGAGTCCAACTATGACTTGACTAAATCTGAGTATAAGAAACTTTAAAGAAATTATATCAAAAGTCGGAATTAATTTTTCACTCTTGTTGTCATATTTTAAAAAAATGTGCTCAGTAATTTCCTTTAATGAAGCTCTATTGAATTGTGTTAATGTAGAAAATGATATATTTTATAAAACAATTATTTGTTCAAAAGTTGCAATTATAAATTCAGCATTTTTTGATTTAGATACAGAAATATGGTTTATATTAAATATATATATATATGTTCCCCGCACCAATATAAGCAAGATTTCCTACAGCTTTCTTCCAAAGTTTCGAATGTGCAATTTAGCCATGATAAAAACTTATGTCTATTATGCCATTACTTTATTTAAAATAAATTTTAATGATATTTATTTTAAGTATAATCTCAAGTTATATTTGTTTTTAAAAATGAACTTCAAGAATGTATTTACATTAAAATGTTTTTTTTTTTTTTAATCTGTCCCTTTGGTTTCTGTGGATAGTCAATTTATAAAATTTGGATTTTACAGTATTTAGAAATTAATGTATTTTCTATAGTGCACAATTTGTGGAATCTTTAGTAAGTTCTATCTTTGGTTAAATCAAGATAAATACCTTCTAAATTTATTTGTTTCGTGTCAAATATTATATTGTCTTCCCATTTTCTTGCATATATTCTCATGCATTTTTAATATCATTTTATGTTTATATCTATATTTCTATTCACCTGTATGTTTTTGTCATAAATATTATATTTAAATTGAGTTTTATGAAAAGGAATTATATTGTTCACGCTAAAATTAATTATGTTATTATTTCTCTTTACTTTTTTTTTTTTTTTAAAAAAAAAATATGTTTGTAATGTTCTGTCAATTTTTTAAATGGTAATACTATATTTGATATAGGTCATCTTGCTCAAACTGTACAAGATATTTTTATGGCCTCACCTTCCAATACTCAAACAAGGGACATTGCATTTTCAGGAAGGAAATGTCAATTTTGTGGTCGCGAGTTTAACCAGAAAGCTCATCTTATACAGCATCTTCGAATTCATACTGGTGAAAAACCATATAAATGCAATCGTTGTGACAAGCGTTTTAAGCGAAATGAATCACTTAAATATCATTTCATGACTGTGCATGAATTCTGAAGTAGAATATCTTTGGATTTTTGCATTCTAAAATCTGTATAACAGATATTTAAAATAATTAGTATGAGCATCACTGGAATGTAAAATTGTATATTTGTTTTTCTCCAATAGTCCATCAAATGTGCAAACCAAGTACATTGAGAAATCCCATTTTTTGTTTATTTGAATTAAGACTAAAACTATTTTTGTTTATACTCAACATAATATTTTATAAAATATTTGTATGATATCTTTTAACTTCTGCATTGTAGTATTGTACAAGTCTCAACTTTCTTTTTCTTTTTTTGGTTTAAATGTAAAAGTCATTATCATTTGCTTCAATTTGGTTTTAATATTATTAGGTAATTATTTTGTTTAACAGTAAGAAGGAGTATAATTTTTTTAGCTGCATTCATGTTAATTTCGGGCTTTTTTTTTTTTTTTTTTGAATATGTTAATTTTTTTTGCACATTAAACATTTGTATTTAAATATTTCATATTGGTTGTGTTATTAATTATTGCCCATAATGTAATCTATTAATCTCTTGTCTAAATGATGTGTAATATATTTATTGTAGATGTTTTATTATAAATTCTTTTATTTATTTTAAATTGGTATTTTCGAATTTACATGTAAAATCTTAAAACTAAATTTATACTTTTTAAAATGAAAATATTTTAATTTGACTTTTCGTGTTAATTTTTATTCTATGATTTGTATTCCTCCCACCCCCCCCAGAATATTAAAAAATGTGAACTTTGATACTTTGTTATAAAATTTTAATAATTGTATGTTTTCTTAGTACATTTATTAAGAGGTTGTGAAATTAAACATTATATGCTGTTTTGATGTTTTATTCAAAATCTTCGAAAGAATTTCATTCAAGTTTTAACCGATGCTATTTTATATGAAATCTTACCTGTTTCTTTCATATTGTTTTATATTTTAAAAAAATAAATTATTTATTGCATAACTTACTTCAAAATTTGTCAAATCTATGTGCAATTATGTTACTTTTTTCCTGTTTAATGAAACTGAAAATGCCTCTGAATAGGATATATTATATGTAAAATATTATATATATATATATATATATACATTTGCTGGGTTCAATTTTTTTCATTTTGTTTCAACATTTCTTTTTGTCTTTTAAAATATTGTATGAATTTTTTTTTAATAACTTTTCAGTATTTGTATTATATTACTTCTAGGTACAAAAATAAATTTATCTTAATTACATTAATCTGCTAAATTTCTTATTTCAAATCTTAAAAAAAAAAAATCCGATACATCATAATTCAATCATGTTTCTGCTTTTTATACAATAGTATAATTTGCATTTTAAGATGGTTATGCATTAAGTATTACTGGCACAATGATGTTAAATATTTTAATTTGATTGTTGTAATTTACTTTTGCAATATTTATAATTGTAGCAAATGAAAAATTATGTATTACATTGAAATATTGAAGATGCATTTTTTTCCCTATTAAATATTACTCTAAATGAAATCCATTCATGAGGAATTATATTCATAAGTATATGTTCATTATTTAATTTTTTTTTAATTAAATTCTTGAAAGTTTTATTTTCTTCTGTCTTCTAATAATGTTTAGGATCTGACTTTTAACCGTAAAATTTCAAACTAAAAACTTGTTTCAAACCTCTTCAACTTATCTGAAAGACTCATTTGTCAAAAATGGATTTTGCATTGCTAGATCTTACATTATTTCATTCATAATCTGATAAAGAATTTTTATGGATGTAGAATGTCAGTATCAATTATGATTTTTTTTCTGACTTTTAACCCACAATAAAAACATCTGCATAATTTTAATTCTAATTAACTTCAAGCTACTAAATCTTCAAAACTATTTCTTTTTGTAGAAACAGAGTCATATTAATATTTTCGGAATTAAAAATTGATATTTTGAAGGAAATATTTTTTAGATTTTATAAGTGTTATTTATTTAATATGAAAATAAATAATGATTTTTAACAAATATTACCGATTATTATTTAAAAATTCAATAAATAGAAGTATTTTGATTAAATGGGATGTCTTATGAAAAGCACAAATTTACTGTTTAGACTGTATTGTTTAGCAACCGTATTTGGCTTGTAATTATGGTCTAATATTTATCTCAAGTTTATTCTTAGTGGCATTTTGGAAAAGAATTACATTTACATTTAAACATTATATTTTACTTATCATAGAGGTGAGAAGTATAAAAAAAATGCAATTGCACTTTATGTAAACTTGTAACTCCAAGCTGATTTACTGCAAATCTAAGAGATACTCCATATTTAATTAAAAGATTTCAGCTTCTGAAAAAGATTGTTAAATCTGTCTCCTAAAAAATCCATTTTATATGTAATGCAATAGATAATTAAAAATAATGCTATGATACTGGTGAATTGAACATTGTCTTGGAGAAAACTTAGTTAAATTTTAAAAAAAAAGAAAAATTAAGATTCCACAAGAGTAGCATTGAAAAGAATTTTTAAGAGATTTAGATGTTACATCAATTGTTAATTCTATTTTAAAATTCACTTGTTTAATCTATTGAGTGTTATGATGAGAAAAAGCTCAAAATATTGGGTCACAGAACTTAAGCACAAATTATTGTCAGTATAACCAAGCCTCTAGTTAAAATGGTACAATGTTTCACATAATATAGAAAACATTTCTCTTAAAAATTTTATAATTCATATATTTTTAATTTTCCAAGTTAAAAGCAGTTATGATTGCTTAATACTTGAGCTCCCAGATGCTTATCTTTTCCACAGTTTCCATCCTCAGACAACATTTTTTTTTATGCTTGATTAAATTTGACAGAAAATGAATTATTTTTTATATATATATTTTTTACATATAACTGGCCTCAAAATTATAATTTTCCATTGATATTTTGCATATATGAGATTGGATTGTTTTATAGTCCATCATATTATGTATTATTTTTCTCAACTTGCCAATAAATTATATCTATCAAAAACTTTCCTCTAAAATATGTTAATTTTTATATTTCTTAAACTGCATTGTAGGATTTTGTACATCTTATAACCTCTTTAACAGGAATCAGATATGTTTTTATAATAATATTTACCACTTTTATGTCATATTCTAGGTTGCAATAAATGTTTTTTAAATTGTTCCATGTGTTTTATGTATGTAATTTATAATCGTTTTTCATGTTTAAGAGGGAAAAAAAAAAATTTAAATTACAGAATTTTGTATGCAAAATTTTTAATTGTTTCAGTTTTTTTAATTTGTGAAAAAAAGAAATCCTTCATTATTTATTTTATTACTAGTGTAATTTTGAGTTGACTGTAATTCAGTGCCATACTTTGCATCATTGATTGATTGGATGACATGGAATATTGAGCAATAAATGACATTCTTCCCTAACATGATCTGATACATAACACTGCTTTTTGCTTGTCTCATTGCAAATAGTTCCTATTATATTTTGCATTATATGACTTGATCTGCAAATTGACATTTAGCATTAATATTGCTTTATATACACTGGAAATTTTTAGAAAATCAGTATATTAATCTGATAAAAGAATATCCAGAAAACTTCTAGCAAATTTTTAATGGTTTGTCATTTTTTTTATACAAGATAAATGGTACTTAAAATTAATTTTAATTATTGAGAAAAAAGCATATAGGATTAGTAGTTCATTGCCTTAATCAATATGTATCAGTACTGTTATTAAAAGGGGGGGGTTAAAAATATGTAAAGAGTTATGAAACTTAAAATGAGATTTTCTTTAGATTGGAGGAAACGCTGTGTCATTTTACTTTGCCACTTTATTATGCCTGTGATCTATCAATGTGCCAAGTTTAAAAACAAGTTATTGGAGCTACTCTTTGCAAGTTTATCTGTTGTACTTTAATTATGTATATTAATAATGAAAATTAATATTTATATAAATATTGGTAATTCTTCATCAATGTTTCCTTAAAAGCCTATAACAGAATTTTTTACCAGCAGATAAAAAATCTTATATATTTAAAGACAGGCTTATTACATTATAAAGGAAGAAAGGTCATGAAAATTGATTTAATTTTTCACCTAAATGCTTAAATATTAAATTATAATTTTCTTTGTTTTAATTTCAGCAACATTTGAAACTTTTGAAGAAGTAAACACTTTTGGACAATTGCCTACTGTTTTGAATTATTTTACCCAAAGAATGGAAGATTCAAGAAAGAAGCAAGAAAATTCTTGTCAATTTTGTGCAAAAATTTTCAGTTGTCCAAGTAAATTATTACGTCACATTCGTGTTCACACTGGTGAAAAACCTTTTCATTGCGATGTTTGTACAAAGAATTTTAATCAAAAGGAAACTTTAAAAATACATAAAGCTAAGCAACATAATATTTTCATATAATAAAATTTATTATTTTGATTTCCTTTTTATTTTTATTTTAACATTTATTTCTTATTTTCTGAAATTGTGTATCTCACTAATAAATATTTTCATTCTGCTGTTAAAATGTTATGAAGATTCATATTCATAAGTATCAGTAATTCCTCATATAATAAGGAGAATACAAATGACCCGAACTTTAGCAATCTCTAATTTTTTAAAAGATTTATCGATCTTTAAAATTATGTTAACTTTCCAGTCATTTTTAAAAGCTTATTTTGTAATTGTATGCAATTGAAGTGATGAAACGACTATTATTGTATAATTATGTTGGCCAAATTTTAATTTTTGATGAAATTCTATGAGTCTATGCCTCAAATATCAACAATTTGATTTTACACTGTCATTCATTTCAATATAAGATAGAATTTTTTTAAAAAATTTTGCTTTTATTGTTGAATATTTGTTAATCAATAAATATATGAAAATTCTAATTTTCTTCATATGTTTATGCATATGTAGAGGATGTTTTGCATTATATATATATTAGTATAAAATAAGAGTAGAATTGTAATTTATATTTTTCTAGATTTACTTGAAAAGTTACAGCATCATTATGAAGATCGACAAATGGGTATAAAGTTTTTCTCATCCCAAAAAGATGGTTTCAAAAGAATACACCTATGCTGTGTTTGTAATAAAGGATTTAGTTGTAAGAGCAAGTTAGAGCGACATGTTCGAGTTCACACTGGAGAGAAGCCCTTTCAGTGCGAAATTTGCTTAAAATGTTTCACTCAGAAAGAGAATTTAAAATTCCATAAAGCTAATTACCACTGTATTTATAGTTAAATGTCATTAAAGTTTGTCTTTTTTTTTGTGTGTGTATAAATACATTGAATGTGTTCTTTTGATTGTGTGAAATGTGTTATCTTCTAAATTCGTTTTGAAATGATATACTTTAGTGCAGGAGTGGGCAAATAGTGGCCTGAAGGCCACATGCAGCCTGGCAAGACTGTCAAAAAAATTCGCCTTTAATGAAGATTCCCTTCCCATGCATAGCAAAACTACATCTGTTTCAATGTAGGCATGGGAATTCAGTTTTTATTATTTTCCTTTCTTAGAAAAACAAAGTGCATGAAAGTGTTTCTGCTAAGATTAGGGATCATATATAGAGTTTGGAGGATGAAGGCATAAGATTTCAGTGCTTTACAAAAATTCTATTTGCTCTCTTATCCTATCACTGCTGATTTTGACACAGCACCGGAAGAGCTTGAGCTTATTGACATGCAGTGCGATCATACCGTGAAATAAATGTTTAGTGCTGTGACAGTTGATTGTTACACATTTTTTTCCTTTGAAAAATTTCCATGTGTGAAAAAATTTGCTGGGAAAATGCTATCTACTAATGGGACTACATTTATTTGTGAGCGAAGTTTTTCTTGCTTGAAGATCAAAAGGTAAATATAGAAGCTTTTGACAGACATTAACTTGCTGGCTGTGATGAAAATTTCCATAATCTCACTGCACATTTCAAAAATTTTTTAGAAAAATGTGATTGGGTACATTTATTTCATTAAACATTCTAAAATTAAATGTGTTAGCAACCATAGATGGTAGGAAATTAGCACAGTGAATAAATAAAACTGTCACTATTTAATTTAATTTATATTTATTGATTTTTATGGTACAATTTATATCTTTCCTGAAATGATAAGTTAACTAATTGAATGCAATCATTTTAATAAGGGCTATCCGCAGCCAACCTCCACTTCCCACAAAGTGGCCCCAGAGCCAAAACAGTTGCCCACCCCTTCTCTAGTGCATATGAAGTGAATAGGCATTTTATCAAATTTCATTTTATTATTTTTTACCTGATTAATTTAAATTGAATATCTATATAAATTGAGTTAATTTAAAGAATATAGTTATAAAAAGTAATAAAAATTTGCAATATAAGTAACTGATAAAAAATGATGATCAAAGTTCTTCACTGAATTAGAATATTGTACTGTTCTTACACTAATGGAAATTTTTAAATTTAAATTTGTGAAGTTGAATAAGTTTTTGAGTAATAAATTATATGATATAATAATGCTGGCAATTATAGTTTAAATTTTAAGTTATCTACAGGAAAAATATTCTCAAAGGCATTTCTTCATTTTCCTTAAAAGCCATGAAAATTTTGATATTCTCCCCTTTCTTAAAAAGTATACTAATCTGGCAATTAGCATTTTACTTAAATTTTTTTTGAGGATGGATATGATCTTATCTTTAACATTTTTTTTTCCTGTGTAAAAAATGTAATTGTCTTTTCTTTCTGCTGTTATATTGGATGTTTTTAACTACGAATAGACTTGAAGAGATTGGATAATATTGTGTGTGCCTCAGATTTTGTATAGAAATATAATTTTCTCATAAGCAATAGTAAACAATTTGATTTGGGTACCAAATGTTTTGACATAAGAACATATTATAACTTTATTAAATGTATTTATATTGACTTGAAACTGTCTTGTATATATTTTATGTTAAAAGTTATATTAAATTTAATTTTTGATTATAAGATAAAAATGGACGAAAATAAATTATTTATCTTATAAAATGATTTATTATTTTAGCAATAAATTCTGTTTTATTTTTATTTTTTTTTAATCTGAATCTTTTATTAAAAGTCAAATAAACTTTTAAAAAATTTTGGTTTTTTTTTTTTTTTTCATTGCTAGAAGTAATAAAACGGTATGTTAAGAAAAGTTTTTTGAAAACTGTATTTATCTAGTAACTCAAATTTATCATTCATAAGTGAGATATGTATATTGTTTTATTTAATAAAAAATTCTCTTTACTGCTGAAAACTCTCAGTTAACCTTTTTAAAACAAATTTATAGTTATTCATATTTAGAGTTGAATAATTGAACCTATATATAATTGAAAATAGAAAGTTTTTTTAAAAAACTGCTCAGCAAAGTGTACTAAATTCCTTATGTTGGTCGAATGTGTCTTTTGGTAGTACCTGATTTTTTAAATTTGTATTTAATACTTTATATTTTTGCTAACAAGTTCCTTCAGGCTTACTTCTTTTAATGCTAAAAACGTTATATTTACTTGTTTAATAATTAACTGTATTTATGTTTTAGCTTATTAAAAATTTAATAATCATAATGCAAACAGGTTTTTTTTTTTTTTTTTATCAAATATATCTTACCAAAATTCATTTCAGAACTGATTACCTAAATTTTGTTAGTGTATATCCTTACTTTGTGATTAATGGAAAATAATTTTGCTGTACAATGAATATTTTTTAAAAGTTAACAATTTGCATCTACTACATTTTAAATATTATGGCATTCATTGTTGTAAGAAAATTATATAAAATTATTGCGTATCATATATTTTTGGTTCAGTTAAAACAATTTAATTTACCTTTGTTTTACATTGTTTATTTTAAAAAATTAACTTTTAAAATTTGTAATTACTTTAAAATGGAGGGAGATATATTTTTCTTGTCCTCTGAATATTTATGTTACACACATAATTTACATGAATCTGGTAAATAATTATATATCATACAATAATAAAATGTGTGCTTATTTCTTTAGATAAATAATTTTTAAATTTTTATTACAGTTTAATTATTTTATAATTATTTTTTTCAGGGTTCGTCAGACTGTTTCATTCCCGAAATTCTCAGAAAAAGTATAAATGTGACATGTGTACATATTCATCTAATGATTCATCTAATTACAAAAGACATACATTGGTTCATACACAAGAACGCCCTCATACTTGTACAATTTGTCATAAAAGTTTTAATCATAGATTTAGCTTAAAGAATCATGTATTTTCTGTTCATGCTGATATAATATCCTAATATAATATTCACTTACAAATCTTATTTTAAAATTAGTATATAAATTAATTTTGCAATTTAAAAAAATGAATGATTTGGTGAAAAAATTATGCCCTTTTAGTATAAAAACTAATACTTTATAATTTGATTAGTTTAATTATAGAGCTTTTCTTATATAAAATTATAAAAGGCACAACATGCTTCACGAAATTGTGTATGTATTATATATTATTGTTTAATTATTTTGTGTTGTTAAATTTTCCTCATAAAGTATAAGTAGGTTTTTGAGATGATAAAAATATAAAGGAAATTTAGTACGATAAGAAATGTTATGCTTTTAAAAATGTTATATGCTAAAATTTATACTACATAAGATTAAAAGTTCTTTGTATAGTATGAATATTCAAAATTGCATAAAATTACCAATTATGTATCAAATTAGTTGATTTTTTTTTGTTTGTTTCCAAATTTTCGTTGTATTAATACTATCACAAGAAATTTATTTTTCAGGAAATTTTAACAGCACTCAATAATTGAACAAAAGTGAAAGATATAAATTTTTCTTTAAAAAAATATTGAATTCCTGCATGAATAATCTTATGTATTATATGGTTTATTGTTTGTTTTAAAAGTTATAGATTAAAACGATTTTGAAAAACCCTTGTTGTAACTTAATGTATGAAATCTCCAGTATATCAAATAGTATATTCAAGAGTGAGAGAAACCATTCTGAGTGAGTAGAAGCAATCTTGATAAAATTTATGCTTTTTTTTTTGTCTAAGAAATGATATGAAAATAAGTCAGAACAATATAGCTCCAAAAATGTCATTGCAAAATTTTCATTTGTACCCTTACAATATGTGAATATTATAATTTTTATTTGTATTTTTATAAAATATATATTACTTTATATCATACTTGTCTAAAGTGCTGCCCAAAAGCCTTTAAAATGCAGTCCAAATGCAAATTATGAAAATATTTAAATTTACACATTTTTATTAAAAAAATAAATGTTTGCAATATTTTTTATATATAATTGATTCATTGACATTTATTTTGAAATTAAAATTTAAATAAAAACATCTTAGTATGCCATCGCTACCCGGCAATACGATCTTGATGGCATTATCATTGTATTGTACATCAGGGCAATTTATGTGGAAAAATTTTAAAAATGGAAAGTCATTGTTATAAAAATCATTAACTTTATAAGATCAAAAGGACTTAATCATGGACAATTTGAAGAGTTTCTTAAGGCAATGGGCACTGAATTTGCAGAAGTTATTTATTATACAGAAGTAAGATGGTTCAATATGGGGGGAAATGCTCAAAAGATTTTACAATTTGAGAACTGAAATAAAAATATTTATGGAAACAGAAAGGAAACCTGTGAATGAATTTGAGGACGAAGATTGGTTTTTAGATTTGGCTTTTTTAGTAGACTTAACAGAACATTTGAATGGTTTAAATTTGAGACTTCAAGGAAAAAATCAATTTATTAATAATATGTTCCAAACAGTTACAGCATTTGAAAGAAAATTGAAATTTTAGCTTAATCAAATAAAAGTAAGATTTGACACATTTCAGTACTTTGGCTGTACATAAACCTGTGAGTTGCACAAAATATGCTGCATTAATTTTTGATTTAATTCCAGAGTTTGAAAGTAGATTTCAAGATTTTTGAAAAAATGAAGAGTATTTCAACTTATTTTCTCTATAAATAAATAAATTACCTTCTAAACTTCAAATGGAATGCATTGAACTGCAAAGTGACATTCAACTGAAAGAAAAAATTTGGGAATGTTTCTTTACTGGAGTTTTAAAAAGATTACCTACACCGCGATAAATATCCTATTTTTCGCAATGATGCTTTATTAATGTCTTCAGCTTTTGGCAGTTCTTATATTTGTGAACAATTGTTTTCAAGATTGAAGCTTACAAAAATCAAAAATAGGACAAAGATCACTGACAAATATCTTGAAAATGCAGTAGGAATTTCTACCTCGTCTATTGAACCTGATATCGATTTACTTGTTCAACAAAAGCAAATTCATCCATCTCATTAATTCGAATTTTTTCCATCTTTTTGAAATCCAAACTAAATGAAACAAACTTTTACAAATTTAAAATAAATACGTACTTATACATATCTAATTCAAATTTTAAAAAAATAATGAAAAGAAGTTAATTTATATTAATAAAACTACATAGACTTAATTTTTATTTCAATTTGTTGAAAAAACATTGTATGTGTGGCCCAGCAAATTTTTTTTTGCAATGTGGCCCTTAAACGGTCTTAGTTTAGACACCCATGCTTTATATGTTGTGAACATTGATTTGTTATTTCATTTTTAAAACTTTCAGTTTTTTTTTTACTTAAGAATAATAAATATTTGTTTGCAACATACTTTTATGTATAAAAATGTTCAAAGCAGTGAGAATTATGTAAAGATGTGCAGTCTGCTACTTTTTGTTTTCTCTTGTAATGTCAAGACTTTTTTTGTTTAAAAAAAATTGTTCATAAATTGGCTGAAAAAAATTAAAGGGAAAACTGGAAATTAACATATTTTAAAGATGTGTGTTATTTAAAATTTGTAGTTCTCTATTGTCATCACTATGTTACTTCATGCATGAATTAAATTACTTTGTGAAATAATTTTTCTGTAAATTCTCTACATATTAACTTAAAAAGTAAATTTACATCTGAAAACAGTATTGCTGTTGTTTTATTACACTAAAATTAAAAATAATAAATTTTAAAAGTGTTCAAGTTGAAGAGTCAATTTTAAAAAAAAATTGTTGTATGTAGAACTGAAATGTGCAAAAACTAAAAGAACACTAGTTTAAATTTACAATAAAAAAAATTGTAAGATTTTATTGAAAAAATTTATATTTAATACAAGTAATTTTAAAATCAGAAATATAGATTATTAAGTGAATAACTATGATCAGATTAAAAATATTAATAAAATCTTTTAATTTATTTCAGACATAATATCCTATGTTTTACTTTGGGTTACCTACATCTTTCCTTACTTATCCAAGTATTAATTATAAATAATTTTTATAAGAGAATCTAAACAATATTACATTTTTTTATTTATACATTAATTAAACAAATTGTAAATATACTTTTTTTTAAAAAAAAAATAGAAGTGATAAAGAATTTACATATGTATTTTATGTAATAAATGTATTACATTTGTCATGATATTCACAAACAGATAAATATTAAATATGAAATAATTTATTAATATCAATTACCTTATTAATTGATTAAAGTAATAAAATGTAAGTAAAATTAAAAATTTCGATTCGGTTTTTATTATTTTGTAATAATTGCAAACTTGTAGTTGAATAGAAAATTGCTTATTAAGAGCTAGAAGTGTCCATAATGAAAAACATATCTTTTTAGATGTTTACATTTGTATTTCAATGGGATTAATAAATGCATTTTCTTTTTAGATTGCAAAGGAAATGAAGATTCCTTTAAGGACAATCCTTCAAATCTGTCTTTGTGTAATTTCTCACAATTAACACAACCAAGATCTGGAAAGTATCGTCCATTTGAGTGCGAGACATGCTTTAAAACATTTAGCCGGAAGTCTAATTTGGTTGTCCATACTCGTGTACATACAGGGGAAAAACCTTATAATTGTCACTTGTGTAGTTACAGTTGTTCTTTTAATTATTCTTTGAAGTATCATATTGAATCTCATCATTAAGTTATTTTAATGGTATAATTAAGAGTATAGGGCTCTTAACAAATATACCAGAATTTTATGTGCCAAAAAAATCTCTCATTAAAAAATGTTTGAAAGCATATAAATTTCTCTACAGATATGAAAAAAAAAATAAAGTGGATTTATAATGAAAAAAAAGGTGAAGTAATGAAAATTGAATTTTAATGTATCGATGCTTGTAACTTATTTTTTTTTTTTCCAAATTACATTGCATTTTAAATAGAAAAATAGGTACGAGTCAGAATCAAAATAAAATGCTTATAAATAAATACTTTTTTTTAATTTCAAAATAAAAGCCTTTTATATCTTTAAAATAATAAATATTGCCAAATTTGGTCCTTAAAAATATCCAGATAAATTAGGAATAAAATTTACATTATATAACCTGCAAGAATGGTATCTTAGGAGATTGATTTACTTGTTTTATATCTGCAATTTTTTTAAAAAGGCCTTTTAATAAAATTAACACTAATTGCGCTATTTTCTTTGAATCTATTTATACTAAAATACATTCAAATAAAAGTAATTTAGAATAATAAATGCATTTCATACATTTTGTATTACAATTTTTCATCTTCAATGTTATATATTTATAATCTAATATCTTAGATGTTTCTAATTCTTATCCTGGAAGTTTTTAACATTAATAGTTTTCTCTTATCAATTCAATTGTGTTTCTTTTAGATCAACATCGTACCTTACAATGTTCTTTCTATATACTGAAATTCAGAGATATTAACTATTTTAAAAATTGAATTCAGTGTTTAGATAGATCTATAAGTTTCTGAATATTTTATAGATATATATATATATATATATTTAATATGTTAAATTTACATAGTAAAAATATTATAAGAAAAATTCTTTTATTCAGTTAAATTAAAATCCACAAAATCAAGAAAGGAGAGATTTTTCAGTTTTATGATATATATTTATAATTATGATTTGAAAACTTAATGAGCTGTGTCAACTTCGTAGCAAGGTCATCAGCTTAATGGCAGGCAAGTTATTTTTATAAAATACAATTTCACTCAAGTTCACAAATGGAGACCTGTTTCACAATAAATCTCAATGTCAAATTCAGAAGAGAAATTGTAGTTCAAGTGCAATCTTAAATACATCACTTAGGATCAAAATTATAAGATATATTGCCAGTTGCTCATTTTTTATGTAACATTTATAAAAAAAAAAAAAAAAAAAAAAAAGAATAGAATTCATTGTTTACATAAAAATACTTCACACAAAGATTTCTTTTTGTATGTCTACACCATCAATTTTTTTTTCTCGCAACTTGGCTGTAATATTTTACTTATTTGTTCAGTTTAGAAATATATTGGTGGTGTAGGTTTTTTTAGCAGCCTAAGGATCGTTATGACTTCCAATTCTCAAAAATAAATTATAAACCAGATTGTAATATTAATACTAACTACTCTTAAAAACACTTTCCAGTGTATAAATTTTTTTTTTAAAAAAATATTAGTGAACATTTAAATTATTTAATGCATGTGTATATATTACTAAAATAAATTCCACATAAAATTTTTGATATATAACAGATGAAATAATATCGAACTCATCAAACAAAGCTGCTTTATTATAAATAACATATCTATAATCTTGTTTACATCCACAACATTAGTATAAAAAACATTTTTGACATTTACAATGTAAACATGCAAAACAATACAGTCACTTGAGTAATATAACTAAACTTTAACAATATAATCATATATTGGAAGTTCTCATACTTTGGCAGGAATTGGCATCATAGGAATAAAAGTAATACTTTGAACAGAATAAGGAACAAGGGAGAATATAATTGGATTGCAATTTTATTTCTAATATTTTTACATAGATTTCTTGTATATTTGAGCATTGATAATTTAAAATCTCACTTGAATATAAAATTTTTAAACTTCAAAAACAGTTATTTGTACTAATCTGCATCTTGTTTAGGCTTTATTGTATATATTAGTATGATATGCAAATATTAAAGAACTTTAAAAAATGTGTACAAGAGAAAATATTTATCAACAAGCTACCTTCATATAGAACAATATTTTTCGATGGGTTTCATATTCTTACTAAAAGTAAAATGCAATCAATACTATATTCAAACAAGAACAAAAAATCAGACTCATTTGTGTATTAATAGATTACATATCATTAATGATTCTAGTTAATTTTTCCATTGTAATACCAAACAATAACAGTTGAATTATTTACTTTTAGAATGGTCTTGGAAAAAGAAATATAATCTAAAATCAATTTTTAAGAAGTACATCAGTAATTAATACTCATACTGCTTCATTTTTAACATATTATAAATGGTATTTTTAAAATAATTTTGAGATGAAAGATTCAATCAAATAATGGTCAAAGTTATATTATTAAAAAGGAAGCATAAATGCTTGCAATTTAATTTATTTCTACAATTGTGCTTAAAAAATTGTGTTAAGTAATGTGTTACCAAAAAAAAATTCATTAATATACACTGAAACATGCGCTACAAATCAGACAACACAGGCAAATCAGTTTCTTTAAATTTGAAAAAAAAAAAAAAAAGATCTAATGTTAAAACAGATTTATATATCAGTAAATTTTTCAAAAATTAAAATTGTTGTAGTACAATATTAACAAAATTTGTATTTATATTAACTTAATATAATTTAAAACAGTTTTCGAATTCTCCTAGTTTTGATTATAATACATTCAAAGATATCATGCAATATATATTTTTACCATATTGAAAAATAATTAATTCTGAAAAAATTTATATTATGTCTGATCAACTGCATAACCATACGAATGAACTATATACTGTTTAAAAATATTTGCACATTTCAGCAATATAAAAACATTTCAATTCTAAAAACACATATCCAAAACAAGCAGGCCATAAAAAAAAATGCAAAAGTAATCAGAAAAGAAATTTCTTGTCCAAGTGCTTTTCAAAAGTAATCTCATAATATCACACAAGCTTTAGATGACTGCAATAAAAAATGAAATTAGTCAAAACTTTTTTTCCCTAAATGAATTTATAATTCAGATTAAAATTTTCAAATCAGGATGAATTTCATCAATTAATATTTTAAAAATTCAAATGATTAAAAAGTAATTTTATAGCCATAAATTAGTCTTTCAAAATTTATTTATTCAGAAAACCTAAAAAAACACTAAGAATACAAATATAAAATTGTTTTAAAACAACTCATGAATGGGATGTTCAGCATAATTAAATAATATAAAATTAAAATAAATTTTGTAAGTTTCGAACCATAGCAGATATCCTATTCATTAAAAATGATTTATGGAACAATGTATACTAACAGTGACTAATACTATAGCAAAAGAGTTAAAAAAGAAACTTATTAAAAGCATCTCAAAAGAATCATGATCACATGCAAAGGGATTGTATTTTGAACGCAATTCAAAAATTGAGTATTTTCCAGTAATAATCTACAAAAAATTTTTATGATAGATTATAAGTTTTAATTATTTATTTATTTTTTTTTTCCCATACAACTCTTAAAATAACAATTTTGTTAGTCTAAACAGTAAAATGTACTTGATTGGTCTTTTCTCTTAAAAGTATCAAGATTAGTGTATTATGTGTCAGCAAAAAAATTTGGTATAAATAGTAAAATGTACTTACATGGTCTTTTCCCTTACAGTTTTCATCAAGGCTTCTGTTTATTCTTAAATAAGTATTATTTTAAAAAATGGGACATACGAAATACCTTTCACAATTCTTATCATAGCAGCCCAAAATTCATTTCGATATTAACAGTTAAAAGGAAATTAAATTATGTTAATCAGGGATAAATTAAATGGCTTCCAATAAGGAATTTACTCATTAAAGATACCTTAGTAACTAATTTCTCATTCTACAATAAATTAATTTTGCTTATAAGTCTGAGTAATGTAGCTTCATAAAAATGGGTTTCTTAATGTCAAATAAATGCTTAAACATTTGTGTGATGATTTAATTTTTTTTATTTAAAACTTTTCTAAGATGTTTACATTAATCAACTGAGTATAACTTTTGAGATTAAAAAAACTTAAAACATTTCAAAAGAGTAAACGTTATGAAAAATATGATACCGTAACATATTTTTCTCATTTTGATACCATAACAAAAAAGTAAATTGTAACATACCAAAATTAATTGGATTCTCTGAATCCTGAAACACCTAATTCTACAAATTTTCATGTAATATTCTCTAATAGGCTATAATTTAATAATTTAGGTGTTAGAAGAACAGAATTTCATATTTTTTGTAACTTATTCTACTTCAATATTTCTGAACTCATATCAGTACATAAGTTTTTTTTAATTAACATACCTTGCTCTCTTTTGAGCTAATTGAATCATTTTTACTTTCAGCAATCTCATTATCATAGAAATGACTTTTCATTTGTAATTCCTGCAATGCAAATTCATCATAATTATTTCTTTTGAAACTCCTTTTATGCACATTAAATTATACAGTAACTACATATATAGCTTAAATAAATAAAACCTTATATTTTTGTAATTCTTTTTAATATTTAGCAATTTTGTTCATTTAATTAAAAATATATTGAAGAGTAAATACTATTGCAATAACTTGAAAATAATTTTACTGGAAACAACTACATTCTAATATTTATAATATAATACAATTATTAAATACTACAATTGTTGATTCAATAACTAATTACTTAGGATTTTTGTAACTTTATAAAATGCAACTTAATTTAGACTAACAAATTTGGATATAAATAAGAATCATTCCATTAATTCTACCATAATTATTAAATGAAATCATTTCTTACCTCAGAAGATGGTTCTTTTGATAATGGTGGGACAGTTTTTGAATCTTAAAAATTTCAGAGAAAAATGTAATCAATAAATCCAAAAATATTGAAATAAAATCAAATTATATATATATTTAAAAAAATTTGCTGAAAACCAAGAGAATTCATTTCTTATATCATACTTGAAAATTAATATTTTAATTATTACAGATTAGTATAGAATATTAAATTTTAAAAAATCTTCAAAAATTATTTTTAAATTATCAATTATTAAAACTTCTTTCTTACAAGACAAGTAACAAATATTTATTTAACTTAAAATATACAAAATAAATCATAAGATATATCAATGTAAAAAATAAGAAAATTACATGAAAATTATATATATATATATAAAACTTAAGTTTTATTTTGAAATCAAAATATAATCAATACCTTTTAAATTGAAATTTTCCACTTTAGTTAACAATGTTTCTGTGGCATCTGCACTGGAAACTCCATCTTTCTATTAAACATATTTTTACCTTTTTTTAATAACAGCAATTTTACAAGAATTAATACTTTATACATGAATAATAAAAAAAAAAAATCTAAAATAATCATAAACTTAACACAATATTAAAAAACTCAAAAATTTATCAAACTTCAAATTCAATGTTGTATTTTAATCTCTAGGAGAAAAATAAAATTGTCTAAATATAAATGATGGTCATTCAATATTTAAACAGTTGAATAATTTTACATTAAAAATGGTTTATTAAATAAATGCAATTTTATATTTACTTTTTCATGTGTAACCTCCAACAAATTACACTCATTCCATCCTTTTGGAATTCTTTGTATCCCCTCAGCCAAAAATTCTTTAGCTTAATCTCAAAGCCAGTTTTGTATTTTTTCTTTTACCACTTTGTTGTCATTGAACTTGATGATACACAAATGTTCTTTCATCAGACTCAACAGATAAAATTCTGAAGATGCGGGGTCAGGGCTGAAGGGGGATAAAGTAGAAATTCCCAACACTTTGTAAATAGTTTCAAGGGTCAATTGTGCCAAATGTTATTTAGCAGAAGAAGCATGCCTTTCCACTGCCATCTTGGACATTTCCTCTTCAACCCAGACGATTTTCTTCTCAATCATGTCTAAGTAATTTAGGTTGTAGATAATGCATTGCTTCTCAAAATAATCACAGAAAATCAGACCATGGGCACTCGGCTCGTCGGCGATGCTTTTGCCACAACTTTTAAAACTTATAAGTCACACATAAAAATTCATGCTACAACTGCCAAATTCTTTGTTTATCCAAGAGAATACTTTTGAAAGTAAAAATGAGATCACAAAATGCTGTTTTTGAAAAGTACTTTCTTTGAGCAGACACACCATCATAATTACAACTTCAGAGGTCATGATTACATAGATATAAACTGAAAAGCTGAATGACACTCTTTGCAAGGTTGCCAATTAAGACTTCCAAAAGTTTCAATCACCTGCATTATGAGTTTCCTTCCCTAAAAATGTTGTCTGATTAAATATTAAATGACCCTTATAATTTTTATATTTTGTGGTTCAACAAAACACAAATCCCTATCAATCATTCAAATTACGTATACCTAAAAAATAGTGATATAATAACTTTTTCACCAAAGTGAAGTTACTGATTTCTTTATACAAAAATATGTGATGCATGATAAAAATCAATATCTTACCAAGAGGCTTAACAAATTTCTAAAGGAATTACTTATAATATCTATAGCATATTTTTACAGTTTGGTTTTACTGTTTTTCATTACAAATTTACAACTTCACAGAAATTTTAAAGTCATGAGGTTTGTAACAAAATAAATAATTCATATGAAAATTTAATAAGTTTACTTTTTTGGCTAATTATTTCTATTTTTATTATTATATAAGGCAATTAATATTGTTATGAAATAAAGAATTTGCCTACCCCCCCACACAAGAATCACATTTCAGGTCTACACAGATTAAACAAGTATGCAATTTTCTTACATAATTTTCCTTAAAACTTAAATCAAATATTTGATTTTTTGTTAAAATACATTAAGAAGAAGAAAAAAAAAATCTAATTACAAGTTTTTAAATTGCTTTCATGTGCCTAGCTTGCTTCTAGGAGCAACTTTTTCTTTTTACAGTAAGTTTTATGATAATACAAAAACTCATAAACAAGACTAATGAAACATTTTAAGCGCTAAAATAAATTAGTTGAGAATGTTTATGCAAAGAAAAAAGTCACTTAATTGAAACAAAACCCAAGCAACTCATCACCTAGAAAATTTGATATTAATAAACAAAAGATACTTCTGAAAAATACAATTGACATAATTTCCATTTAAAAAAAATACCATATTTTCTTCTACCCATACAAATTGGCACAATTTCTTGTCCATCATGAAGATTAATGCAATTCCGGTTGAGCTCGCACTCCTCATTTCAGCAGCCATAAGACCATGATTTCATTCAAGACAGTAATGAATAAGCACTATGTTGTAAATCTGACACTTCATAAATTCATCCATATATGAATTAAAATGATGGTGTGGAGTTCCCAAATTCTTTTTATTAAGTCATTTGAGACTGTTTACCAGCTCCACATTCTTTCTATGTTTTGTGCATGCTACTAATCGTCAGATCCAGTAAGTTGTAATGGAAAATTGAAAGTTACCTTAAAATGTTTGAATTTCACAGCTCTTAATTCTTCATTCTCATAAGTTTGTTATGAGTTCAAAAAAAAGAAAAATAGTGGACCCTTCTTCTACATTGTTTTTGATTGCTTGAAACAGAAATCACCTTGTCCAAAACTGTAATAATATAACACTTGTTGTTCTCCCTTCAAATACCTCCAAACATCCATTGCTCAGAGAATATTCTACCTGCTTGGTTTTTTTTTTTTAGTTTTATAAATAGAATTTTATCTATCTTTATGTCATATTTACACCCTCATATTTCTTTTCTTTGGCCTTGCTAAAAGACTATACATACTTGTCTCAAGTAACTGATCCAGTCTACCTCATTTTTGTTACTCAAACCAATTTGTTCCTTCACCACTTTATAGTTAATTTTTTATGACAACAGTATATACATCCGATTACTATCTGATTTGGAACACTGAAATCCTTCTACCTCATTCCTTTCTTTATCGATATTCTCTCATTACAATCTATAAACAACAATGCATTGCTATAAAGTCCTTTTTCAAGTATACACACATATATTCGTTAACATACTTTTTTTTCTGATGCCAGGATTTCATACTGTTGAAAATATTCTGCAACATTCTGTTCAGTGGTAGGCAGCTCCAAATTGTAATAAATTTCTTCAAAAAGCTACTTGAAAAAACAGAGAAATAGCAGCTAGTGATAATAGCCAACATAACTCTTGTTTAAATAAATGTTAAAAAGGTTATATAAAACCATGTGGGCTATAATGAAATAGGCCATACTGCATCATTATGTCAAATAAGAAAAACTGTGTTTGATATCACAATTTCCATTTTTTGGTGGAATATTGTATCTTATAGCTACACTTTTCGTGTTTTCTGGTATACCACATCATTTGGCAATATTTTTCTGGTTTTGCAGAAATGGTCAGTAGGATTTACAACAAGTACCTTATGAATATTTGCTCATCATTGTCTGAAGTTCAGATTTCTCAATTCAGGACAGTATTATTTGTTAATTAAACATTTATTCTTAAGAATTATTTTAAAAAAAGCACAGTAAACCCAGTTAATTTATTTATTTAAAAAATGAACAGAAAATTTTATTCATTATTAATGTACCAAAAAATTAAAGTCAATTAAACAAGTTTGCAATCTAATTTTTTATACATTTTAAGAACACATAAATAATATAAAGAATTAATATCAAAAGAGAAGAGTATGGGGGGGGGGCAGCCAACCCTTTAAAATAAAAAATAAAAAAAAAAAAAAAAATGGTAGAAAATATTTGATTTTTTAAATGCACTTATTTCACTTTTAAAAAAATAAAGCCATAATACTAATTTACCAATTCATTTCTTGAATTACTTCCAGCTTTCTTATTAAGAGATGTGCTAGCATCAGGAACAGTAGGTCGAATCAATATTGTATTATCAATTCTTACTAAAGTATGAGTCTATAACATAAAAAAAGTATCTAATGAAATTAATTTCAATTTTGTTAATTTTCAAAATGCAAATAATTATACTATAAAGAGTAAACACAAGACTTTTAATTATTACTAGATTTTCTTTTTACATACAGGCTCATTTTAATTGCAATTATTCTGGAAACACAAAAAAAGTAAAAATTTCATTAAACAGCACTCACTTTGTTCAACTCGGAATTTTCAGAGCTGTCAGAATCAACATCACTGTCAACATGCCTAATGCTTTCATCCTTTTCAACTTCATTGAGCAAATAATCATGTTCAATTCCAGTCAATACTTCATCTTCGTCATCTGAAGCATTCTGATCTGTAGGTATATTGTCCAGCGGTACATACCAAACAGCACCTATGATTAGAAAAAGCTATTTTGAAAACAATTTTAAAAAATAATTTGAAAATTTATTCTAAATAAAAATTAAAAAATTTTAAATCTTATTGTAGATAAGTTAATAAGCAAATAATAAATCTTCAATCTTAGTCATTCAGAGAATTCATTTCACATAGACCTAAATTATCATTTTGCTTTTAAAAAAATATAGTGAAACTTCAAAAATATTACCTAAGTTCCTATTTTAAAATAAATTATACGTAAAAAGAGCATTTTTTTTAGCATTTTCTTCATTAAATACATTAACTAACCAATCTTAATTAATATTTATTTAATTCCACACATACAAATTTAACAAGTCATTTTTTCCAACAATCACATATCATTAGCTATATTATTTTAGATATATTTATATGTAGTGACATAACATGAAACATTTAAAATATCATAAAATGTATTGGGTTGGCAAATATGTTCCTGCCATATCTTAAATTATTTAAAAGTTAATTTTTCAATAAAAATCAATAAAGTATGTTTCATTGTTGTTTACAATTTCTTCCCAATGTTCAACAAGATTTTCAAAACCTTGTTAATAGAAATAATCTAGTTTCAATTTGAAATTTAATCCAACTAAGCTCTTAATTCTTGCAGTATTGAACAAAACTCTGTGCATAGCATTTGAAAGAGGAGGAAATTCACTGGTGACAAATTGAAAGAGATTGTTAACTTTGGCAAGGGACTTAATACATGCAAAACCCGTACTCTACACTTCTGACACTTTCCAATCAAGTTAAAATGCTACTCTATAGCAGTGTGGAAGCATTTCATTTTCTCTGCCAGTTCCCTTGATATTTGATGTGAGTTTTCAAGCAAAAGTTGGTTTAATTGCTCTTCGTTGAGCTTAACTGGATAATCAGAATGAGGTGCGTCTTTGAGGTTAAAATTTCCATTTTTGAACTTGGCATATCAATCACAAGCAGTTCTTTCAGCTATGGCACTCTCTCCATACACAATAAAAATGTTGCAAGCAGCTTTTGTGACATTAGAACCTTGATTAAAAACAAGAAGAAGGTGTCAAAAATCCTAATTTTGATCGATTTGATATTTCATTATAATGATCTTAAAAGTAGCAAAAATTAACTTAGACAAAAAAAAAAAAAAAAGATTCCAATAGAGCAAAACATCCTGTTTCCAATAATTTAAAACATTTAATGTTTTGCCAAATGTTAAAATTTTAAAAAATGGCATGAACTTAGTTGCCAATCTAATATAATATACATTCCAATATAAGTGCAATTTGCATATATTTCTAATCAGTAAAATTCTTTACATGATTTATGACTTTTTTGCATAAGCAACCACAAAAAAATTAATGAATAAAAAAAGTAAATACAAAAGACTGTTTAACTGCCTTGGTTTATTTCGGTTCACAGCATGTGCAATTCAGTACATATTAAGTACAATACTTATGCACACATTGATTGTTTGTGTTTTATGTATAATTTATAAAGCCCATTAAAATGAAAATAGAATTGAAAAAAAGTCAAATTTACAACATGTTACTCAAAATGGAACTGAATCGGAAGACAAGAGGACCCTATATTCCTTTCTAAGAACTACTTTTACTTTTTAAATAAAGTTCAACTTTAATGAAGTTAAATTTTAGGATCTTCATATGAAAATAAAAAAAAAACTATTAATTTAATTATTAATTTATCTAACACTTTAGATGCAACATAGAATCATAGGAGACAAACCTTGTAATTCTGAAACTCACTCAAATGGCAAGAGAAAAGCTTAAGCTACTCGCTCACTTCTGTATCATCCCAAGATGAGGACTTTTTAGTCCAGACAGATTTAATATACATCAAATGTGTTTTTTTAGTGGAATCAGACTTGAACAAGAGGCTCATCTAAAACATCACTGGCTACGAGCTCATAGCCATGACTACTCTATTCAATTGAATCTAAATTTAGTTAACTCATATGACAACACAGTACTTTAAAAATTCTAATACCATACATGTAGATGAAAATAGAGAGAAGATAAATTCTACAATTTTTTTTTTTTTATTTATTTAATGACACAATATAAATTCCAAATATTATTTCTAAGACAGTTTTTTTCTCACTACAATCAGAAAAGAAATTGATTCAACAAAAAGTTAAATGAATATTTTAAATACCAAAATTTAAAATAACATATTTATGATTACTACCTTTTGATAAGCTAGGTAACCTTTGCCTATATTCAGCTTTCAGAGTTGGAGAAATAGTTTCATTTTTATTACCATAGGAAGTTATAGGTGGTAAAGGGGAAAACTTAGCCTAAAATATAAAAATTTCACTAGTTATTATTGAAAATGAAAAAAAAAAAAAAATTATATCCATTAAATATTCAAGAACATAAAAAAAAGAGAGTCAAGAATCATGATATACATTTTTTTGCCTTCTTCTTTCCCTGGCAGAACTGCTCTCAACTGGTTGAGAAGGAGTTGTACTGGGGCAGAAAACTTTATCTTGTCTGACAGCTAATACCAATGTATGACATCCACCACAAGAAACCTGCAAATGTTACTATTTCAAACAAACATCAACATGAAATGAATTCAGTTTCAAATATATGTGGAATTAAAACTGAATTAACAAAGATACACTAAATTTTGTAAGAATTGCCTCAGCTAAAGGTAATACAACACTTCTGAATAACTGCTTGGAATGTGCTTGTCTTACAAGGAACCAAAAATGAGCTTTTTGATAACAATTGAAAATTTCACATTAAGTACATTTGAGACCCCTCCCCCAATTCTTGTCAAGATATATTAAATATTCAATATCATTTTCTTATACATTTTAAACACTATTGTTATGAGATTTGGTTCTTTAGCTTAACTTTCACAAATGATAACTAGGTATATAAAAAAAAAAACCTACTATTACAGAGTATGTACATAAAAAAAGGTGTACAGGAAAGTTCTATCATTTTTTTTTTTTTATTTATTTACATTTGCATGTACCCTACTAGGTTGTGTTTAGGTAATCAGACCTCAATAAAAACTTGTAGTGAGGACATATAGATGCCTTCCAGACTATTTAAAGAACATTTTGTGTTTGCCAATCAATTTTCATCGATCTTATGCATCATTAAAATGTATGAAAATAAAAAATTTCCTACTCTACAAGATAAAAAAAAAAAAAAAAAAAAAAAAAAGCAGGGAGAGAAGAAAAAATGTCTGAAGTGTTTAGAGAAGTTTCTGAAACAGAAGGTTTTTCTCATAAAATTGTACTCATAAAATTTTGATCAAGTACATTTTCTTTGCAAGATGAGCCAAGGTCAAAACGACTATCAGACATCAATAATGAAATACTACTGTGCATGATCTGTACACTTGGAATTTATCAGACCACTATTTTGGAATACATCAAAAAGCTTAGGCTTGTGCCATAGCTCAGTGTTTAAGTGCCTCTTGAATAACACAGTAAAAACATAAACAGATTGAGTTTCTGTTGGTGAATCATATCTGGCTCAACCACAAAAAAAAAAAAAAAAAAAAAGAGTAATTTTTGGAGCACTTAGATAATAGAGATAAGCGATTAGTGTACGAAAACAAAGAGAGAAAAAGAACATGTGTAGAACACATTGTGAAAGTCAAAAGGGGTAGTTTGGTAGATTTTAAAAAGAATATTTTGTTGTGATGGTGGAGAATGTACAAAGAAATATTCAATTATAAGTTACTGAAAGATGGAGAATCTATTAATATTTATCATTCTTGCTCCCAATGAAGGATTCTAAAGATGAAAATTCAATATAAGCATCCATTTGTGGGAAAAAGAAAAGGTGTAATCTTTCATCATGACAATACTACCCCATACATGGTGTGGAAAACCATCCAAAAGCTACACCTTCCAACCCATATTCATCGAATTATTGTATTAAAAGAATATTATTTATCCAGATTTTAGTAAACTTTATTGACTGACTGTAATATTAGCAATGTTAAGCAAGAAAAACTATTGGCCACTTTAAAAGTATTTGAAGGAGTAATTATATGCGTATTTACAAATGATCCTTGACGACTTATTTTAGAACATCAATATTTATCATTTAACTTTGTATTGTGTATAAGATATCATTCATCCATATAGAACAAAATGAAGTTAGTTCAGATATTTAGAAAATTAACTGCTAATAAATAAATGAAAAGATACAGCTCATACCATAAAGTAATCAAGTTAGTACGGGATAAAAAAAATAACTGTCGAGTATCTTAGTAGACAAGAACACAAGCAAGATTCGAGAATCCAAAAAAACTACCACAAAGAACTCTGGTTAGTTGCGTAGTGAGAAATATGAATTTACTGGTGTGAGAAGTCTTCTACTAATCTAGGATGAACCCAGCAGGTCCAAGCCATCAATGGAGACTATTGATTTGAAAAATGTTTTTTTTAAAATGTTGATGTAAGCAAAAAGAGCAGAAAATAGACATCATTGTCACTCATGAAAAACAATATAAATTTTTGAAAGTATCTTTTGGCTTATGCAATTCACCACCAATTTTCCAAAGATTCATAAACACTATTTTTCAACCTTTGATCAATGATGACATTGTTTTACCCTATATAGATGATATAATAATATTATCTGCTAATGAAAAGAAAGAAATTAGACTAAAACTAGTTCTCAGTCTTGTGTATGAGTATGATTTAGAAATAAATTTTAAGAAATCTCAGTTTTTGAAGGAAAGAATTGAATTTCTGGGATATGTGATAGAAAAGGATTGTATTCATCTATCCACTTTAAAAACCAAAGCTGTTCTTAATTTTCCTAAACCTATTAATTTGAAGCAATTTCAAAGATATTTAGGCTTAATCAGATATTTGAGGAAATTTATTTTGAGCTCTTTTCGTATTACTAAATCTCTTAGTGATCTTTTTTTTTAAAAAAAAAAGGATTGTAAATTTAGATTCATTGAGGAAGAGAAAATTATTTTGATAAGCTTAACAGGTCAATTGAAAAGTCCCCAGCCTACCATAGTAAAACACATTTTTTTTGGCAAAATTAGTTTTTTTTTTTATTTAACTTAATTCCCTTCAAGGAAGATACACTGATTATAGCGACCCTCCAACTTTTCCATACCATTTTTGTAGTACGATTTGTCCTTTGCTTCAAAATAGGCCTCAGTTTCGGCGAACACCTCTTCGTTCGATGAAAATTTCTTCCCAGCGAGCATTCTTTTGAGATCTGAGAACAGGAAACAGTCGCTGGGGGCCAGATCTGGAGAATACGGTGAATGAGGAAACCCAATTCGAAGCCCAATTCATGGATTTTTGCCATCGTTTTCACTGACGGTGCATTGTCTTGGTAAAGCAGCACTTACTTTTTCTTCAAATGTGGTCGTTTTTCGGCGATTTTGTCCTTCAAACGGTCCAATAACGCTATGTAATAGTCGCTGTTGATGGTCTTTCCTTTTTCAAAGTAGTCAATGAAAATTATTCCATGCGCATCCCAAAATACAGACGCCATAACCTTGCCAGCCGACTGTTGCGTTTTCCCACGCTTTGGAGCGGGTTCATCGTGTGCAGTGTACTCGGATGACTGTCGATTGGACTTCGGAGTGAAATGATGGAGCCATGTTTCATCCATTGTCACATATCGACGCAAAAACTCGGGTTTATTACGCTTGATCATCTTCAAACACTGCTCCGAATCATCAACTTGTCGTTGTTTTTGGTCAAAAGTGAGCTCGCGCAGCACCCACTTTGCACAGAGCTTTCTCATACCCAAATATTCGTGAATGATATGATGTACACGTTCAGTTGATATCTTTAGAGTGTCTGCTATTTAATTGAATTTCAATTGACGGTCATTCAAAATCATTTTGAAGATTTTTGTAATGTTTTCGTCGGTAACAACCTCTTTTGGGCGTCCACTGCGTTCACCGTCTTCGGTGCTCATTTTACCACGTCTATACTTAGCATACCAATCCTTGATGGTTGATTTTCCTGAGGCAGTGTCCGGAAACTCGGCATCAAGCCAAGTTTTTGCTTCAACTGTATTTTTTCCCTTCAAAAAGCAATATTTTATCAACACGCGAAATCCATTTTTTTCACAATAACAAAAGTTGCTTCACTCAAAATGCTATAATTCACAAACTAATGATCCGACAGCTGTCAAATTTATACACGCTTCTTTTGAGGGTTAGGGCTAACTAAAAAACATAAAGATTTAATTCTAGTAGCGCCACCTATGTGTCAGGCCGGGGACTTTTCAATTGACCTGTTAAAATGTTATTCTCGAAGAAACCTGTTTTGGGAATAAATAATACAAATTATGAAACTGAAAAACATACATATGCTAGCCAGATGGATATGGGGCAATTTTATTTCAAAAGTCTCCAAATGATAATAATTTTCATCCAACATATTAAATGAGTAGAAAGACCACAGAAACAGAAAAGAAGTACTCCAGTAAAGAACTTGAGGTTCTTGCTATCATAGAAGCTATTCAGAAATTCCGAATTTATTTATTAGGGAAACCCTTTAAAATCTTAAAAACTGTTTATCATTTCAGATAATTATGGATAAATGAGACTTGTCTACACGAGTTGTGAAAATATAAATGTTTTGTGTCATCCTAAACAGGATAGCATAGGAATTCTATGCATATATATATAATTTTTTAATTAATTTTTCTAAGAACTAATAATAGATTCTAACAAACAATTAAAATGTAAAAGAAAAGTGGTTGTGAAATAAATGTTTTGGAATGAAAACTTTATGAAGCAAAAACAATATTTTAATTAATTTAGTAATATTAATCTAATTAAGACACTTGTAATTATGTAAAACACTTAATTAAAGATATATTACAAGCAGATGAATTGTTTCCAAAAAAAAAAAAAAAAAAAGGCCCTGTTCATACACTCTTAAAAATAAAAATATATAAGATAATATTAAAAGCAGAAAATAAAAAAAAAATTTTGAAAAATAAAATCACAAAATATGAAAACTTTGGAAAAATAATAAGCAGGTTAATTATGTTTACAAAAATGTGTTCTGTCAAACTGCCAGCAAAACAAATTTTTCAGAATCAATAATTATTATACCCCAAGATGAAAAATTAAAAAAATGTTTAGATAAAATTTAAAAAGCAAAAGACTACAAAAAATTATTAAAATTATCCACATATAAATTTCAATAACATGCTATGACAATATTAGAACACATCATACAGATTTGAAAACAAGCTAATTGGAAGTAAGGATAAGAAAATTATATAAACATAAAGAGGAAAAAATGTGGAAAAACATGCAAGAACAGGAGAATAAACAAAACTAATTATATTATCATAAAATTGAAAAGAGTCATGTAATAATTCAAATATTCTTCATTTGAAACCAGCAGATAATTGCTTTTAGAGCTCTTTTCTAAACTGTATACTTACTAATTATTATTACATTTTTTTTTTAAATTTGAAAGATGACTGATTATAATAAAGCAAAAATTATGTTCAATTTGAAGCATTTGTGTGTGTGTAATTGAATATTTTTCATAAAAAAAGAAAGGAGGAAACTCACTTGTTGCACCTGAAAACTATTAAATCTTGTAACTAGAGTTGGCACAAACTGGCTTGAATTATCGTCAACACCAAACAGACCCAATTTTCCATGCCTTCCATTACCACATGTATATAATTGTCCTTTGTCTAAAAAAGAAAGATAATTGAAATAAAAATTCAAAGATTTCATAAAATTAAAAAAAATATTTTTTGATTTCTACAAGATAACATCAATTAAACCAAAAAAAAAAAAAAAAAATAAAGGATGAGAGCACATTTAACACAATCATGACAAATTAAGCAATACCAAAAATAAAAATTATTTTTATTATACTGTTTAAAATAAAATTATTATTCTTATAACTCATGCTTAAGAGTTTAATAAGTTAAGTATTCAAACAATTATTTTTTCACAGCTTTTAATTTAATATTAAACAAAATAAGCTGAGTTTCTAAATAATATCAAGAGATATCTTCACTTACATTTAAAAGTAATCAAATCCTAAAAAAAAAAATAAAGAATATTAAGAACTACCATACATCAATATTTAAATATTGCATAATTTGTGAGAATAAAACTAAAACTCCTTTGTATAGTAGAGCTTATGCATATTAAATTAGTTGGTCTAATGTCCACTGTTGGCATGTTCTCTAAAATGTAGAGAATGGTTCAACCTCGGATGTCAACCCATCATTAGACTATAGTTTAAATTGGAGGTATACTAGTGATATAGTGAATCTATAAAGTAGAAATAGTGCAGTTGGAAACATTCAATAAGCAAACAAAACAAACAAGAAAATGAGAACATTAAAATTATAAAATTGTTTCATGCAAATCAAGAAGTTCTTTCTGTAAATAAATTGAGTTATTTAGAAATATAATTAAGCAAACTATGCAGAAAAATGTTAACAATTAATTTAATAAGGCTAATCTACAGTCAAAAATGCAGAATTTTCACGTCAGAACTGACTCTGGCTACTTTGACATTTTCAAGAAAAACTATTTGATGAGGTGTAGATAAACCCAACAATGACCTAAAGTCCTAGTTGACCATCATAGCCATTTCCAAAACTGTAGTTTTTTACCATCACTGATATTTAAAGTAAACATTGCATAATTTTAAACAATTAAATCAACCATAAAGAAAAAAAGACTGAATTTAAGATGATTAAATATATCATCATACATCCTTTTTCTTATTACTAAACATAAAATATATAATCTCTTCCTATATTAAATATATATTATAAAAAAACTACTCAGCTTTCAGTGACTTATGCTTACTAAGTACAGTGTTATGCATGCAAATATTTGAAATAGCATCTATTTCAAATACAAATTTTTAATGTAGTGTCTTAATACTAAACAGTATTATACAATAGAATAACAGCCACTCAAAAAAAAAAAAAAAAAAAAAAAAAAAAAACTTGAGAAATTTCCCATTTATAAATAGTAAAAGAAAACACTGAACTAATAAAGCAAAATAATTGCCGTGAATCAGAAAGAAACACTAAACATTAAAAAAAATCTCAAAAATTAGCTCTTATAATTGTAACTTTTATGCAATAAAAGTGCAAAAATTTTAAAGATAAACTATATATTACATAAAAAAGTAGAGGACCAAAAAAAAAAAAAAAAAAAGGAATATATAAATTAATTTTACTATTCAATTACAAAATAATAATCCATAGTTTTTCTATTTAAAATAAAAATAAAAAAAATTGTTTTGTTACTTAATCAAAAAATCAAGCTTTTTCATTTTATTATTATATTTTTTTTAAAAAAAAATCATTATCATAGTCTTTATATATATATATATATATATTACTACATGTATAAGAGTTATATGTGATCCCTCCACAGGAAAACCCAAGTAACTTTTCTATCAAAAGCAGGTCACAATGAACACTAAGAGGGCTCTTATGGGCATATTCAGGAAGTCCTAATTTTCCTGATTCTCCTTCCCCACATGTATATAACTTTCCATCAACTAGATATATCAAGGAACAATTAACAATATATCCTATTGCTATAATTATATAACTAATGACATGCAAAGAATAGCAGTAGTAAGTAGTATATGCAATATGAAAGGGTTGAATTTATCTCAGTTAATTCAATAAGAGCAACATTGATTAGATGTAAAAAATACTTCTTTTTCCTTCCACTGCATTTCATTGATTCATAGTTTACTATCCTTCAAAAATATTATGGTAGGTATTACATAACTTAAGTAAATTCCCACATCTTTAACAAAAACTTTTATTCTATTCATTTTTTATAATCTTTCTTACAAATATTGAAGGCGAGTCACATTTATGCTTATGTTTTTTTCTATTGATACAAAATGTTATTTAAAAGTTATCAGTTAAAAAATATATTTTAGTTATTCATTATGAAGAAGTTATTTCATTAAATTGTTTATTATATCAACATTAAACATCAACTTTAATAGACAAATTGCCATAATTTGTGTTCCTTGTACATAATAAAATTAAATATGTAAATATTTAATACAACTAAAATTAAATAATCCATGAATTATCTTTATATACATGAAAATATTCAATCCAATTGTGTCTTCCATCTGCAAGGGTTAAAGTCCTTAAAAATTCAAGAGATGGCACTGGTAGCATCGCAAATGGCTTGTTTTTAATAAGTATCATTACTCACTAGAAAGTGTCTTAAGCCTTGGTTATTTCCATTACATGGTTTCATTTTTATTATTGAGAAAAATAGAAAAAAAAGTTAGTTTAGAACACTTATTACACACTTATATTTAAAAGGCTCAACACTGAAACAGATCAAAGCTGAATTTGATACAGTTTATGACATATCTACTCCTGTGTTTGCAACCGTTTACAATTGGGTAAATGAGTTTAAACTTGGCTGTGCATCTGCAAAAGATGAATGCTGTTCAGGACGTCCAAAGGAAGTGACGACTCCCAGAGTGATAGACAAAATCCTCAATATGGTTTTGAATTATCGACGAATCGAAGTGTGTGAAATAAATGCCGGCCACTAGCATATCGCAAGGTAATGTTTTCAATTTTACACAAAAAATGAGTGTGAAAAAAAAAAATCTTGGGAAGATATGTGTTGCATTTGCATTGAATGGAAAATTAAACACAATCATGTGGTTGACTCTGAGGCTATTTTGGCACTGTTTCGTCGCTATTCTGATGATTTAATGCGTCAATACATAACTGTAGACAGACTACTACACTCTAGAGACAAAGAACTGTCAAAACAGTGGGTTTTTAAATGCAAATAGACTCCAAAGAAAGCAAAAATGGTGAAATCACCTGGCAAAGTGATAGCCACAGTTTTTCAGGGATGCACACAGAATCATCGACACTGAATATTCGGGAAAAGGAAAAACAATAACTGGAGAGTATTATGTGTTATTGCAAATGGTTTACTCGAAGAAATCAAGAAAGAAACGTCCTCATTTGTAGGAGAAAAAGATTCTCTTTCATCAAGACAATGCATGGATGCACAACTGTGCAGTTTCAATGGCTAAAATCATGGACAACTACAACATAAGATGTTTGCTGAGTGCCAGCAAATGATCGCTTATGCTCAGTTTATTGTAGAAAGTAAGGCACTGTATTCATCAGATTTGGCCTCCAGTGACTTTTTATAATTTCCAAACTTAAAAAATGTGCTCGATGGATAACAAAGGGGTCATCGCTCAAACAGATGCCTGTTTTGAGGACCTTCTGAAATCTTACTTTTTAGATGGTTTTAAAAAGTTGGAGAAATGCTTTGAAGAGTACAGGTGTAAAGGAGATAATGTTGAAAAATAAAAATTAAGGGGAAAAAAAACATCAAAAACCCTACCTAAAATAATTTGGTTTTTTTTCCCTATGTTTTTCTAAGGACTTATAGCACAATCCTTGTAAATACAACAGATTCCCTGAACATCCTGAGTTATTATTCAAATAGTGTTAAATTCAAACTTGAAGGCCTCAAAACACATCATTCACTTTGATAAACACATCCTAAATTTCCAAATTAGTTTAATATAGGAAATTATTGTTTAAAGTTTAAAAAGAGTAATTATGTATGTTAAATTAAGATCTAACTGAACAACCCACATTCTTACTTACTTACGAACCATAGTCATTCTTACTAGCAAATGCCAATTAGCATTAAATGTCATCAAGTCATATATAAAATTTCATCCTTTGAAAAAAATACCATTCACTTGAACTATGCCATCTGCATTATAACAGCTAGCATGTTAGTTGATTGTATTGTTGGTGTCCTGCAAGATTACTTAACACAGCATACCTATGATTGAAAGGAAAGATTACTAGAACACCTCAGGGTCATAAATCCCATACATACATCAACTCCTGATGGCCTCTCTTCACTAAAGAAGAAATCAGAATACCTCAAGGAAATGTGTTTAGCTTATGCCTATGTATTTAATTATAAATAACCTTCAAGCTTCCATCTTTGTTGAAGACACAGCAGCCATTTCCTATAAGTAAGTATCTGAAGCAAGTTCACAACATCCAACTAAATCTACATTTTTAAGTTTACATGTGTATACAAGGTATGGCTGTTAAATAATGAGACTGATGCAGTAAAACCTTTTACTTTGATCTCATACATATTTACTTATTATCACCATCAAAATTCACCTTTCCTCTATCCCTTCAATGCTCCAGGTGAATCTTCCATTGTTTGAAACAGTGCTGGAAATCTTCTGTCAACTCCTTCAGGACATGTGCCGCTTTCTTCTGTGTTTAACAGCTTCAACGGAAATCAAATCTTGTTACTTTTAATGTAGATTTCACTTTAGGAAACACATAGAATTTGAATGACACAAGATCTGGCGAATAAGGCAGATGGTATAACACTGGGATGCTGTACTTGGCTAGAAACCTCTTGATGGACAATGCGGAAGGACTTTTACTTCCACACTTCGGGTCGTTTTTCCCCCTTATTCTTTAACAGAGTTTAGCAAGAACATGAAGAGTAATAATGTTGATTAATAATTTGACCTTCAGGAACCCAATGAAGATACACAATCCCATGAATAAAAAAAAAACATCATCATTGTTTTGAATTTTGATTTGCTCATTTGAATTTTTTTGGCTTTTGATGAAGATGGGCTCCTCTAGTGCACCGATTGGTGCTTCGTTTTAGGATCATAAGTAAAAAACCATGATTTGTCACACATTATTATCCTTTCCAATAAGTATGGGTCATTTTCAAAGGCATTCATGATGTCAGTATAAACATTTGTGTGAGATTTTGTAGTTCAAACATGAAAATTTTAGGTACCCTTTTAGTTCACACTTTTTGTATGTTAAAATTGTTATGTATAATTTGCCATACCTTATTTATCTTTGTCTATTCCTACAGTCTCAGCAATTGCATGAACAGTCAGATCGAGACAGGCTACTTGATTTTTGATGTATTGTCATTTGTTTTTAGTGTGGAAGGGCAACCTGAGTGGGAATAATCTTCAAAGTCTTCTCGGCCATCTTTAAAATGCTTAAACTACTAAAAAACACATGCACACAATAACATTTATTGCTACATTTCCAAGTTTCATGTGAAATTTCACAAATTTTTTTTGTTTGGTTATTTTTCCAGTGAAACAAAAAAAAAAAAAATAATAACACTAATGCAAATAAATGCTAAAGCTATATTGATTTGTTTACAGAAGTGAGAGGCACTGCACTCAAAATGCTACACAGCTGTTGGTTGCTGGCGTATGGCACATTCTGTAGCAGCGTCAGTTTCGTTATTTAATATCCACATTTCAAATATCTATCATAGAATATTTTGAAGGGGAACCTAGTAATTTTATGTAGTCATAAACTGACACTGCAAACAATTCTATATGCTCAAATATTTTAAAATTATTGATTTTACTTTACTAATATATATGTATGAGAAAAAATTAGTATAAATTTATATTAATTTAAAGAAAATAATCTGCATATTAACAATGTCAAAGAAAATATGATACTACTGAATTACAAATATTAATATAATTCTCTTTTATAATATTTATGAAAATAAACTAATGCCATACTAACCTGTAACAAATGCTGAATGATAATAACCAGCAGATATGCACAGAATGTTACAGTCTAAATTTAATTCTGTGGGAACTAAAATGTGCCCACTATCAGGACCAATTTGTCCCTCAGCACCACTTCCCCAAACATAGACTGTACCTTTATCTGCATAAAAATTAGAATAAATATTTCAAGCATATAGCACTTATATATGGGAGAGAAACATAGAAGAAATATATATATTTTCAAAACTAATAAAAATTTAGAAATTTAATTTTAAATTGAAATCAAATAACTACACATTATTTTCTTGTAATAAAGGATATGAAGAAATAACATTATAACTTAGATATACAACTCTAAAAAATGCATTAAAATATGAAAAAACTGAGAGCTAATTCCAATAAACAATGAAAATATTAAGGACATACTTTAATGATTTAATCCTGTGCCAGCCAATAAAAAAAAAGAAATTTTCATTTAATATTCAAATTGATTAACATTATAGTTGGAGAATATAAAATAACCTAACTTATACAAGGATTAACATGTAATGCAATTAACATCAAAAATATACAAAATCTAAAAATAAGATATATATTTTCCAGACAAAACTAAAATAGTCTTATCATATTTTTATTTCATAAAAGACTCTTTCTAGTTTAATTTTAAATCTCTATTATGGCATTTCAAATTTGAAATTTATTTACTTAATTTTATTGTAACAAACAGACCTGCTTTTCAACCAAAAAAGTTAAACAAAATGCCAAGACTGATTATTTCAAGTATTTTCTTCAAGTTGTACCACGAAAAATTTATCTTTAAACTACGTTAGAGCTTAGAGGTGTTTCCTTAATCAAAAATTAGCAAAATCATACATGTTTTGGTAATTAATAACTTCTCCAAAAATCAACCTTAATTAAGTTTCCTTTGCGATCAAAATTCATTGTAAAATATTGCATGAATTACAGAATGAGCATATATTATGAACAAACTTCATGCAAACTAGACATTTAAAAAATATATAACAAAATATAAAAGCTTTGTTACAGATAACATGAAGTAGAAATTTTACCTTAGAAAATGCCAAAGTAAAATAAATATGAATTTTCTGAATGAAATTTCAATTCATTTGATAATTTGTACATAATTTTGACCTTCAGTTTCAAAATAAAATACAACTAGTCGAATGTTTGAATTTGTTTGTTTTTGCAACAGCAAAAATAGATTAAGAAATAATGTATAGGAAACACCAAAATCCACTCTAAAAAATTTACATTTTACTTGTTTAGTTCCAGAACTAAGAATGAATATGAATAAATAGTTTAAAAATTCAATCATTTAAAAAAAAATGTATATTGATTCTTTTTTTTTTTAAATCTTTATTAATATTTACAAAAACTCACGATTACGGAACCAGACATATCCATCCAATTTATTTATCCAATGTCCACTTGATGAAACATTATATTAAGCTGTGATATAAATTGATACAATGCAAGGTGATTTTTATAAAATTACCCTAAAGAAAAACCAGTCAAAGGTTTAAATATCAATATTACATAGGAAAAATAGTTTAAAATCAAGATATACATTTAACAGGAGAGAGTGATGTGATATATTAAATACAATACAATTAGAGTTTTGTTAAAACTTAAAAAGTAACTTATTACCAGTGAGAGCCATAGAATGATCTGCTCCTCCACTTAACATTTTAATAATAACTCCTTCTAAACCTTGAACTCTCACAGGAGATAAATGAACAGGCTGTTCATCAGCTGATCCTAATTGGCCTTCACTATTGGATCCAAATCCATAAACATGCCCACCAGCTGTAATTAAATAGCTGAACTTGAGTAAACGCAAATAAACAATAAAAGTAGGATATTTAATAAATCGTGATTAAATTTTTAAATATATAATTTTAAGCACAACTTAAGAAAATAATAGGAAACAAATAAATATTCAAGACATTTGATAACATTTAATAACAATGAAATTTACAATA
Source organism: Nephila pilipes (assembly GCA_019974015.1). Taxonomy (NCBI): domain Eukaryota; kingdom Metazoa; phylum Arthropoda; class Arachnida; order Araneae; family Nephilidae; genus Nephila; species Nephila pilipes. The sequence continues at coordinate 15,485 of BMAW01038529.1, read as the reverse complement.
TGAAAGCATACCTGTTGCAACAAGAGTGTGTGATCGGCCACATGCTAGAACGGTAACTCTCTCACCTTTCAGAGCTTTAAAAAGTAAAAATAAATAGGTAATATAATCTGCAGAAAATAAAATAACTAAATATTATTAGCATTCCTTTATTTTCTGTTATTTTCAAATGAAATGAGTTTAGAAAATACATGAACATCCAGTTAAATACCAGGTATGTTAATAAGAAACCGAAATTTTCCCATAGATGGTGCCAATATAGTTACTATCAGCCAATGTAGTTAATTGTCCTCAGCACCATTTTCATATTTTAATAACTGATAAAGATTTTCAACTCACAACAATAGAAGTTTTATACAACAGCACAGTTTTTAATAGCAGTGAACATGTCGAATTTTGTGCCTGGAAATTATGATTTGCAGATAGCATTGATTTTCTGTTATCGTTTGAAGAAAACTGTTGCAGAATCGCACTGAATACTTGTCAAAGCTTATGGTAAACATGCTCTTAGTAAATCACAGTGTTTTAAGTGGTTTAAAATATTCAAAAGTGGCAATTTTGATGCAAGAAGTGAAAAAATTTAAAGACAGCGAATTGCAAGTAATGTTTGGAGAGAAGGATGCTCAAGTGCAACAATAACTCATGAGAAGCTGTCTCCATATGTTTGAAAGCCATGGAAAAGATCCAGAAGATGGGAAAATTGATCCCACATGAGCAGAATGAAAGACAGTAGGAAAACCAAAAAACCATTTGCAAAATGCCAGGTTCAAAAGAAAGTAATTTCTCTGCCAAATTAGGACTGGCGATGAAAAGCAGATATATTTCAAGAATCCTAAGAGATGAAGAGTAACTCAATGTGAACCATTGACTGCAAGGCCAAATTACTATGGGCAGAAGACAATGCTTTGTGTTTGGAAAGATTAGAAGCGTGTGATCTGTTATGAGCAGCTAAAACTCGGAGAAACAATTAACACTGAACGTTACCCATAACAAATGATTGATTTGAATCACGCTTTGCATGGAAAACGACCAGAATATCAAAAAAGCAACACAAAGGGATTTTACTTCACGATAATGCACCCATCACACACAGCAAAACCGATCAAGGAAACAATTGAAGCGTTAAATTGGGAAATACTTTCGCAAATGCGGCTTACTAACCAAAGTCGGTTCCATTCAATTTTTATTTGTTTGCATAGATGGGACACACACTTGTTGAGCAGTGCTTCACATCTTGCAAAAATCTACGAAAATAGCTCAATGCCTAGATTGCCTCAAGAGAGGAACACTTTTTTGGCTTGGCAGCTACAAATTGTGAGAGAGGTGAGAAAAAATGTATATCTAGCAAAGGACAATACTTCGAATTCAATTTTTTTTTTCTTTCTTTTGTTTTCATACAATAAGCGTGTAATTTCTACAATGCCTTGAAAATTTCAATGCAGTAACTGTACATAGCAAACATGATCATAATAGGTTATCATATGTAAATAAAGACTGAAAAATTGCTAATGAAATACAATTGTGAACATTTAAATAAAATTTTCATTTTATGATCATCAACCAATTAAAATATTAACATTTTAACATATTTTCCCTTCATTTTTCAATTTTTGAGGCAATAGCAGTTCATTCTTTCTTTCAAATGCCTGTAATATAATATTTAAATTTTAATTCAAATTACATTTCCTTAATTGAATCGATTATAACTTTGCAAGTTGGAAATTTAAGTATTTTTTTCAATAGATTTATTAATGCCATATCTGCATGGTTTAAGAAAAAGGAATTAATTATCAATAATGATTTTACCTTCTTATTATTATACTACTTCTTTGAAAACTTATGGAAATGTGACTTGCTTAAAAAATTACTCTTAATCATCAAAGCTAAACATCATTCCAAGTTTGAAATAAAATTCTGCTACAATGAATATATTTTTTTCTAAAATATTGTCCCACAATACATTAATGCAATTTATCCCATAACATTTGTTCAAACAAATTACAGCAATTGAGAAACAAAAAATTAATTCAAGTTATTTTTTCTGTCCTAGCACCTTTTAAAATTAATCCTATAATATGAAGAGCATGAAGAAATTATGTGCCAATCGTAAAATCAAAGCAATACTGTTAAATACATTTTAATTAATACTAATTTCCTTTCAAATTTCAATTCTGGCAACTACAACATGAAAATACCTGCTAACAAGCTTTTTTTTTTTTTTTTAACTATGAACCAAGCGATAAAATAGAAAATTAAGAACCAATTGAAGAATATATATTATACCTTTAACAAAAGATGGTTTTGAAATTGTTCTGGTGTGTCCATGACCAAGTTGACCCCACTCATTGCTACCAAAAGTAAACAATCGCCCTGACGCTAAAAAACATTTCATTCATCAACCAAAATGTGATCAATAAATATTATTCAAAATTTAATAAAAGATAAAACAAATTCTATGATATATTAAATAAAAAAAACTGAGCTTCCAAAGAAAGAAAAAAATAATAAAACATTTCTTTAAAATATGTAAAATTAAACATTTTTTAAAAATGATCTCATTTGATTCACAGATATTTAATTTTGAAAATATTAAGTTGCAATAATAAAAGGTTACATTTACTTAATTTTTTTTAATGATTGAAACCTGCAACAATTACATACAATCTTTTTCTAATTCCCCTAATAAATATCTTATATTTATAAAATTATTATATTAATAATCAAAATTTTAAAAAGATTTTTTTATATATATAAAGAAGTAAATTTACATAACAATTTGCTATTACACAAAATAAAATTGCTAAATACTTACCTGTTAAGATTGCAGTATGTTCATCTCCACATGCAATTTGAAGAATAGGATCATCTTTTATCCAAAATTTCCCCGCTACATTATCACCAAATCGACTTCTACCAAATGTAAATGCTGCTCCCCAGTCTATGTTCAAAAGCAATACACACATGGCAGCATGTAAGTATAATACAATTACATTGACATTTACAAACTGAAAGTAACATGTAGATCTACTAGGCACCATATAAGAAAACTACTAATCTAAAGATTTGTTTCTATTATTATGCATGAAAAGAAAGTCATCATTTTCTGTTAGCACCAAAAGTTGTTGTTTTGGCATGAAAGATATAATTTCCCATTGATGATCATTTTGGAGGGGAGGGGTGACTGTAATATATATATGATTTCAAGAAACCTACTTACATAATGATTACAAGCAAAATCAAAATTATTTTACCCTGCTTATGTTACGTTTTCTGTTTAGAGAGAGAGAGAGATTTAAATATTTCTGAAAAAATTATCACTTCTTGGTAGTCCTTTTCAAAATATTGCCTTTAGTTTTATGGAATGTCTTCAGTGTAGAGTGTTGTTGAGGTTAAGGAATTTAGAAAAATGCTTCAAAATTAAATTTATTTCTGAACATTTAGTTTTTATTTCTATTAGACTAATACTTAATATCTTGAAAGAAGGTGGGGGAAATTAAGATTATTTTAATAAATTTGTAAAAATAGTAGAGGATTTAATATGATTTCTGTAAAGCGGTTTGTATAAAAATTTCAGTAGAACAATTTTAAGTTGAAGAAATTTTTCAGTCAATATTTACATTCTATTAGATTTAGATTCTGGTGTGTAAATAGATTTGTAGAAGTCTGCAGAAATCTTTCTCTCTCTATATTTATTTTATTATTATTAGTTTGTTTTCATTGTAATCTAAAGTCACCCAGTCTTTCAAACCAAAAATATCCCAAATGAAAAACATTATATTGCATCATTCTTTTTTCACTAATTTAAAAGCAAATTATCATAAAAAAAAATTTTTTGATTTAATTTTTGCTTCAAAATAACAATGAATTAAGCTAATGTATTACAATAATTGTTCATGAATATAGAGATTAAATCTCATCAGTGGTCTAAATAATGAAATTTATAATCAAAATTTGTGAAAGGGAAAAATATTAACAATTGCATCACATAAAATAAAATTGCATGCTAATGCTCATTTTTGTATTATAAAATAAATGTATTTGAAACTCTAAATAACAATAACATAAATTATCAATATAAAAAATAAGTAACAAATAATAAAAGCGACATACTTTGCAATTTCAATACATTTACACCATGGTATAAATGTATTATATAGATTTTTCTCATGACAAATATTTAAATAAATAATTACGACACTAACAAATCACATAATTAAAAATTAAAGTATCTATATAATAAAACTGCTTTATAAGTCTTTCATATATTGATCGCAAATATCTATCCACAGAAAATGTAATAAAATCTAGCAATATCATCTAGTGTTAAAAAAATATGATTACCTCTACGAAATAAAAAATTGCACATATTTACGATAAAATAAGAGTCATATTTTACAATTTTTCATCCTTGATGTTTATATTTTTCATCTTACGCTTCATATATTCCTTTTTCTTACTTTCGCGTTGAAGATAAAAGCACATATTTTCATTCGCAAAATTTTATCATTCTTGCAAATTTCAAGTTTTCAAATGGTATTATCTAAAATGAAAATTCAACAATTCGACTTTTACCAAACAAAATAAAATACGTTTTTAATATTCAGTCTTGCTATATTAATATAAAATTTCAGAGTTAGTCAATTGAAAAGTCAAAGGTATTACGTTACGAAATAAAGCTTGGTTTTCGAGTTATAATTGTTAAATTCCAACAATTATCAGTGAATAAGAGCAAAAAAATTGATAACGGGGAAATTTAAATGACTTAAATTATATTTTCTGCAGAAAATGGAAATTCGTTGATACTGTCAATCTTTCTGAAATAATTGGGCGTTTTCAATAGCGATGAAAATTTCGAAATGAATTACATTAAAGGTAACCTCATTAAACGCTTGATAAACGAAAGGACTTACTTTAACGAAGCTTAAATTTATATATTCCATACTTTTTATGGTTTGACATTCACCGAAACAATTTCAAAACACATGCAATTGTTTGTTTACCTGGAACATCGCTGTCCACATCTGCCGCCATAGTAACAGCGATTACGATTCCAAACAGCTGATAATTCAGTTATCACCTAAATTTTAAGTTTTGTTGGATATGAAAGTTTTTTGTGAAATTTCATATTGATAAAGTTTTCTATTTTACATCTTAATCGTCACTTTAATGAGCTTTTAAATTGTTACTGTGCATATCAAATTATATTTCAATTTCTTCTTTTAATACTCCCTCAAATATAATTTTAAAGTTGAATGGCAACAATGATTAAACATGTGGATTTGTTATTATTTGTGATTTGATCCGGTTTCCTGTAATATTGATATTTATAATTTCTATTCATTGAAAAAGAAACAATTCCAAAATAGCTCATATACTAATTCCACTGAATGTTTTTGGCGTATAGAGGTGAAAATTCCAATTCTGAAATGGATGCTGACAATGAAACGGTAGACCATAAAAAGAATCCTAAACTTCTAGGTAAAATTTGTCATTTACCAATTTTAATTACAAAAATTATGCTCCTAAAGTTCATGAGTCTCAACATAAATTTTCAATATATTTTATCATATCCCAATTGTCCTAAATTATCTAAAATTCTAATAGTTTTTAGAAATATTCAAAAGGTAAAATGTATTTTTCACGATTTCGATTTATCAACATTTTAGTTTTATCTCTTACAAGTCCAATTCAAATTCTCACGTTAAAAAACTACTATTACTTTTACCTCACAAGTCGTGGGGAGTGGCTAATCCTCCGGAGTCCCATTAAAACCTTCTGCTATAAATTAGGAGAAATTATATATATTATTGAATAAAATGTATTTGTACAAATTATAATTTAAAAAACTGACCTGCAGTTACAACACAATGCTAGTGCTAAATTAGTAGCAATAAAAAAACATCGAGTAGTCAGACTGTCTGGAACCATATGCTTTTGGGTCAATTATATTAGGCTTGCAGTAGATAGACTGGCTGCTGTTTTTTCACATGACCCACACATTGCATTCCCTCCTCACATCTAATAATGCACACTAACACTTTTCTGTAGGTTTGCTGGTTAAGTATACATTGTGTATTGCCTACTCACACAAGATAGTCTGCACGCTTTTTAAAATGAGCTCAACTTTTGTTATTGTTTCTGAACAAGACATAGAAGAAAAATTGGGTACTTGTCTATTAAAGCAGCGCCTGCCAAATTAAGAATACGCCGAACTAGTTAAAAGCGCCAAGCAAGCGGAGCGCAAAATTGAAATGTAGGAAAACAAATAACACACCAATAAATAATATAATTTTTTTTAATAATATTTTTATTTAATAATCTTTTATATGTTTAGTGATAAATTTCATCCCAGTAAGTAATATAAAAATTTAGATGTTTAATATTACTATTAACATAACTTTTAGAACATCTATATTAAAGGCCATATTTCTGAAATTGCATTCACTATTTCATAGAAAGCATTTTTTTCCCCTACATATTTCCTCCACATAAATTTTGCCAGATAAGATTCTAGATTATGCTGATCCGTGCTGCGCTTTTTCTTGTTTCACTTTCTTCATTTACATACAACTTCATGATGTGACCTCTTTTGCATAATAATGTTTTTGGTAAAAGTCCTTTCTCTTGAAAAAAATAGATGGCATCCATTTCGCTGTTTGGTAAATTGAAAATTGTTAACAACGTTTTCAAAGGCAACAAAATAGGTATTTAAAAATATATATATATACGAAATCGGTAACGTTAACAGGCAAGCAATATTTTACTAAAGTGATGAAGTCCTGTTTTTTTAGGACTGCAACCTTAGGAATTTACAACCAAACATGGCGATAAATCTTACTGCTTGGCGATTTTCCATCTACATTCGAAATCACAATTTGGTGGGTGCCGCTGTAATGGACAAGTACCAAAAATTGTGATAGTAATACTGAGATATTCCCATAGACAATGTACTGAGGTATTCTTATAGTAATGGGATGTGATACAAAGGACTCATGGTAGAATGTTCTTTGGTACTTTTATGCACAATTAAAGTTTAAATTTCTGTTCAGGTGACCCAGTTCTCTGGGCCACAAGTTGGCATTGGGCAGACCATATGTGGCCTGTGGGCCACAAGCTGGTATGAATAACTTCATGTTAAAAATAGTTTTCCATCATATAAATTATGTATGATTAAAGGTGTGATCTTGGGGGGAAAATATTTTTGCCAACTAAGCATCATTATGGTAGTAAATAGCATTGAATATATCGGCTTTATTCATCTGAGATTATATAATTCCATGTAAAAGGTGTAGATATCTGTATATGTACTAATTATAATTTTGTTCTAAAACATTAATATTGTACTCTAAAAATATATATATCTTAAATTTCAAAAGTTGGATCCTTAGTGTTTTTAAATCAAATTATTCATTTTTGTGCAGTTTTGCAAATATTCTTTATATGGCAGAAATAAAAAGTATCCAAATGATTAGTTTTGAATATATATGCACAGAAAAATGTATTAAGCTGCCTATAAGTAGTTAAGTGATATTTAAGCTTAGAAACATTTTTCCTTCTGCATGAAAAAAAATCTTTATACAGTTACTGTGAAAATATGAATATAAATTTTTATGTTACTTAGCTCTCATTTGATGATTCATCTGGAGGCTTATCTGTAATTTTAAAATTGGTTTTAGAGTTTTATTTCTTCAAATGGCTTAAATTTTTCTTTCTTTCTTCTTCTTTTTTTTTTTAACTTCAACAGTTCATCTATACACAGTTCTTTGATGAAATTAGGCCTCAAAATCTTATCTATTTAACTTTTTTATATTCCTCTTCTTGTATTTATTGAATAAAAGCTACATTGCCTGTCTTAAATGTACAATTTTACTTCTGTCTCAACCCCCAAAGCTGTGGTTATACATTGTTTTGCAAATTACATTATTTTAACATATTTTAAGAACATATAAAAATTTCTTTCTAGTTCTTAAGAAGTACGGCAGTTTTATATAAAATTTTTCTTTTGATTTTTGATGTAATTAAATGTAAGGTGTTTATCTGAAATATTTTTAATTTTAATGGAAATTATTTTTATGCATTTTGTTAAATTTCAACAAGTTTTGTTATTTTATATGCATTATGTATTCATGCATCACACACACTCAAACAAAATTAAGAGATTTTATTAATATTGAAAATAAAAGGATTATGCTTGCTTAAGGATATCTCTAAATTTAATTTTTAATTCATGTATAAAATAATGGAAAAAATAATAAAGATAGTTAAAAAATTGAATATTGTAGTATTAATTTTATGAATAAATCCTATGATAAAGTAAAGATTGTAACTATATTCTTGGCCACAGGAGCCTATTGGTCATGGTCGCAGACTCATGGTAAAGGTTTTTTCCTAGTTGTGGGTTCGAGCCTTGATGCCACTGAAGCTATACTGTGTAGCCAGGGCTTATGCATGTTAAATCTGTCGAGGTTCAAAGTCCTCTTGTTGGTGTGATGTGGAAGTTAGGAGAGAGAGATTCCAGCTCAGGTATCGTCCTTGTCATGTGACTGAGTTCAAAATTATGAGGTCCATTTTCAATAGCCCTTGAGTTGCTTCAAGTGCAATGTTAATAAAACGAATCAATCAAAAAAATTTCTTAATTAGCATAAAAAATTGTACTTACCTGTTATAATCAAATTACAATTACACCAAGGTTGTTGCCAATTTCGTGAAGCCTATCTCGCAATACATCATACCTTTACGATATTTCTTAGTCACTTGGCGATTCATCATCAGGCATCGCTATAATAGGAAAGTATCAATAAATTTAATTCCTATTAATAATTTTAATATTAAAAAGGCTTTTGAATTTAGTAAAAACATGAGGTGTTTGATTTATAATTATAGTAATTATAAAGATTTATAAAACAGTGATAAATGTATAATTGTGAGGATTATAAAAAATACTCGTTTCAGACTTATAATTTCTAACAATAATGTATATATTAAGAAAAATAATGAAGATATTGATAATTTTTTTACCTAATTTAATTAATCTGTTAAATATCATTTACTTTTGAAACTTTTAAAGAATATATATGTAGTATTAATGAGGAGATTAAGTATTTGAATTTAAAGACAAAAGAGAGCACTAGGTGTTTCTTTTATTATTATTATTTTTTGATGAAAACACCATCAAATCCCTGTGCACCACAAAGTAATGCATAGAGCTTACAAAAGTAAGTATGAAACACATTACAAAAGGAAAATTTGAGAGTTATGAAGGATTACAATTAATTTACAAAAATAGTCGAAGGCATTTCTCATGGAAATAAGCTGGTGAAAATCTGGATGTTTAGAGGTCTATGGAGAAGCACTAGGCTTAGGGGTCTGAAAAGTTCTATTAAAAATCTATAAGAAGAGTTCATTATTTGTTATGTTTATAAGGTCTCTGGAAACTATGCTATTATTTGTAAAAAAAAACTTTATGCTAATATGACTAATAAACATCTTTTTAAAAATACTTTTATTTAAGTTACAAATAATAATAAAGAAATTACTATTAGAATTAAAACTTTATCAAAGAAAATGGGCTACACTTTTAATATTGTAAAATTTCCTCAAACCTTTTTAACTCCTAATTTTATAAAGTGCCTATTAAATTTAGAACAGTGATTAATGGTTTCAATACTTACATTTCTAAAGCTAGCAAAATCTTACGAGATATTTTTTTTAAAAAAAATTATTGATGGTTTTGTTTATGACTAATCAACATCTTTTTAAAGATACTTTTATTTAAGTTACAAATAATAATAAAGAAATTACTAATAGAATTAAAACTTTATCAAAGAAAATGGGCTACACTATTATTTCTAAACTATTATGAAATATGTTAATAATGAGAGATTTACACTATTTATAGCTATTGATTGGAAGATTGTTTAATTTAAAATAGATATTAAGGATTTGATTAATGTTCTTATTAATTTTTTAAAAGTTAAAATTTCTAATTGATTTTGTTTTAAAAGAAAATTATATGTTCTAAAAAGATTTTTTAAAAAAATTAATCAAAGGAATTCTACAGAATAGATCACAGCTAATAATTGTCTTGCCAATATTTACTTAATTTTTATGAACAAAATTTTATAGGTAAAATTAAATTCACTTGGTTTAGATATACAGATAACCTTAATTTTTCAAAATAAATTTAAACCACATGTTTCATTTTTTCCTTCTAATTTAAATCTGATTCAAACCAATAAAAATTATTGCAAAACAGATTACTTAGGTACTAAAACTTAAAAGTTATAGATTATAAGATTTGTAATAATATATTTAACAAAAGGGATAACTATTTTTTTTTTTTTTTTTTCTGTTAGCAGAGTACCATTCTTTTTCAGCAATTTAAGTTTAAATGTTTTATTTAATTTTATCTTAGATAATATTAAATTAGTTTATACACCTTTAAATTTCCAAAATAATGTAAATTCTCTCATGCTTATGTTAAAGCTGATTACTCAATTAATTTTACGAAAACTAATTTAAAAAGTAAAAATTATAAAAGAGATTAATTTTTAAAATTATAAAATAGGATAATTTTTGTCTTTTGTTGCTTTTGTATTTAATATCGAATTAGTTTTTTTCATCATTTTTTTTATAAATAGAAAGAAATTAAATCAGATTACAAATAGAAAGAAAGCAATACTATATTCTGATTCATAGAGAGAAATACTATCATTTAATATATATATATATATATATAATTGTTTAAAGTTCATTGGGTTTCTTTTTTTTATTATTATTATTTTTTTTCCTGTTTTATTTCTTAACATTAGTTATAATTCTTTGCATTAGAGTTGGTTGTACTATATTTGATTATTAGTTTTCTTTGATTTTGGTTAAATTAAATGTGGTTTGGTACTTTCTTGGTTGTTCATTTTTATCTGGCATGTTTATATTAGGCCATGCCTTTGTTTTATAGAGCTATATTGCGATTAGTAGATTTATTAAAACATGTTTAAACAGAGACCTAATTCAATTGCTGTATTAAATAGCTTTATTCCCAGTTGATTCATTATTCTTTTATTTCCTTTTCATTTATCTCTTGCTGTTTTGTCACTGTATTCTTTTGTTTCTTAATTTTTGTAATAGTTTCCTTTATCTTTAAAATAAGTTTATGTTTAAGGTACATAATTTTTAGTTGTATTTCTGTTCTTTCAAAAATTTTAATAACTACTAAATGTTAAATTTAGGTTTTAATTCTCTACATTGATATATTGTATTTATTTTATTTGGGTCTTTCAAAATCTACTATGACTGCTTAATATTAAATATGGGTTTTGATTCTCTCTCTATGGTATAGTGTAATTATATTTATCTACATTGTTATATATTCTTTTCAGAAACTTCATTTTCTATTGACTGTTACTGAATCTATAATTGGTGGTTAAGATTGGCTCTTGCTATGTAAAGAGATCCATTATGTTCTTTAAAGTAGAAATTACTTTCTTAATTTAATGATACAACTCTGAAAAATACTTTCCCTTACAAAATTTTACAACTTTAATTTAAATTTGAATTCAAAATCATGTTTTAATATTTGCTGGAATTTGTTATATTTCTTCTTTTATAATATGAAAAGCTGATTGGGGATTTAAATTAAATATTTTTGTTTTGTTTTACCTTATTAATAATTTTAAAACTGACTATGATACTTTACCATTATTTTTGTTTTAAAAATAAATAAAATGTTTCTGTATTCATTATAATTTTTAACATTTTCTCTTCATTTTATTGTTGTGCATTCAAGTATAGAATCTGTTTTATAAAGTACCAGGTTGTTCCCTCTTGATTTAATTCTTTTTCCCCATTTAATCTTAAAATGAATTAAATCAAATGGTCGAAGGTTAATCTTCTGTACTGTATGTTAATGTCTACCTGTGATTCTTGTAATTTGGTTTGTAAAAGCACTGTGAAAACAATTTTCATTATGCTGGGATGCTTATTCAAATAGATGCTATTCTATATTTTTAAATAAAACTGATTATAAATTAAATAAATATTTTAAATAAATTCATAATATTGCAATTCAGTATAAACTACAGATTTTATATGATTGAATATAACGTAATGGCAATGTATCTAATAAACTAATTTATTGAAAAGTGTAATTAGAAAGTTTATGTATATAAAAATTAGTATAATGTGATTCTACATAACACATGGATCAATAAGTCCCATTCTTTGTTAAACAACATTTTTGCAAAATTTTTATTCATCAACATAATCACCTTTTAGGGTGACCACAATCGTTCAACACCAATTTTTCAATACCATGTTTACAAAAAGGTATCTTTAGCTTCAAAATAAGCTTCAGTTTCAGCGATGACCTCCTCATTTGAGCCAAATCTTTTCCTGGAGCATTTTTAAAGATCAGCAAAGAGCCAGTCACTGGGGGCTAAATCTGGCGAGTATGGGGAGTGGAAGCAGATCAAAGCCCAATTCGTTCAATTTGCCAATGTTTTCATCGACTTGTAGGGTGCATTGTCTTGGTGAAAAAGATTTTTCTCTGCATGTGCGGTCGTTTTCTTGCGTTTCCTCCTTCAAACACCAACCTGATCAATATAATCACTGACATTTACCTTTTCGGTGGTCAATGAAAATCACGCCATGCGTATCCCAAAAATGACATACATGACTTTGCCAGCCATTTTGCTTGCGTTTTCGGACGCTGGACGGCTTTCATAGCTGTGCGCCACTCAGATGACTGCTGCTTCGGCTCTGGGTGTGAGTGATGTATCCATGTTTCGTCCATGGTCACGTAACGACGCAAGAAATCTTTTGTTGCAGTAAATAGCGATAAACAGCTTTCTGAATCATCGACTCGTTGCTGTTTTGTTCCATCGAAATCAATCGCGGCACCCGCAGAAACATTTTCACTTCACTTCAAAACCTTTTCAGTAAATACACTTCGTGATATCTGTGTCATCTCAGCAATCTCTGGAGCCACTATACGATCTTTATAATTTTGTCACTTCACTCCATTTTCAGTGTAACGGCTTCTAGGTCTACGAGCGTTCCGCGTCATTTGTGTCAGTACGACCACGTTTAAACTCAGCAAACCACCGACAAATCGTTGCTGATGGACAAGTCAGGTAACATTTTCAATCCATTGTTTCGCTTGCACGGTGTTTTACCGGCTAAAAACAATGTTTATCAGAACTTTGAAACTCGGTTTCCATTTTTAAACAAACTACAAAACGACTTTACTCAACCTCGATAACTCCAGCTGTTTCTGGTCGATCGACAAAATTTGACACGTTTCAAGCAAGTTCGTACTCTAGAAAGACCTGGTTACTGGTTACTACGACGCCATCTCTGGGTTAGTCTCTCGGAACTTATTGATCATGTATTAGATTATCTATGGAAAATGTAATTTTCCTCTTTAATAATGCTGTTAGCACTGTTTATGTGTTTTAATTTGTTTGTTAATTTTCGTTTCGTTTGAGTGTGTTTGCATTTTAAAAACCTTTCCTGTTTATCTTATGAATAAATACTGATTTTCAGATTGTTTTAATCTAATTTCAAGTAATATCTAGGTATGGGCATTTTTAATCTACAAAATTTCATCATCATCATAACATTAGTTGAAATATAAATAAGAAAAATTGATGCTTAAATTAAAATCAGAAATTCTAATTATCTGTTTATCATTTCATTATCTTAAATAAAGAAAATGGTAAAAGTATTGTAATATCCTTAGTTGCTAATTAATTTTGAAAGATATCTAGTTTATATTCTCAATATTATTTAAATGGTACTGATCAATAACTATGTAAAAACAAATAAAAATCGCCTTTCCTAAGGGCTACTTAAAGTTGTGGAGACTGCATTTTATGCTACAGAAAAATCATGTAGTTTTTAATATTGAATTAGTGTTCGATAGTAAAGGGTATTTCTTGTTTAACTTTTAATGACCCATACACCAGAAGGGGTTATGATTAGTGACTGCCTCATAACACCTCTGCAGCATTATTACTGTGATAAATTATTAATCTCCCTAATTTTAACATTAACTTCTATTTTTCTTAGACTTACATTTTAAGATATGTGAGGTGTATATGTATGATGTGTACGCCCTTATATATACTTATCATCTGTGTACATAAAGTCGCTAATTGATAGCATGGTAAAATTTTATTTCTTATTTTATTAGTAATAAAGGAATAAAATGTAAATACAAAGTCTTTTGACAAAGAAGTTTTGCAATACATGAAAAATGGTATTTAATTATGTAGACTCAGGGTCAGTTCTATACCTGACGTGCAAAAGCATGTACGCGAAGACTGCCCTCATCGAAACGCAGACTTGGCGCAGAGCTCATCTTTCCCAGCAAATGCCAGTAACTTGCTTCAAGAGTTATGGGTAGAAATCACAACACATATAGCATTGGTTGACAGGTTGATCGATTTTATTAACGTCGCACATAAGTAACACGAATTTACGAATAAGACTTACGAATAAAGCGTCGCGTTTTCTTTCAGTTGGACTTGTTCACTCCTATACACACCCAGGGAAAAATCGTAACAATATAGATAACTTAGTAATGGGGTTGTTGTTTGATCATTTCAACTGCCAGTATTGGTAAAACTTCTGCTTTAGACGCCTTCGATCATTGGACAAATAGCAGGCGCTTGACCAATGTGTCATTCAATTTGGAATCGAAGACAGGAATTTCAAGGTTGGCAAGTCAGAGTATACTGAGAATATGCGCGGGTGGTGGTGGTGGGGTGATTAGCGATTGGGTGGCTACGGCGAACGAGCCATGAACGAACGTGTTGAACAACTCAGCTGTAGCCTACAGGTGAGCATTAACTCATTTTACTCCGCACATCTGAATCAGGGCGCCAGTTGTACAATCAGTGAAAGGACTGTACAACTCTCTTTACCGTATGAGCTTCGAGCTGTGTGGACCCTCGAAACACCGTGCTTGTACATTCTATCGGGCTGCACGGCGCTGAGCAAAGCGCAGAGAATGGACTCTGGGGACTGGAACCGGTAACATGGGTGAATCTCGATTCCGACACAATGACAGTGGTGAAATATGCTCATATATGGAAATGAAGAAAAGTAAAACGTAACAATGCTCTTGTGATAATATCACAATTATTTCTTTCAGATAAAATATGCATCAATATTATTAAGTAAATGTTAAGTGCTATATTATAATGTTGATAAATACTATATGGAGACGTTGTGTGTTCCTTTGAAATGAACTCTTCTGCCGGATCTAGGTTACATTTTATCTGAGATTGCAATTTGATTGAGTAGGCTGGTGTTTTCAGTGAGTTGGTTCAGGAGTACAGTTTTTCTGCATGTAGATTTGAAACTCGAATGTCTTCTCGGTAAATTAAGTATGCCTTATTGACACGATGTATGGACAAAGTTGATTTCAGTTCGATGGTAAAAGTTTTCAATATGTTTTAAACCAGCAGGTTAGCAATACGTAACTT